>OU026158.1:18502738-19102738 GCA_907269105.1 Volucella inanis
TTTGTTTTTTTTTTTTTTAATTTTTGTTCGATAAAAGTTTAATGGTAATAAAATAAGTTAGAAGCATCAATTTCAATAAAATATTTAAAATTAATAATAAAATATTTCAAACGAAAAACTCAACTCTAGGCTAATGTTTATAAGAAAAAAAATAAAACAAATTTATAACTAAATGTTTTAAATTTACTCTACAGTTCAAATACAAAAAAAAATTGTTATTTAAAATTACAAAGAAATATCATGCGTTGCAATGCATTTTGTTAATTTATTTAAATTTTTGTTAAATTTTGTTTTTTTATTTCCAAAATAAATTATTATTTTTTTTTGTAGAGTTTAAGGTAGTTTTTTTTAATTCTTTACTTTACTTCTTCAAAAGTAGCAATTTTCTAATTGCTTATATCCCCTTAAAAAAATTAACTAACGATTTTTTATATATGTTATAACATGCAAATTGAACGAAATTGCCTAAAAGCGAAATAATCTTTACTCCTTATTTTGAATTTATTTGATAAAAATGTAAAAGTGTATAACTAATTAAAAGCATTATTAAAACCATAAAAAAACATTTTACTTTAAAAAAGTGATTTATATAAATAATCTGCATGTATATATATATATACATATTTATGCGATTGATGTATTTTTAATAAATTGTAAGAAAAGCGTAAAAAGCTAAGAAAATTATGTACACACATGTACATACAGAGCATTCTCTGTTTGAAAAAACGCGGTTATACAATAACTTTGCGATGTTTTTTTAAGTTTTTTGAAATAAAACCCCTTATCATATGAAATCTAATTTCGATGTAACATATGTATGTATCATATACATTTATTGTAATTAACGTTATCTTAAAGGGGTTTATTTATATATATACTGGATACTGGATATTTATTGACTCCAGTATCAATTAATTAATCTGGTTATAAAAATACGAAAAAAAAATGTTAAAATAATGCACGCATTAGCAACATTTCATACAATCTTCATAGAGATTGCCAAAGTTGCAGTTGAACACTAAGAAGTGATCACGTTTTCGTGTTGTTGTTCAGTCCTAACAGAAATGAACTAGCCGCTTCCGTATAGACTGTGATATCATAAGGGGTTATCTATGCTCAGGAAGGTCGAAACCATAAATTGATGAGTGAAGTGTGATACTTGTTTTTGATTGTCATAATGAAGATCGTCGATTATCGTTTGAGAAAATATCCTGTGCAATAGGAGTTTCGTTAACACCTGTCTTCTATTTTAAAAAATTATTTGCAGAAAAGAAAAATGTCAGTCCGTTGGGTCCGTTAATGTTTGACTACTGAGCAAAAAAAAAAAAAAAAAAAAAAAAACGTTTGGACATCATAACACTACTGAGTCAAAGATTTGTCGTTGTAGACCAGATTACGATTTGTTCTCAAAGCTAAGGAAGATAGTGAGTGGACTGAGTATTCCTCTCTAATACCGCTTACAATAGTTGGAAGAGGTGATCTGACTTGCATTTAAAGCCCAGGAATCAGGGATTAAGAAGCAGGGGGACTACATCGAAAGGCAGCAAAGTTATACTGTATTAAATAAATTATAAAGGTTTGTATTTGCATATGTAATATAACATTTATGAATTATAATTTTAAAAAATATTGGGAAAAAAGTATCGGGTCGTTTTCTGTTTACTTAACTTTGGTATTATAACTTAAAATCGTTGACTGCATCTGTCAACTTCTGTTTTTGTTTGACAGTTCACAGATCACCTTACCATAACTTTGGTGGGGGTTGGGCCCCTATTTATATATATTTTTTTTTTTTTATAATAGACGCGCGCACAAAGATTTAATGTGCCCTTAAGATGTTTGCACATAGCACAGGCGAAAAGAAGTTAGGGAGGGATAAAATAAAGATTGTGCGTTGGTTTTGAATGTTTGTAAGTTATAGTATCCACGAAACAAAGAGCTCTGCAATGGATTCCATAAGCGAGATGTACGGTTTAGGAAAGAATCACGATATTTCAAAGTACGTCCGAAGATGGGCTTGAGGGTGTACTCATGAGCATTCACAGCGAGACGGGTGTAACGGCTAAAAGTTTGAAGGGCGGAATGCTACTGGTAAAATCGGTGGAGCACTGGTGGTGTTAATAGCGATTCATCATAGTGAGACAGGAGACGTTACGTCCGTATTCAAGGGTGTCGAATGACTGTGTTATATTGACAGTATCGCACGATTTTGGATCGTATCTAGCAAGTGCAAAGTGGTCTTAGGGGCACTACTTCAGTTTTGAGCGTGGGCAGTGGACCAGTGAGCATTGACTCTTATATCGCTTAAGAAAAGCTAAAGATTTTGCAGGTATTTTAACAATATCGAATATGTGGTCATTCCAACGTAAGTTGTTATTGACACACATATCGAGAATGAAAAGTTTTTAGGTTTCTACGATGCAAGTGCCATTCACAGATAATGGCTGGGTATTTAAATTTCGCTTTAATGACAGCAGACAGCATTGTGTTTTGAAGCATTAAATTCCACCCTGTTGATGGTTCTCCAATTAGATATGCTGCTAATATCGGAATTTGATATGGTTAACATACGCTTTCGGTCCTGTTCTACAGCCGAAGAACAGGCACGGGAATGAATATGAGAAGAAGAGTGTACTATCATCAGGAAAGGAATATATTGGATTAGAAGTGGCAGACTAGATTGCTGGAGACAGAACGGAGCCCTCGGGCACACCAGTATTTATTTTGTGAATATTAGACTTGAAACCATCCAAAACAACTTGAATTGCCCGTTCCGAAAGGTAATTTCTAATCCATTGAAAAAGAGAGTCGTCAACCCCAAGAGCGCGCATTTTCGACAAAAGAGTCTGATGCCAAACTCTGTCAAATGCCTTAAAAATATCAAGTGCAACTATCTCGCTTTATCCAGATTGACGTACGCTTTGATTCCACTTTTCGATGAAACATGCTATCAAATCACGGACTAGACAAATGCTGTTTTTCAGTCTAGGATTGATGAAAAAGGTTACGCAATGGTTTTGCCAGCGTATTGGCTTACTGTAAATTAAAAACTAGGACCTAATATAAAAACTAACAAAAATGAAGGGTAACGAACCAAGAGAATGGTGGAGAAGATCAAGTTTGAGACGAGAAGCGCCCAGGTTAAAATCAAAAACGGGGAGACTGAGTTAAAATAGAATTGTAAAGGAAATTGGGGTCCACGAAATCAGAGAGCAGTCAATGAATAAAGAGAATGTCAGCTACGTCTTTGCGTTTTTCGAGGGAAAATAAGGGTCATGTCACGGTTGTGTTCGAAGAGCTAATCGAAGAAGACTAATTTGAATGTGAAGGTGGCTTTTCTTTCAAATTTATAAAATTCTGTGATACGAACATTATTACTATAAATTTTTTAAATATTATGCCACAATAAATAAAGTAAAACAAATAAAAAAAAATAGGAGAACTTAGTGTCATCGGCGTAATTCTTTATCGTTTATAGTTAAAATGGAAAGAAGGGCCTGTATGGCTGCGTTGTGAAACACCAGAAGTGGCTAAAAACGCTTACCTAGAGCGAACGCTATAATAAAGATTCTCCCGATAGGAATATATCCATTTTAATAATATGGTTCAAAACCCTGGAAAGACAAATTAAAAACGCTCATTTGGAGAGATATTTTATCTAAGGTTTCGTTACCATTTTCTAGGACTGAAAGCGCAAAGGATACGAATTCAACCAAGTTTGTAGTAGTTGATCTACCTATCAGAAATCCATGTTGATCGGGTGTTATAAGTGACTTGCACTGATAATTTAACACTTTATATATTTTAGGTATGTCGATGCGCTTAATATTGGGGCGGTAGTTAGTTACTTCATTCTTTGATCCCTTTTTGTGGACCGGAGTTTCGAAAGAGGTCTTCCGAACTTGGAGGATTTCCTTGTCTGAGGGATAGATGAAATAGGGAGGAAATTGAGTGCAGGGAACCGGTCTGACCCGACTAAAAATTCATCATTAAGATTTTGTAACTTTTCTTTGATAAGGGTAGGATCAAACGATTGAGATAGATGAATGAAGAAATTGGGAATGTACTTAAAACTATCAACTATCTATCAAAGAGTTTTAAGCTATTTGGAACGAGCTGCTTACAAAAATAAGCTCAATGACCGGATTTCCGTATGAGAATCGTTCTTGAAACGGAATGGAATCGATCCATTTCAGATGCTAGTGATAGCGGATGAGGAAAAATGAGTCATATGCGACAATGTTGTGGGAAAGTGATTTTTATGGAAATGGACGATGAAGCTCGGCAGCAAGGCCAGGAAGGAAGCTGATGCTGTGTGTTTAGAAAGATTGGAAGGGTGTCATCCATCATGACTGGGCGGAAGTAGTGAATCGATTAATTCGATTAATGAAGTTGAACCACTTTAAAAGAGGCCAAGTTGATCAACAGGAAATTTGTTGTGTTCCGTCATTTAGTTTCATGTGTTCTCATGTGATTTGGTGACTTGGCAAAGAGTGAAAGATCTTGAATTAAAAAAATTGTAATGCATCCAGCGTATAGTCCTGACACTGCATCGTCAGATTTTCCGATCTCTACAATATCTTCATGCTGCCGTAAAATTAGTTTCAAAAAAAGCAAGTTTCACGAAAAAACACCAGGCTCTCTTTCTGCGTCTAGATCTTATTCAGCGTAACAACTATTAAAGAACTGCTATAAAAAATACTACTTTACTAATACTTGGATTAACCCGAGTTAAAAATCAGAAAAAAGTGATCACACAGCAAACGAAGGACAATTTGATAATTTAATTTTTTAAAAATTATTCATCCTATTGAAAAAAATTTAGTTATAATGCAAGTATGTATATTTAAAACAAATACAATAAAAAAACAGGACATGATAAATTATTTAACTTAGGTATTTCGAGTTCCAGTTTATGTTTTCGGAAAAAATCTTTCTTATGTAGTTTGTTATTTTTATATATAAATTGAATTACTTTCTTGTTAAAATACATCAATTAATTTTGAATAAATTTAGCACAAACGCCAAACGATCCTCTACTAGTATACATATACATATACAATAGCTCGTGTTAAACGTCATGTAATATTGCTAACAGTTTACGAAAATTTATACACTTTTAGCAACAAAAATATGTTAATAGATACGTATGCCTATTGTTGATGGTTAATACGTTTATTTTTTTTTTTTGCAAAATAAAAAGGAAATTTAAAAAAAAAATGTGATGGTGAAGCAAAAATAGTGTCAATTGCTCTAAATTAGCAAATTAAAAAAAAAAAAATAAAAAAAAAATTAAACAAAACATAAAACAGAACCAAATACATGCTCAACTTTAAAACAGTGCATATTTTTGCAAAAAAATCATTTGTTTTATTTAAACTTGTCAGTAATTTGTGAATATATGAAATGCTCTCTTTTAACAATATTGCCGTTATAATTAAATTGTTTATTTATTGCAAAAATGCATATATAGAAAAGCCTTAAAATTTTCAGGGAATTAATTTTAAAAGTGTTTTCAAGAGGACTAAATATAGTCCAAGAACAAAGAAAGATAAACGAACTTTAAGGAAGACTAAAAAATTTAAATATTAATCCTAAAAAATTACTAAATATAAATGAAATTTAATAAAATAGTGATTGAATGAAAAACTTAAGAATAATGTTTTGAAAAATTCTGAACATATACCTTGAGCACCTTTTTGGGTCCAAAAATATATTTAACATTTTTTCGTTTTAATTTACATTTTTTTTTTGTTTTTTTTTTCAAAAGACACATAAATGCAGATAAAAAAATACGAACATAATTAGTTTAAAAACAAATGTACTTAAATATATATTAATAAAAAATATTTTTATTATGTTTATTTTTGTGTTTTTTTTTTATTAGTTTTATATTATGTTATATTTATATACGAGTATAAATATTCTTTTTTTTTTGTGTGTTTTATGTTCCTTATAGCAGATTTTACATTTAAGCCTCAGTATACAGGAATAGCTTGCCATAAGTTCAGTTTTATAATTTTCAGCACTTTGGGCTTGACTAGCAACAAATATAAGCTAGTTCAGTCTCAGTTTACTAGCTATTAACTTTTTTTTTTTTTAAGTGAAAAAAGATGTGTTTTGAAAACCACTTTGAATATTAAGAATGTTTGTTTTCTGAGCTATCGGTCGTTGCAGCAAATTGTTTGATGTAAAGGCTTTACTAAGTAGAAAGCGTACATACAGTTATGGCTACCTAATTAGAAACGCCATATGAATTTACATATTTTTTTTAGTGTAGAAAGTGCCGTATTGTTTGGATATAAACGTTTTACAAAAATCGTTTTTGTGATTGAAAGAACCGCTAACATTACATTATGAACAGTTAGCAAATGACAGGTGATTTGCAATGCTTCTACTTAGCCGCATTGTTAAATTGCACTTGCAAACAAGTCATGAGTGGACACCGAATTAGAAACGGCAGTTAAAGTGGGTTTTTTTTCTGTAATCTGGTATAAATTTCTGAGTTGAGGTAAGGAAAAGGTACACCGCAGTAAAAATAATCATCTAATTTTTTTTTTAGAGCTATAATCTAGAAGTTTCACCGTAACGGAGAGAGCTTCCGTCTTAACTCTTTACGGCGAAGGGTTGTCGTATAGGGTAATTGGGAACCGTCTACGTTGTCCAAAAAAAGTTTTTAATGCAATTAAGTCAGAATGCAGGAACATCAGAAAAAGTTCCGCGAATGAGCAGAGCCAGAAAAGGTATTGTACTTCAGCTGAGGACAGACAAATGGGTCGACTATCGAAAAAAGATCTTTTTCCTTCCTCCATTTTTCACTACTTTACAGGAAAATTCACAAGTAGATGTGTCTGCTAGGACTGTTCGCAGAAGACTGAAGGAGGTTGGAATTAACGGACGCATGGCAAGAAAGACGCCAACAGTTTCAGCAAAAAATAAGAGGAGAAGACTTGATTTGGCAAGGAAATATTTTATGTGGGACATGAAAATTTGGAAAACATATTTTTTTCCAACGAAACTAAAATTAATTTAGTCGGTTCTGATGGCAGATGATTTCAAACCACAATACGCTAAAAAGTATCCCATTTGCAGGATAAATGGTAGAATGGATCAATATCAATATCTTTTCAACTTGAAAAATATAATGCAGCCGTACGCAGAGAAAAATCTGTCCGTGCGTTGGCATGGCATTATCAACAAGATAATGATCCAAAGCATAAGGCTCGGCTGGTAAAAGACAGGTTAAGGAGAAGCTGCGTAACAGAAATGGAATGGCCGTCGTCAAGCCCAGATCTACTTATTGGCGGAAGTAGGTAAAAAGGTCAGTAGGAAAGCAGAGATTTAGTTCTCAGAACGAACTTTACCAGGCAGTTGAGCAATCTTGATACAAAATACCACAAACGACATGCCAAACCCTAATTAAGTCGATGAACAGAAGAAACATTTATTCAAAATAAAGGGCATCCCACTAAATACTGAATTGATTTACTTTAGGTAAAATATAATAACATAATGCTAAAAAACTCTTAAACTATCTGTTTCTAATTAGGTAACCAGCCCTCATCAACATCTTCTGATGATGTTCTTTTTCTTATGAGTTATCTTTTTATATTTTGTTTTATGAAGATGTAAATAAAACATAGACTCTACTCAAAAGTTTAATACCATATGCTAAAGCTTTTCATAAAAATTCCCTTTTCTTAATATAAAGATATCGTTTCTAATTAACTGGCCATAACTGATGTGCATTGCCCAAGCCAATGAGATTATGAAAGCAGTACGCGAAAAAAATTCGCAAAAATCAAATGCTTAAAATTATATCAATGAAATTGTATCTTGGTTGTTTTAGAATGATTTATATATGAAAATTTATCGTCAATCAATGAGCAGTCTCCAAAAAAAATTGGGTATGCACCCAATATCCCTAAAATAATTCATTTTACGGATGAGAAAATATTTTCCATGTAATAATTCTACTACAAAGAGAACAATACAATTAAAGGTACCGCATAAGAGATTGTAGTCATTATTCTATTGATCTATGACAGTCATGGCCCATCATAGAAATTAGGAAAGCCACCGAACTTTCTGAACTCAAGACGATTATTTGTTTTTTTTTTCATGGCTGAACTTATGGCAATACTAGGTAAAAATATATCGTTTGAACTAAAACTGTACTTACAAGTTCCGAAACCAATGGTATCGACTTTCTCCGGGGCCGAATATCTGGCATACTATCGATATTACTGTAGAACGGGTTATCACCTGGGTGCCCATTTCCACGTCCTCCCACATCACCTGGTCCAGATCCATTCTAAAAAAGTATTAAGAAAAAGAAAAAAAAAAAAATTTAAACCAGAAAACAGAAATTATTTTCGTTATTATTTTATATATTAACGACGAGAACCTATTTTTATTTAGCTAAATTAAAAAGTCAACTATCTTTTTCTCAAAGCAAAAACATAGCTCCAGAACTTGAAGAGATTCGAAAAGTCAAATCATTACTAAGTCACTAGTTTGATGAGAAATTTCGTACAATAATAAGTGAAGGTATGTTATATTTTCACAGGTTTCTATTTCTTTTAATATTTTTAGCACAAGTCAATGTACAAAGATCTAGAAGGACTACCTGCAAAATATGCGACAAAGCATAATAAAGAAAGAAAATTATTTTTCTTAAATATGTTATCAATGGAGATGTTGAAATGGAATGTTAAAAGTTTTGTGTTCCAGCTCGATTTTAATTTAGATACTAAAAATAATTTGACTTAAAATGCGGCTGACAAGGATCTAATTACCATTATTCATATTTTTTGAATATTTGTTCGTTAACAAGTTAAATGAACAATTAAAACTGTTCTCCAGACTATTATAGATATTAATTATATTAATCTATTATCGGTATACATAACCCGAATCCTTCTGGCAAGTTTGGCGATTTTAACTACCGATTAATTTAGCACAGAATAGAGTAACATCCAACATAATTTGTGGTATGCGTACTAGCATTGAATCTAGAAATGTGGTGTTGTAATTGGTTTTAGCACTCTAAACGCAATACAACATTACACCGGATGGGAAACACGCGAGTTACACAAATGCAAGTCAGCAAACTTGCTGATGGCACATTTATGTTGCTTCGCAACGAATAACAAAAGTGTCAATTATATTCCGGTATCAATGGTGCTGTCTGAAGGTCATCGGAAACGGAAAGCATTGACCATATCTATGTTTATGATATGACATGAAGTAATATGTTCAAATAAAGAAAATAGTCAGTCTTAATCGAGACGACACCAAAAGCATACACTGCTTTTTCATTTTCATATTTTCCATTTGTTAATATATATAATTAGCGCAGTCGGTGTGTTTCTTCTAAACTGGAAGATATTGAAGTCGAACCTGAAAAAGTAATCACGACGGTATTCACACTAAAAATCAGTCAAGTCGTTCATATACCTCGGTTGAGTTTAGACGGGTTTCGGATTTAGAGTTGATAGCGTGAAAGCAATAATAAATAAGGCATTTGAAAGTAGTACGTTCGCATAAGGGTACGGAGTGGGGGAAGTAGCAAAATCAACGTCATCAGCTGCAGCAGCTAAGATACGCACTAATCAAGTGACAACTTCCCATACGTCTCAGACGATGCCGAACTTCGCTACATAGGAGCAGAAAATAACTTCGCATCTCTAGCTGCCTCTGAGTCAGATGACGAAGAGGACGAGGTCGAAACTCTCAATAACCACATCAAGCAGCTTTAACAAAAGGTGCTGTCTATAAAAGCAAAACAGGTGGCTAGGATGGAGATGGAGAAACAGCAAAAACTCCGGAACCCTCATCAACAACAAAGTGTAATTGTGGATCTACCAAAACAACAAAAACAGACGCAGTCACCAAATCAACAAAAAGTACAGAAACCGATATAAGAATTAAAAAAAAAGCGCTATCACAGCAAAAACAACAACAGCAACAAAAATCGCAACAGAAAAAGCAGCAACAACAGGAGCAGCAAAATCAACATCAACAACAGCAACAACGTCAGAAATCAACAAAGCTACGGGTACCACCAATCAACACATTTAAGATGGAATTGAAGGATACATTTGAATTGTGTAAGTCGGCCATAGGCAACAATTTCTATATTAAAAGACTAAGTTGAGATAAGCATGCGATCCACTGCAATACAGTGGAGCGCTACCAAAAAATTAAAAGTTTACTGAAGGATACAACGACTGAGTTCTTCTCCTATACCCCGAAGAGGGAGAAGATGCAAACAATGCTGCTGAAGGGGTTAGAATCGTCGACTGATCCGGAGGAGCTCCTTGCATTGCTGAAAGAGAAGGAGTGCGAAGAGCTCAAATTCGAGGGGGTTAAGCCTTTCGTCACGGCTAGAACCACAAGGAAGATGCTAAGTCCCAACAGCAAACTGGATGGTCTAAGGAGTATAAAAGTCCTAGACTACCAGGTTGTACACTGGGAAAAATTAAAGAGGAGAGAAAACATTTTACAATGTGTTCGCTGCCAAAGGCTCAGGCACGCCGCGTCGAACTGCGAAATGCAGTCTCGATGCGTGAAGTGTGGAAAGAACCACAAGTCAGAGAAATACGCTCTAGGTATGGATGGAGCGTCAGAAAAAAGCCAACTCTCTTGTGCCTTATGTAGGAACAAGGGGCATACCGCAAATTATCGTGGTTGTCCTAAATTCCAATACATAAAAAGAGTAAATTTGGCTCGACATCAGAAGGTGGAAGTCAAACGTCCACCCGTGCAAATACAAACACCAGCCGTCACTCCTAAGTTACCTAGGCCCAAATGGGGGCAGGTAGGGGAACTACGGTACAACAAGCAAAGATAGCTTCTCAGGCCCCAAGGCCTAGAGCACCAGAACCTGTACCTGACATGCTGGCTATCTTGCTCTCTATTCAGGGGCAGATGGCTCAGCTTCAGCGTCAAATACAGGAACAGGCTACACGGGTAGATCAAATGTACACGCTGCTGCCGGGCCTAACGCACCTCCAGTCGTAATGGGTACGTACATGGCGGAGAAAACCCTGAAGGTCCTTGCAGTTTATGTTAGTTCACTGATTAGGTTCGAACGAAGAGCCACACTATTTAAGTTGCTTAAAGACCGAGCCCCTGATGTGCTTTTGGTAAGCGAAACTAAGCTTACTAAAAGACACAAAATGAGGCACAGAAGATATAAAATATTACGAAGAAACCGACCCAGTTCCAGTCAAGGAGGAGGTGTTGCAAGATGATGAAGAAATCAACGACATAAACAGCAGCATACAAAAGCTGCAAGAAAAAGTGCTGGCTATTAAGCAAAAACAAAAAGCACGCAGGCAGAGGGAGCAATTGGAAGCAGCGAGCTCCCAACAACAAAACCAGCAGCAGCAGAAACAACAGCAGCAGCAGAAACAACAGCAGCAGCAGAAACAACAACAACAGCAACAGCAGCAACAACATCAACAGCAGCAGCAGCAGAAGAAGAAGGAGAAGGTGCTACCCATCATTACCTATAAATTAGAGGTAAGTGCAACCAAGGACCTGTGTTAGTTGGTCATTGGTAACAATTTTAACATTAAGAGATTGGGGAACGATCGTCATGCCATCCATTGTAATACAGTGGAGGGCTACGCGAAAGCTTCTAAAAGAAACGACGACGGAGCATTTCTCATTCACACCGAAGTGTGAAAAGGGGTTGGAACCGTCTTCTGATCCTGAGGAGATCCTGGCACTGCTCAAAGAGAAGGAGTGCGAAGGACTCAAGTTTGTGGGGATAAAGCCATTCACCACAGCTAGAGCCAGGCGGGAGAGGCGGAGTCTGCCGTTCTTCCTGGTGCAGCTCAGTCCCGAAAGCTGTCTGGATAGTCTAAGGAGTATCAATGTCCTAGACTACCAGGTGGTTCACTGGGAAAAATTAAAAAGGAGCGAAGGCGTTATATAATGCGTTCGCTGCCAGAGGTTCGGGCACGCAGCGTTGAACTGCCAAATGCAGCTTAGAACCACAGTTCTGAAGAGTGTGCTCTGGGTGTTGACGGAGCATCCGATAGGTCGCAGCTCTCGTGCGTGTTATGTGGAAACGTGGGACACACCGCAAACTATCGGGGTTGTCCCAAGTTCGCCGACATTAAGAAAGCAAAACTGGCTCGGCAGCAGAAGGTGGAGGTCAAACGTTCACCTGTTAGGTAACAAACACCTGCCGTCACGTCCCAAATTTCCTACGCCCAAATGGCGGCAGGTAGGGGGACTACGGTACAGCAAGCGACTGTTGCTTCTCCGGCCCCAATGACGAAAACAACGGAAGCTGCACCTAACATGCTGGCCATCTTGCTCGCAATCTAAGGGCAGATGCCTCAGCTGCAAAAGCAGGTGCAAGAACAGGCCAAGCGGGTGGACCAGATCTACGCGCTGTTGCTGGGCCTAGCGCAACACATGTCGTAATGGGTACGCACCATTGTTGATTGATCCAAATGTTGATCCAAATGAGGCCGCAGATGATAACAACTTCCTTGTGATCCAGGATCCACAGGAGAAGGTTAAGGCCATAGGGGCGACTTTCCAGGAACTATACAAGGCCAATGATACCATTGACCCTAATTATGACCTGGACGATCGCTTCTTGGTGCACGACTTCTATATTCGAAATGAAGTAGAGAACTGGCGATCCAAGGGCTCTGGTTTCACCCGGTTCAGCAAAAAAAAACATGGCAAATAATGTCATTACCAGAGAGGGCGACCTACCCTAGTTCATTTCGAAGGAAGAACTCCATGAGATCTTCGACACAATCAGGGCTAAAAAATCAATGGGACCGATGGTATTCCGAACATCGTGCTTCGACATTTTCCTCTAGAAGCGGTGGACATTAATATCACCCTGTTTAGTAATGCAATGAATAATGCACATTATCCAGCGCATTGGAAAACGGCGCTGGTTCAACCTATCCCCAAAAAGGGAAAGGATATATCCAGTCCGGCGAATCTCCGGTCGATAAGTCTTCTTCCGAATATCAGTAAGGTTTTTGAAAAAGTAATCAATAGAGCTCTGTCTAGGTGGGTTGAGGACAAACATAAAGCTCCGGATAATCAATTCGGTTTTAAGGCGAGGCATGATATCTCACATGCCGCGTCTAAACTGGTGTCCGGTATACAATGGAATAAAGGCAAAAATCAAAGTACTGGTGCCTGCCTTGTTGACTTCGACACCGTATGGTTAGAGGGTCTTTTCTATAAGCTGACTAGGCTGGGGATCAGTAAACCACTCTTGTACATTCTTTATAATATGCTAACCAACAGACAGTTCATCGTAAAGAATGGTGATGTGACTTCTGTTCAAATATTTTAAATTAAAAATGGTCTTCAGCAAGGCGCGGTCAATTCGCCGATCCTGTTCAACATTTATACAAGCGACTTGATAGGTTCACTTCCCCATACTATTGCGTACGCAGACGATTTGATAGCGTACAGAACAGGTCCAAAAATCGAGGTCATTAATACTCTCTTGCAGCGTGACTTCGATAAGTTAAGACAATTTTGCGATGACTGGAAGTTGAAAATCAACTTTCTGAAGTCGGAAACTATTCTCTTTAGGACGCCGTTGTCTAGAGCCTCTAGAGATACCAGAAAAAATTGGCGAAAGCTTTCGATCATTGGAAAACGCGGACAGCCTCTTGCCTGTCGAAAGGTAGTCACATACCTTGGGATCTGGCTAGATCAGTTTCTGTATTTTGACAAAAACGTAGATGCTGCTCTGGTCAGAGCCAAAGGTGCTTTTGCCCTTACAAAGAGACTGTTTTATAACAGCCAACTCGATGCGAGGGTGAAAGTGATCTGCTACATGACCCTTATCCGGCCCATGCTCGTATTTAGATGTCCTGTGTGGTTCAAAGTGAGAGCAAGTTTATTGGAAAAGATTTGGGTGTTTGAGAGGGCATGTCTTAGGACTTGTCTTCGCTTATACAGAACACCAGAATCTGAGTACATAAAATTCTATCGTAATGAGATCTTGTACAATAGGGCGAAACTAATAAGAGTACACAATTTCGTCATTAAGTTGACTCGAAGGCATATTGCAAGAGCAATGACCTCATCGAACAACCTGATCTCTGGGGCTTACTGCCCTAATTATATGTATCACGAGAGTGTTCGCTTTAACAGCTTTATTCCTCCTGAAGCGCTTCTCTACCTAGATAGTAAAGGTCTGATCCAGGACAGATTGGCGGTGCCGCTAATCTTCCACGTCGCTCGAACAGCTGCGGAGAGGCGACTCTACGACAGAGACGTCGCACACGGCAGGGCGGAGCGCCTCCGGTTCAGTAGGGCGGTATTGAGTCGCGACCTAATTGATGTTTCTCAGCAGCACCAACAATTTTGGTGGCTTTTTGAGGGACAGGATGCTTCGTCGTCGAATTCCTCCAATACTTGGTAGCTTCATGCGAAGCAAACTGGGTCGCCTAATTTTTTGAACCATGGCCGGCTTACATAGTTTTAAGTAGGATTAAGTTAGATTTAAGGAAAAAAATAAATAAATAAAAACCAAAAACAAAAAAAAATTGAAAATGAGATAAATGAACATGAATATTGTTTATATACATATATTTGTATATTAAGTATATATATATTTTGTGTATATATATATATAAATATGTGTATGTATTTATTAGATGTAAGTAGGTTAAGTAGATA
This sequence comes from Volucella inanis, assembly GCA_907269105.1. Lineage (NCBI taxonomy): Eukaryota > Metazoa > Arthropoda > Insecta > Diptera > Syrphidae > Volucella > Volucella inanis. Next base: position 18,517,424 of record OU026158.1, read on the forward strand.
AATATTTAGTTTTAAGTAGTTTGTAGGATTTTAGTTTTATGTTTTATAATAAAATAAAAAAAAGTCAGGTTACTAAGTTTTTTTTTTGTAAAAAATGTTTTCTTAGTTTTAATTATAATGAATAGAAATAGTATACTATAGTAATAAAATACGTCGAAAGACATAATTTAAGTGTTAGGTTTCACTTAGAGTGCTCGCATGGGGCCATTAAGATAGAATAACATAATTTTAAGTTAATTAAGCTAAATTTTAAGCATTTTTTTGTCTTGAAAGTAAGAGTAAATTAAGTGATACGATAAAAATGCATACAAACTGAAAAGAAAAAAAAAAAACTAAAAATCAGTGCTTAATACGGTGTTACGAAACGGTTGTGTAAAGGGACGGTATTCACATTTAAAATCAGTGCTTAATGCGGAGTTACTAATCGGTTGTGTAGAAGTGATCGTACATAAAAGTCAACTTTTCGTTTCCATCCACGAACCACTCGAAAATATATCCAGTGAATTCATTTTTTGTTCAAAATTGCGTCGAGTCGAGATAAGCGATTGTCACTGTTCATTGCTAACCAAGGGATATTTATAAATAACAATATGGATCAGATGATGCAAAGCATGGTGGAAGCACTTAACAACATAACCGCTGTTTAAAAGCAACAACAGGACTTTCAGCAACAACTTAATCAGAGAAGACCAGAACCCACAGAGAAAACTATTTCTTACATAAAGGAGTTTTCCGGTGAGAAAGACGAGCTGACCCAATTCCTTACTTGTGTGGACACCCATCTAACAGACGATGATAACCGAAAGGCGGAGGTGTTTAGGGCGATATACAACATGAAGATCATGGGGACAGCAAAGAGTATTTTGTATACGACGCCGATAACAACTTGGGAAGACTCCATGGGTCATCTAATACAGCATTTTTTCCCCATCGTGGATTTCAACGGCATATTACTTAAAATTAGTAACCTTAATGTAAATAGTATCTTAGAACTATGTAATAAGTTAGATTTACTGTTAAAAAAAGCCCATGAGTATGCGTTATATAAAACTAATAGTGCCGAGATTGTTAATTCTGTAAAGCACTTAATGGTAGCAAAAATAAAAGAATTAACAATCGGTCAGCTACCGAGAGAAATTAGGAATGAATTTGATTTGAATGCAATAGTGTCCATCTTGCGTTCATACATTCCCGATAGTGCCTTGAATTTAAGGAAATCTAACAAAAATTATTCAAATAAATTCCAAGTTGGCAAGCATTTGAGAAATGTCGACTCAGAGAGAGCTAGCAATGATGGTGATAATAGATCATCACAAAATAGAGTTTCAGAACAGAGAGGGTCGCAAAATAATGCTAACAGGTACCAGAACAATGATAGGCAATATAGAAATCAGAGAAACAATTCAGGGCAGGGCAGAAATAGTAAAAATAATGGATCTAGCCAGTCGAGACAGCATTCATGCCAAACATCCTTCAGGACAGCGAGGAATAATAGTCAGAATCCGCAACCGATGGAGGTAAATTCCGTAGGAGCTAATACTGCTAATGAGAGTGTACCTACATTTAGTGGGAAGATTCACAGTATAGAGCCGACGGATTTTCGGAATTAAGCCTCGGGAACAATTTATTTTGTAGTCTTACGATAGATAATATTAAATATAAGGTTTTAATAGATACCGGTTTCACGGTAAGTATAATAAATTCATCAAGGGTTGACTGTAGTTATTTTCCTGTGTTTGCAGAAAAATGTATGTTCATAAACACGATAAATAATAGAACTATGAAACATGTTAAGATTTTTATTACTGACGTTCCCAAAGAATTTCGGATGAGTTCTAATAGTAAGTTAAAATGGTATAAAATGTCACTTAGAGATAAAGACTATGATCTTCTTTTGGGAATGGACATTATTAGAAAAAACGTAGCTGAATTAAATATAAGCAGGAAAATAATGAATTTAGTAAACACTGCTAGTTTAAAGGTATATTCAGAAGATTACGAGAAAATGAATTAAATTACCAACAAAAGAGGGAATTAGACACTTCACATCTGAGTCAAATAGAAAGAGAAGAAATAACGAAAATATTGAAACAGTATGAGTGTTTTATTTATAAAGAAGGAGATAAGCTTACAAATACGGATTCAATCATGCATGAGATCAGAACGACCACTGAACAACAAATAAATGCAAGGCTTTATAGACTGCCTCCGAAACATGAAGAAGAAGTTCGGAGACAGTTTACAGAAATCGAAGTCGAATAGTAGATATGCTTCCCCAAGAGTAATTGTTGCAAAAAAGTTAAGTAAAACAGGAGAACAAAAATTCAGACTTTGTGTAGACTATAGAAGATATACCTAATATCGACGGTATATTAGATAAGCTAGGGAGAGCCCAGTATTTCAGTACTTTGGATTTAGACAAAGGATACTATCAGATCAAGATGCATCCAAAGGATATTCATAAAACTGCATTGAGTTACAAACAAACGACTTATATGAATTTACACGGATGCCTTTGATGAACGAAATACTAAGGCAATATATAAACAAGATCTGTGTCGCCTATCTCGACGATATTCTAATATTTTTCACAAGTTGCGAAGAACATCTCCAAGCCATTACTACGATTTTCAATGTCCTTGGTAAACATAACCTGAAGGTGCAGTTTGATAAATGTTCTTTCCTTCAAAAGGACACGGAATTTTTAGGCCATTCCGTGAAACCGAATCCAGAAAAGGTCAAATGTATAGTAAATTACAAGTTGCCATCGTCGGAAAAAGTGCTAAAAGCGTTCTTTGGATTCACTGGATTTTATCGAAATTTTGTTAAAAACTAGACTAGGTTTTTGAAAAAAGGTGCAAAGATAAAAATTAGCGATCCCGAATACATCCAGGCCTTTGAAACGTTAAAACAAAACATCATCAACTACCCCATACTCAGGTTTCCAAATTTCGGAAAATCATTTACCTTGTTCACAGATGCCTCGAACTTTGCAATGGACAGCACCCATTGCAATGGACAGCACCCACAGTTAAAAGACCAAATATATTTACAGGTACAGAATTGGCTTGTGATACTACTAACCATGTTGATAACCGTGAGAGCAGCACAATCATCCATCCTAATAACACCGATCCAGAGTGAGCAAGGTTATGCTACCCTATACCGAGGATCTGTCGAATTAATAAAAAACTCCCAATTGATTATACATATAATAAATACTTTGGAAATTGTAGCTGAAGTAGAGCCTGCTGAAATGAATCTTAAAAAACTTAATTTAATGAAGAGTGGTCCGTTTCTTAAATATTTTAAATATTAAGGTAAAAGTCAAGGCGTTAACACTGCAAATTCGGAAAAAAGAGCTCTTATGAACTTCATTGGAACTGGTCAGAAATGGCTATTCGTAACAATGGATGACCAAGATAGGATAGATATTGTTGAACATCTTAAAATAGTCGAAACGAATGACAATAGAAAATTTGAACAAACAAATAGGTATAAATCAAAAATTCATGGATAATATAAATAACATCAAGACAATGGTATTAGAAGATAGGCAACATATAAGGGATGCTTATAATCTTTTCTCGAAGAAAAGATTAATAATATTTTAGACAATGTAGCATCTGCCAAGCAGGGATTATTACACCCAAGTATTTTAACAAACGAACTATTAGACAGTGTAGAATTAGACTTCTTTAAGCTAAAGCATGCCAAAATTGGAGCTATTCGATTAAACAATACGAAACTTATCTTAGCAATATAGTTCCCTAAAGATTACATTCAGACAACATTTGAGATGATAATTCCTATTCTTAATAAAAATTTTAAGGAAATTGACATTAAGCTAATAAATTATGTTGAAATAAATGGCAACAGATATGACTCTTATCCCGATAACTAACATATACAGTGTCTAAAGAAAATTAATAACTGTATAATTGAGCGAGAATGTAATCTCCGCAATGATAATAAAACCGAAATTGTAAGAACCTAGTTAAGGAACATATTGTTAACGAATGTGATGGTAGAATTATTACTTTAAGTGGAAACTTTATGGTAAATGTTAATAATTGTTCAATTGAAGTCCTAAATACCGAAATGTCTAATTATAATATAGAGTTTATCCAAAATTTTGCATACGAAAATAATCAAAATGTGAAAATATACAATATGAAAGAATGAACCTTTCGAATAAATAAAATATTTTTCAAATTCAAAATTTAAAACATTTAGAACAACTGAAGTATCATAGGAATAACCACTATATAATAAGTTCTACTCTTTTAATTGTCATACTTGTAGTAACTATAGTTGTAATAATATGTAAAAATAATAAGAAACTTAAGGTAGACATAAAAACAATTAAAGATGGTATTCAGGAGAATTCTTTGTCAAAGGGGGGTCAAGTTACACAAATGCAAGTCAGCAAACTTGCTGACAGCACATTTATGTTACTTCGCAACGAATAACAAAGTGTCAATAACATTCCTGTGTCAATGGTGCTGTTTGAAGGCCATCGGAAACGGAATGCGTTGACCATATCTATGTTTATGATATGACATGAAGTAATATATTCAAATTAAGAAAATAGTCAGTCTTAATAGAGACGACACCAAAAGCAGTGTAGTTTAATTTTCCATTCGTTAATAAATATAATTCGTCAGTTTGACGTATTAGCAGCTTTCTCACGCAGATAATAACCAACGACCACCTGTAATTGCAGTCGCGGCAATAACGTAGTATTTTGACAGATCACGCATGATTCCTATCAAACTGCTTTGTCATTTTTGTTCAGTATCGTTTGGCAAGTCACCCTGAAAAGACTCACTCCAAAACAGCACTTCCAAATTGTTCAGCTTTATTACGAAAATCAGCGTTCTGTGAAAAATGCTTTTCGTGTGAGTCGATGAACTTATGGTGCGTATAATCCACCGGTTAGAGGACATTCAGCACGTAGTGAAGAGATTAAAGCAGCTGTAGCTGAGAGTATACGCGAAGACCATGGCGAATCGATTCGTCGTCGTTCTCAGCAGCTTGGCATGGCGTATTTTACATGAGGATTTCGGCCTAAAAGCGTACAGAATTCAACCTGTGCAAGAATTAAAGCCAGTCGATTGAATTTGCGTGATATTTTCAGTGAATGGGCTCTGGAAAAACTCAATGAAAATCCGGTGTTTTATCGTGAAATTTGGTTTAGTGATAAGGCACATTTCTGGTTCAATGGATACGTAAATAAACAAAATTGCCGTGTTCGGGCTGATGAGCAACCCGAAGAGTACAAAGAGCTACCATTACATCCATTAAAAATAAAGGTATGGTGTGGTTTATGGGCTGGTGGAATCATTGGTCCATATTTCTTTCAAAAATGAGGTAAATCAGAATGTTACCATCAATGGTAACCGTTATCGCGCCATGTTAACAGACAATGTGCTTCCTGAAATTCAAGCACATGGTCTTGGTGAGCTCTGGTTTCAACAAGACGGCGCTATGAGGCATACAGCGCGTGAAACAATGGACTTGTTGCAAAATCATTTTGGTGAGCACTTAATTTCACGTTTTGCTACGGTAAATTGGCCGCCTAGATCGTGCGATATCACACCTTTTGGACTATTTTCTCCAGGGATATGTAAAGTTTTAGGTCTTCGAGAATAAGCCAGCTACGATTGACGATTTGGAAGCCAACATTACTCGTGTTATCCGCGAGATACCAGTCGCTATGCTCGAACGAGTCGCCTAAATTTGGACCTTCCGAATGAACCACCTCCGACGTAGTCGTGGCCAACATTTACATGATATCATTTTTAAAAACTAAATGTCATGAATTGTTCTTTTAACCGATAATAAAAATTGTAAGTTCAATTTCAAATTTATGTGTTTTATTTTACATTATAAATCAAACCTCACGATGAATCACCCTATATTTAAGATAGTTTTAAGTTCATTACTTTTTTAGTTGATTTTTAGATGGGCAGAATCGCTGCCCGATGAATAAAATATATAATAATAGAAATTAAACGAGTTTAATTAGCGCCCGAGCAGGGATCCACGAGGAAAATCGTAAATCGAAAAGATCCTAAAGTAGTATCAACTTTAACGTATTGGTAAAGTCGGCGTCCTCAAGAAGTATCGATATTTTACGCGAAAAAATCATCCTCTGTGGTCCATCGGTAGTAATAACACTTACTGCAGTGCGGAATAGAATCCTCAAGTAGTATATTCGCGGAAATAAATTGTGGGGATGGAAATAGTCAAAGAGCCCCTTAGTAGCAGAACCAGTAAGCAGGATGCAGCATTTAGCTGCCATCCAGAAGGTTGAACATCCTAGTATATATGTAAGATTAATTTAAGAATAATATTGTGAAAACACCAAAGATAAAGATATAATTCAAAAACTTATGTAACGTTGTGACAAAATACTGTGAAATTAAGATAAGCAACCTCTATATCTCGTACAAGTAAGAAATTATCCGTAAAAAAATCCGTATTAAGTAAAAAATTATTCGTAAAAAATCCTTATTATTTTGATGTCGCGTTCCATCCTTGCAAAGAAAAAATAAATAACTAAAATATTATACGACCATCTGTGCTTGAACAAGCTGCTCAAGCAGCATCAACATCTTAGGCAGGTCTTAATCCCTCCAGTAGAAGTGATGAAAATCCTGTAATAAATCCCCCGCTACAATCTCTTATTAACTCTATGATACGCGAAGCCCTAAGTAATGAGCGCCGAGCACTCATTCATTCTATCTTAAATCCACACGCGGATCAATTCATGGAAATTTTTCAAACGATGTCTTCTAATCAAAATATCAATGATTTCGAGAAGATACCGTATTTCGTACGCAGCCTACGCGAATCCTCTGGTCAACCAAGTGAATTCAGTTCATGACGAAAAAGCGTAGAAGGTATTCTTAAGATTTACGATCCCATCAAGGAGTCAGCGAAATACTTTGGAATTTTGAATACAGTTAGAAACAGAATATGTAATTGGAAACGCAGACCACGTCCTGGGCTCTTATAATACTCCATTAAACTGGAATTGTATTTCCCGATGCTTGACCTTACACTATGTAGACAAACGTGATTTGGATACATTAGAGTACCAAATGATGGGCTTAATACAGATCAGCGCATCCATCCAAGAATTCCAACAAGCCGTGTATTCACACTTTTCGCTCATATAAAATAAAATTTCGTACATGGATTTCAGTGCCGAGTCCCTTAGTTTGCTGATGTAAACTTACAGAGACAAGGCTCTTGTCACATTTAGTCGCGGATTGAAAAGCGACCTTCCCAGACTTTTGGGAGTGCGAGGACCGGTAGATTTGCCCCAAGCACTGCATGTGTGTTTAAGGCTAGAAAATCAAAATCACCGTTCTCAATACGCAATAGCAAAACGAGGAAACATCAATCAGTTCCGAGTCGCCAACGATTCTATCCCGAATTGGCCTACATAGCTTAACCACCCAGACAGCAGGTGCCTCTCAGGGGCAGTTTGTATAGCAACAATACCAACAACAACGTCTACAATATGTTGGCACCTCACGGCAGCCGCCAGCAGAGCCTATCCAGAAGAACAAGGTCAGTTACATAAATTGACTTCGAACGGGAGTTCCAGCAAAAAAACGACCATTAGTTCCTCAATCCCACCAAGAACATCCTACAAAATGCAATCTACGTTGACAAGATACCACAAGAGAAAGGAGTCAATCAATATGAGGATATGTAATCTACCATGATAACTCGAATGAATACAGCGAAACCCTCCAAGAATACATTGAATTGATACAACGGAAAAATACCGATTCAAACAACATTATGGAACTAAGCGACATATATTTTTCAGATTCAGATTCAGCTATATTTTGAATGTGCAACGAAGAGTGAAGACATCCTAAAAATATTAATTGATATGGGATCCAATAAGAATTATATTCAGTCATTTTTAATAAAAAATCCTCTATCGAATGAAAACCCATTTTATTGCAATTCAATCGGGGGTAGCGTACAAGTAATTCACCATACTGTTATAAGTCATTCTCCAAAATATTAAAATCAAGTTCTTTCTCATGCCCGAACTAAAATCCTTCCACGCCATTTCCGGCAACGATAGCTTAAAGAGTCTTTCCGCAGTTATCCATGCGAAACATAATTACATGGTTATCAATAACCATATAAAGGTGCGTATCAAGGAAATTACTTCTTAATATGTTAATTCCATTAATATTCGAACCAACCACTTGTCCCCAGAAGAAAAGTTGTCCATTGATAAAATTGTACACGATATCCCGAAATTTTTTGATGAACCAGAGGAAAAACTAACTTACTCCACCGTAGCAAAAGGCGAGATCAAAACAATATCTGATTCACCCGTATATACTAAATGAATATATATATATATATATATATATATATATACTACATGAAAAGTGGGTTTCATCAGATTACCTGAGAAGCATCTGATATAGAAAAAACGGCCTCCTCGGTCACCAATGTAAAATATAAATTACCAAGACTTCCATTTGGTCTCAAGCACGTTCCGTCCATATTTCAAAGAGCACTTGACGACATTGTTCGTGAACACATTGGCGTAGTATGATATGTCTACATAGATGACAAAGTCATTTTTAGTAAAGACGAAGATACACATGAGCTCAATATCCGGAAAATGTTCCAAACACTGCACGCTACAAAAATGAAGGTACAACTTTACAAATGCGAATTCTACGAGCAAGAAGTAGAGATCCTAGGGTTTGTTATTTCACCTGAAGGCATTAAAACCAATCGAGCAAAACTAAGAGCAATTTAAGATTTTGCATATCCGAGTACCCTGAAGGAACTTCGCTCTTTCTTCGGCCTGTCAGGGTATTACCGCTGCTTCATTAGAGACTACGCTTAGTTAGCAAAGCTCCTAACAGCCCTCTTAACCCTTGACCCATGTACTGTAAAATTTTAAGATATCGTGTACCTGAGCACTCAGTGCCCTATAAAATAAGTATGGAAGATTGCATTTTTTATATGTGATCAAAGTAAAAAAAATGCTATCCTTCTTTTGCGTTTTGCAGGATTCACATCTTTGCTTTTTTATATTTTGCCGTTGTAAAGGAAATGGTATAATCGTATCTTTTTTATCCTATCATTGCCATCGCCGTTTTCATAGAAATTCGCAAACTCTAATGATAGTTTTTTGATAAAGGCTTTTCTTTTTCCCGATGATTTCTTGCTTGCATACCATCCTGTTGGTTTATATCATATATCAGCTGCAGTATCTATGATATTGTAAAATAATGTGACTGGCCAACGTTTAATTTTTCGTTTGCAGTTGTAGAATGTAGCCATTTGGTCAAAAGTGTCTACGCCTTCCTTATTTCTATTATAGTCTATAATAATAACAGGCTGTGAAGTTGACAACAAAAGAACGTTCTTTTTTGTGTTACTCACATAGGTAACTAACTGTATTCACCGCCGAGGATAATTGGTATTGGTATGCCATCCGAACGAAACGGGATATTTGTTCAAATGGTAGCTCTATAAAAAGGCATATTGTGTTGATCAAACAAGTCCTTAGCTTCTTCTTTTGACGATTTTTCGGCACCTGCATACTGCAATATATGCATACATCTCATCTGCATCCGTATTATACCATCGACGAAGTATCTTTGGTGTTGCTGACAAACGATTGTCTTCAAAGACCCTCTTCGCTTTCCTGTTTGTGTCAACAACCATAATACCATTAATTTCGGGGCTTATTAAATATTTTTTGAAAATATTGTTTTGCATTTTGGCTCATGCCACTTTCGTTCGTTTTGATCATTTATTGACCTGGATTTCTGAAATTCATCTGCCATAGACCACCAAATATCAGAATCACGGACGTTCTGTGTAACTGTGTAGCTGAAAATTATCCTGACGCCGCTCATAAGGAGGTGGCTGTGGTGTAGTGGTATATGCATAGACTCCCGAAGCAGAGGGATACGGGTTCGAATCCCGTGCGAGGCAATTCTCTAAAAAAGTCTTTTCATGCAATTTGTATGTAGTTATATGTAAACCCGTCAACTCTGACATGAATGCTGACACTGGTGTTGGAGTGGTTGCTGGCTGGGCTAAATGTAACGAACTAACAACTAGCACGTACTTAAGACCCACTGGTTGAGGAGGATGTACTAGCTCGTCCCGTCCAGTTTGACAACCACCTCTGGGAAAAATATCGAAATCTAATACACCTGAGTTTCAAACTACTACACCACCCGCCCGCGCCATGGTGAAAAGCCAATAAAAGGGTATTCATATAACCTTGGTGATAGCGCGGAATTACAATATAAAAAAAAGGAAAAAAACCAGATTGAATCTGCATATATATTTCTTCTTCTTGTCGCAAGTCATCACCTACTTGTTCAACGCGCAAACCAGGAAGGAGCACATCTTAAACATAATCAGGGTTAACTTCTAAAAGCTCTCCATCATCAATATCTGCTTCAGAATCCTCTGAAGAAGCACTTTGCTGATCAAGTGCATGTAGATTGTTATCTAAAAGTTCCTGTGCAACATCATTCAATAAACCAGAATGGTTCACTACGATCCATTTTTCTAGAGCAAACCAAAACAATATTCACATTCCTTAGAGCAACAAAACACAACAGAAAAACAAAATACAAAAAAAAAAAAATAGATTCAGCTATTACAATACTTACCACAAAACTATAAAAAAAACATAAGCAACCAAAAACAATAGATAATACTTTCACTAATAGGTATTTGCAGTAACACTTCAAAATAAGTAGTCACTAGATCGTGTCCGGTGGTAAAATCTCCCATATTCTAATCTAATCTAACATAATTTTGCTTAACGCAACAAGTAAAACCACAGTGAATGCTAAAAAGCGAATAGTTTCAATAAAGGTGTATAGTGATATTTAAAACAATAGGCCTGCCGCCACATGCGAAGAGATAGTTAGGTAATAAAAATTAATAAGTGTGCAGGTCCTTTTTCATTTTTTTCTATTTCAAAGATTATTTTCGTATATTTGTTATTGTAAATATCCTTTTTTTCAAAAGTTTAAATTTCTGTGAGAGCAAATCTCGAAAATCACTATACTGAGAAATCCTGAGCACTGAGTGCCCAGGTACACGATACCAATCTTTTTATTTTATAGCTCCGAAATATGAAAAGTACTACGTGGGGTGAAAAGTAACCTTCTTGGGAATGAAAAAAAAATTTTTTTTAAATGTTTTTTTTATTTTATTCAATATAGTCCCCTTTTAGTTTTATACACTTATTCCACCGATTTTCCAACTTCTTGATCCCGTCCAAAAATAATTTTCCAGAAGGTCTGCAAAATACTCCTCTGTGGCGTCGATGATTTCCTCGCGTGAGATAAATTTTTTATTGATGAGCCATCTTTTGAGGTTTGGGAAGAGATAATAGTCCGAGAGAACCAAATCGGGCGAATACGGTGACTGCGACAGCAATTGGAGCCGTAAGTCATTTATTTTAGCCGTGGCTGCGATGCTCTTGTGAGCCGGTGCATTGTCTTACAAAAACAAAATTTTTTTTCGCTTCATGTGAGGCCATTTTGCAGCGATTTCGCACTTCAATCGCTCCAATAATGCATAGTAATATTCGCTCTTGATGGTTTTTAATTTTTCGAGGTAGTCCACGAAGAGTATGCCAAGACAATCCCAGAAAACCGACGCCATAATCTTTCCGACCCATCGATCCTCCCTCGGCCGCTTCGGAGCACTCGTGCCGGCTTCAGTCCATTGCCGGGCACTCATTCTATACTGTGGTGTGTAATAGTGGATCCAAGTTTCATCAACAGTTACCAATCGACGCCAAAACTGCGATTGATTCCGCATCAGCAAGTCCAAACAGTCTTTCGGAGTGCTCTCGTGTTCGTGTTTTTGGTCAGGAGTGAGTATGTGCGGCACCCAGCGGCAGGATAACTTTTTCATATGCAGAAAATTGCCCAAAATATGGCGTGTGTGCTCAATACTAATCTTTGTGGTATCTTCTAGCTCGCGCATCTTCACTTTCCGGTCAGCCAACACCATTTCATGTATTTTTTTGACATTGTCCTCTGTAAACGCATCGGAGGGCCTGCCGCTGCGGACTTGATCGGTAGTGGAGTTGCAGCCACTACGAAACTCTCGAAACCAATATTTGACGTTGTAATCTGACGGAGCATTAGCCCCATAATAATTATCCAACTTTTATCTTGTTTCCTTCGCCCTTTTGCCTCTCAAAAAATAAAGTTTTATAAGAGAACGACAATCGTTTTTGTCCATACTCAACATAATGCCAAACACGTTAACAACAATCAGCTGTCAAAACAAAACTAAAGACAGTACCGCACTGAAATTTGGCATGTCTTCCTAAATATTAACACACTTCACGACAGCATAACCTTTTTTGCAGTAGCAGCACATTCTGGCGGTTAAGAAGTTTACTTTTCATCACACCTTGTAAATACAACATCAATTCAATTGTTGTTCTTTATGTACTTGGGCATCGTATTCTTTAGAAAATCATCCCTTTTTTGCATGTCATAGATCAATAAATAAAATTCGATTTCAAATTTCCTCTGGGAACTCAGTGCCCAGTACACGAGTTCAGAGTTAAGGGGGGAGGATAGACGACTGTCCAAGAACATCTGAAGCAAAAAAATTATTCACCTCAGCGAATCTGCTAAACAAGCTTTTTAAAAAATCCAGAAGACCTTGACATAAGAGGAAATCATACTCAAATATCCCGACTTCACAAAACCATTTGAATTAGTAACCGATGCCTCAAATTATGCCCTAGGTGCTGTGTTATCTCAAGAAAATAGGCCTATATATAGACCAAAGAAGAAAAAAAACCAAATTTCTCTTAACATTGGTAATACAAGTAATTACGAGTTTCCAAAATAAAAAGAATAATAAAATTATGCTCTATTTGTAAAGAGAATAAGTACGATCGATATCCGGATAAGGTAGATATTCAAGCCACTCCTATACCAACTTATCCCAGATAAATTATGATATCGACATTTTCTCAACTGAAGGTAATCTAATACTAACATCGCTAGACAAGATTGCTAAAGCAATTGAGGATATTAGGCAAGTTGCCTTAGAGAGATCTTATTTGCCTATGGGATTCCGAAGACTAAAGTATTTGATAATGAGGACTCTTTCAACTCAACCCCAATAATATTCATGCTCAAAAATTAATTCGGCATTGAAATTTTGGCGACACCTCCGTACATGAGCACTTCGAACAGCCAGGTCGAGAGATTCTATTCGACTCTCGCTGAACTCATGTGATGCATCAAAAAAGAGCAGGACATAAGTCCTTCACAGAACTCCTAGCTGCAGTAAATGCCTACAATTGCTCGATGCACTCGGTAACAAACAAAAAACCAGTAGATTTGATCTTCAGCAGAAACATAGATTATTCTCAAGTTGATAAAATACGTTCCAAAATCGAAGCCAAGCTAAAAGACAAACAAGAGTATGACTTAAATACCACAACAAGGGAAAAATTCTAATAAAAAACTACTCAACAGGAGAAACCATTTATGTCAGTAAAAACAAGAAAATAGGGTCAAAACTCGCTCCCAGATATGCGAAAGAAGTTGTCAAAGAAAACAGAAAAACCACTGTTCTCACCCAATCCGGCAAAGTCGTTCACAAATTACACATAAAATCGTAATAGACTTTCGAAATCTTTCTTTTTAGGTGCGTATGTGATGTACAGATACTGGACTATACGAACTCAAGACTAGTGACTACGCCACAAGCACATCTAAATTACTAACAGGAACTTACAAAATAAATTCATAAAATAGACCTATCAGCATATTCGCAAGAGAACACCTACAAACCTCCCACTCCAGCTTCTACTTGTTATCAGTAGAAATATCATCTATAAGATCCCTTCTAAAACAATTAGTCTCTTACCAACCCAAAACCAAAACATGATCAACATGACCTCCAAATAATCCAGAAAAAAATTGATAACGTATTAAATAACAATAACAGATAAATTGTAATAAATAAACTTATAATAGATAAGATAAACGATTTAAAAAATAGAACTAATGATAGGTATAAGTAAATTTGCAAAAGAATATGAGAACTTAATAAAAGAAACTATATTTAACTTAAAATACAAATTAGACATTCTTAAAGAAGAAGTAACCAATAAAAATAGCAAAAGAATGAAATAAAATAATTAAACTCGATTTTAATAAGATTTAAAAATGTAAAAATGAAAAATATGGAATAGATCTAAATTGTAAAACAATAAATAAATTGTCAATCTGTCCTAAGAATAATATCGTTAACTTAAGGTACACGACTTGTATTCCAAATTTATTAAATAGCACACCGGCAAACTGAACTGCAATTAACAGTCAACATACTACGGTCTTCGAAGAAATATCACCTGACATTCTTTTCCAATGCAATGGAAAAATCATAACCAACAACTACCAGGTGGCTCTTAATGGTACGTTCTCCATCAAGTATTACAATACCATCATCTAAATTGGGGAAAACGTCTTTAAATCTTTCGGCACTCTTACAACCCACATGAGGAAATCACGAGGTAGAAGTAATTTTATCGCTAGGGGTGATTAAGGAACTAAACGCCAAAAACACACACTACATTCAACTTCTCAAGGCAAAAGTTAAAAATGATACAACGTTGAATATTGAAGTCTGTCTACTACTTTTAACATCGTAATAGCAATCTTCCGAAAGGTTATAAGGTTATAAGGTACCAGAGAACACTACCAGCGATACAGACCCATTAACAAAATCTTCAGATTCAGAGCAGCAACAACGGTTCGTATAAACTAAATCAAATTCAAAGGGCGGAGGAGTTAACGCAAAACAACATTGCACCGGATGGGAAACACGCGCAGACGATTGTTACACAAGTCGCCGTCAATTTGACGTGTCAGCAGATAACAATCAACGACCACCTGTAATATTGCAGTCCCAACAAAATGTAATTGATTTTTAGAGGGCCAGAATGGCTGTCCGATTAATAAAGATTTTTGTTATGTTTTTTGTCGGAGCTTTTGTAAACATACATAGGATTCGGTTGTTTACTTTTCTCTTCGGTGTATTATTGGTGCACGACTGACCCTTTATGGCGACGCTGTAAGTTCTAATACCTTTCCTTTTGTTTTTTTGGTAGGGTTTGAATGAAGATCGTAGATTTGTTGGCATTGTCCATTTCTTCAAAAGAAAAGCGGAGTGAGGGACGATATGCCAGCGCATTAAGCGTCTTCTATGCGAATGAAGATCTCACTTAGTAGTAAGACTTTATGCGGTGAAGGTGGTTTTTCTTAATAGTTAAAAAAAAAATAATTAGTAAAAAAAGAAGGAAAAGCAAACAAAAGGATTTAAAGTTCAGAGAGAACTATTTGTGAATTAATCATTGAGTACTTCCCAGCTAGGTATTTGTTTGTTATTTGTGTGTATTTTTACTTATGTATTAATGTATTAATGAATACATTGATTAATCACTGGGTATTTATATTATATATATTTTTCCATTTTATATATATTTTATATGTAAGATATAAAATATATATATATATATATATATATATATATTTATATATATTATTTGATATTATTTTGTATGACGGAGCTTTCGGATGATGGAGGACGGGTGTGAGTGTATTTAATTTTCTTTTAATTATGTGTAATGAAGTGAGAAGATCAACTCTTGTTGCGCGAAAAGGGGAACGGATATATACCTCTCCATTCGTTGCTCATAAAGTGGGCGATGGTTCCATACTCATATTTAATTGGAAGGACTTATCGTTGTTTTGCGCTTTTCCATCCGTTGGTTCAACACCCGAAGATGTGCGATCTCCTGCTTTGAGTGTACGCGATCGCTTTTCGCACGTCATCCATGATCACCTGCTATTGTATGCTCCCGAAGTAAGGTTGAAGTTGGTTATACATATTTATATATTTATTTTGTAAAATATTATAAAATAAAATAAAAAATAAAATTAATACTAGTTATTTTTTTAGTTTTACTTTTTGAGTTAATCTCAAAATGGTTAAGATGGATCAAGAGTGCGTGAACTTATTTGCTATTCCGAGTTATGCGATCGCCTCGCACCATTTTATGGTATATTATGAGAATGGGTATCGGAGCACATGTGTATAACCATCAACCAATCTACTTATTATCTGTTTTGATTTCTTAGAGTACTCATGTGTGTATTTTTATTTTTTCCAAAAAAAAGAGGAGACGGAACTCTAAATCTAACAGCGCTATAAATGTTTTTTTTTTTTAATAACAAATAAATTTCAAATTTTTTGACAAAAAAAAAAATAATTTAATTTTATTTCGTCTTGTACGTACTTTTGTGAGTATTAAGATAGAATATAAAATATTTGTCTAGCTGGGACCTACGTGGCAATTTGTCAAGAAACTGCTGAGTATCCTATAATTTGGATTGGACCAGCAGCGCGACAGTGAAATTCGTAGCTGAGTACTTGCCTTACCTCACACTGGTGTTCTCCGGTAATAGCATGAGTAACTCCTTACTTATGCAAGCAAAAACGGTAAGTGCGTGCTTAAACAATATTATGCTACTGGCTTGGCCATTATAGGTCTCAGAAACGTATACGGAACAGTTAAAAAAAAAAACCGAGATGAGCTAGGTAATAGTCTCGGATAGTGACGGATCCACTGCTGACCACCCTGCTAAACGATTAAAGACAACGACCTTTGAGTTTTTACGTGGAATGTTCGGAGCCTTTAAAGGCTGCCAAACGTGCAGCCAAACAAATGCCATCTGCCATCCAGTAAATGCGATGGGATGGGCCGGAAATAAGGTGGAGAAAAAAGTGTGTAGTATGGTGATTGCTATAGGGAAAAGAAACAGCGCTTATTTGGATGCGCATTTGCCATATGCTGCAGATTTAGACAAGAAGTCTTGAGCTTTAAAAACGTGAACGAGCATTTTATGGCAATCCGCATCAATGCCCATGCCCTACGGAAAACAAGAACGATGCCACCAAAGAATTTTTCTGCGAATGTTATGATGTTAAAATTGTTCTAGGCGATTTTAACGCCAGCATAGGAAAGTAGGGCATTTTGGATAGGACACTTGGTAAGCCTAACCTTCACGACACCACACCTGGCAACGGACTTAGGTTTATTGACTTTGTGGCGGGATGAAATACTACTATACCACGATTTCCTCACCTCATTATACACAACGAACATGTCGGTTTTCGGATCATCAAACGCTAAGCCGAATTGATCATCTTCAGATTGAAGTAAGGCATGCCTCCGCATCAAAGGAGAAGGAAGAAACCTTGTAATAGAATCACAGTCGGTACTGAGATTAAGGAAAAATTCGATTCCAATATCAATGCGGTTTTAAATCAGGAAAATCCACAATCGGCCAAATCTTCACACCTATTCGTCGATTTAAAGACTGCGTATGACAGTATTTATAGAGAAGAGTTATACGCCTAGAGCAATGTCTAGTCTTGGCAACCCTGCCAAACTCCGTTTGTGCAGAATGACGATTGAGAGCGCCCGCTGTTCTATCTTTTTAAAACATAAGAAAAACATAAAAAAAAAAATCAAATATCACCCCAAGAATTTTTCTCTGAACGCAGCCAAGAGCACCTTCATCCATTTTTGTTAAGTACATGCCTCTGCGACATAGGACAGGGACTGAGATTATCAAGGTCTTATATAGGGACACTTTTGTTTTTCGAGAGAGGGCTTTCTTAGTCGATCGCCTTATTAGCCAAAAGAACAGAGTTTAAAAGGAGTTATCATTCATTTGATCTTAGCGCTGGTTTCATTGTCTGAATTAATAACGCAGCCTAAGTAAGCAAAGTTGTTCACTTCCTCGAAATATAGCTGTCGACTGTGACGTTCTGTCCAATTCGTCGATGTTGTGTGTAACTTGTTCTTGACCAAGTATATGGTTTTGGCCTCATTTACCGCTAAACCCATTTTGGTAGCTTCCGTTTCAATACTATCGAACTCTACGGTCTTATCTAGCTGAGTTCTGTCAATTATGTCGATATCGGCTAGTAGTTGCATAGACTTTTGAAAAATTGTGCCTCGCTTTTGAGTTTCGCACGGGTGTCCGTGTCTCAATTGGTAGTGTATGGACTTCCCAACCTGACGGTTCAGGGTTCAATACCAGCCGTGACCGAAATACTTTTTTTCAGGCAACTAACATTTTGTGAGATGAATGATTGCCTAAATACAACAAGAAGTCAATTTACACTAATAATTCAGTCTCCCCATTAAATGTTGGAAGTCACCCATGGAGCGAAATAACCACTGTTCCAAAAAATCTTTCTCTCTATGTCCCATTTTCCTAAAAACTTAACACATGCTGAGGCACTTTTAATGTATTGGGTCATATAAAAAGTCTCCGCGGTTTTTGGTACATTTGTAATCAGAACAAATTACAAACAATTGTAATCAGAAGGTGTAAGGTCCGGGCTATATGGTGGATGCATCAAGACGTCCGCATCAAGCTCCGTCAATTTGTTCCAGGTCATCAAAACTGTGTGTGGCCTGGCATTGTCATGATGGAAGATAACTCCCTTCCTGTTGGCTAATTCTGGTCGCTCTTTGTTGATAGCTTCATTCAAACGGTCGAGTTGTGCTCAGTAGAAGTAGTTTCACCATGTTCCAGCAGCTCATAATAGATAATTCCATTCCAATCCCACCACGCACTCAACATTACCTTGTTTGCCGTCAATCCAGGCTTTGAAGTCGTTTGTGGTCGGTCATCGGCCTTTGATCATGATCGCTTGCGTTGGATATTCTCGTATTTAATCCATTTTTCATCGCCCGTAACGAATCGCTTCAAAAATGGTTATTCAGTCAATTAAATTTCTTTGTGTAAATTCATGTGGCACCCAAACATCGAGCAAACATTTGAGCAACCTGCTCGTTTTCGATGATCCCAAAGTACCATTAGTTTGATTTTTAGTGCCCCCGCTATCTCCAGACAGCTTCCGTGCCAATTTTGCTCCGTCAGTTGCAAAATTTCATCGACTTTTTCAGTGACAGACCGACCAGTGCGAGGTGCATCTTTTACATCAAGATTTCCGGAACGGAATCGAACAAACCACTCCTGGGTCCGGCGTTCACTCACAACATTCTCATCGTAAACTGCACAAAATTTTCAGCATGTTTTTGCATTTTTCCCTTTTTCGTATTTTAAAATCACATAGCGTATTTCTTCAGATATTTCACTCATATTCAAATCAGTTGAACTTTTAACACGAGCAACAAATTACACAATTGTCTTTACAAAAAATGTAGCCTGACATGTTACTTTTCAAAAACGTATTCGTTTGACACAATCAGATTAGTGTTTCTATATAAAATGGACACTAACACCATCTAGTAACGAAAATCTGCGAAGATTTTTTTATGGCCAATATTCATACCCGCTTGAATGTTAAGTTCTTTTTTTAAAAAAAAAATAAATTAACAATTGATATAAAATGAACTCCTGAATTCACATCGTACTCTCATACATTTTTCAAAGTATCCGCCTTCATATGGCAATGAACTTTGAATCGTACAGTTGTAATTTCTTCATTTACTTTATAATCTGCGATTTCGATACTGTCCTAAATGTCAAGAAAGATCTTTGTTAATTTTTCCATAATTAATCGAAATTATGCAAAACAACACCTTTGTTTTTCAGCAGATTGCCGATACTAACTGAATTCAAAAAGCCTCCAGCCAAGGGATGTGATATAAATGTTCAAACTTCACATTAATATCCTTGCACCCAATACGGATTCGGAACACAATTTGTTTTTCAAGGCTATAAGCTTTCGATGGCAAGTGCCGTGAATTCAACACGTAATGTTGGATTACAAACTCATGCTTGTTTGGAGGAAGTACTGCCTTCTCTGAACACAGAAACGGAAATACGTCTTCCGGTCACGCAGATACAAAATTCAGTTTTGAAATATGATAAATGACGTATGTGACTCTTTCAATTTTATGCTGCTCAGAGCAACAGACGCTCTCAATTCTAATAACTTTTTCTGTCATTTTAGTTATTCTGGAAGGTTATAGAAGTGTACGATGTGTTGGTAATTACAGTGAGCCTGTGCGAGTATTAAGGGTTTACAAAACATTTGTAGAGTTAGCCATCTAACTTAATTTATCAATGATAAATGAGTTGTTATTTGCACAAGAAGAGGACATTCTCATTAAATTAAATTGTTTCATCTTGTATTGGTCAGTTTTGACAGAATTAAGAACGGCGTTAAACCTATACGTAAGCTACATATCGATACTATACTTATAGGAAACATTCAAAACTAAAAACACTGTTTCTTTTATGATAATTAAAGCCTGGGCTAATCAGATAAATATGTTAAAATAGAAACCGTACAAACTTTTAGAATTAAAATGGCAAACCTGAATATGATAATAATATAATAACATTACCTTATCCTTATCTTTGCAAAGCTCTTCTTCTTTAATTTTGTCTTGGTTATTGCGTTCTTCTAGTTTTTTCTCCTTCAGGGTCTTTAACAATTTCCATTTGCTACTACCAAGGGCAGCGCATACATTACTTTGCGCTGAACCTTCCACACTTGCACTCGAATCTTGGCTATGTGCCTTCATTGCAGCCGTTTTGAATATGCCGTCGTTCGATTTTGTTGTGCCAATGACATCATATCTTTCGTCGTCCGATTTCGGTGTTGAAGGTGGCTCGCCGAAATGACCATTTAGAACTGGTGTTGCACTTTCAAATGATGATTCGACACCTGTTGACTCTTGCTGCTGTTGCTGAGGATCTTTTTTCTGATTCTGTTGCAGTTTTACAGCATACATACACTCTGAATCCTTTAGTTGTAGTCCAATTAAATCTTCGTCTGAATGTTGAATTAAACTATCTTCCGGTGGGCTTTCTGTGCGCTGTGATTTGAAGTCCTGATATTTTTGAACAGTTCTGAATGCTTGTTCACATGTTTGATCTTCGCCTCCGTCACTGGCATCTGTCGGGGTATCAGGTCCTGACGTTGCCCCAGAAGATGATGTGCGCTTGTCTTCGTCTGAAATTATGTCGTTAGCCTGGTCCGCAATAGCGACCGATGAGCTTGGTGATATCGGTGAAATCGATTTCATAGGTTCATTGGTCGCACTAACTGGCGCTGTATTATTATTACGGCGTTTCGTTTTTGTTGATACCCCATGACGGTGTTGCCGATCTTCTGCACATGAAGAGTATGGTGATGAAGATGATGAAAATGGTATGTCATCTGCGCTGTCATCGGCATCAGATAGGAGCTTTCGAACATTTCGTTGGCGTTTTTTTACCTTTTTCACTTTTTTCAGTGCACGTTGTTTTGCCTTCTTGTCTTGAATTATGTTGGCCTCAACCATATTTAGTTCCTTAATCAGTTGTTGTTCTTCAGATTCATCGTTATCTTGCCAAGCACTGTGAATGTCAGTTATTTTTGCGAATTTTTCATAGACATTTAACTTATGGTTCGAAACGACAGATAATGGCATACGCAGGTGACGGAAGTGTAATTGTTGAGGTGGAATTTGAGGAGAACTTTGATGGTGGTACTGTGTAGTCGGCAGCTGGTATAGCATATTGCCATTTTTTTTAGAATCAGAGATAATGTCATCAGATATGATATCTTCATCATCGTTTCCTAATTCACGGTCTTCCTCTTCGTCTTCTGGATCTTCTTCTGTTTCAATTTCTTCTTCCGCATCCGCATCTAGTACCTGAATATTGCATTTTAGTTCAGAGAGAACATTTGTCATTTGTTCTTTTACCTCTGGATCAGGTTGGTATGTAATTGGTCGGGATGGTATTATGGATGCACCTTCAAGTTGACCAGCACCAAGTTGATCGATTTGCGATAGTAAACCTTCTTCATTCATATGAGCATCAAGCTGTGCCCGACTCTCAAGTTCTTCCAATTGACGCAACTCATAGCAAAAATATTCGTCATCTGTGTCAATGCTGTCTTCTGTGCTCTGACGACGGGAAGAAGAGACTGTGCGGTAAGAATGTTGACTTCGATTGTCTTCATCATCTCGGCAAGTTGGTGGAATATCTAACGAAGTCTGACTTCTTTGGCCATATTTTAGACGTGTCGTTGTACCAGATGATAGAGCTATTGAACCATTATACGCTGATGTCGTCATTGGCTTTGTTATAACGGGTGCAATTATTTGAGGTTCACTGAATCCCATTGATGTATATGTGTCATCTATATCTTCGTCTTCCACATATACGGAGAGAGTCTTTTGAAGATAGGGGCCAGATGTTCGTCTTTCAGAGGCAGGATCATCGTGTTTTACTGGTTCTTGGTCGATTTGAATTTTAATATCTGGTGGAGATACACTTTGTTGGTGCTGATTGATTTGTTCTCTTTCTTCCAAATCATCTTCAAAATCATTCTCTAACTGATGGTGTCGAATAGCATCGCCAACTGTGGGAAACATTGGCATAGTTAACGTGTCATCTTCTTTAGATGAAGTTTCCATTGGTGTGCGATGTGGCTTATTAACTGAGGCATATGATGCTTCCTCTTTTGTCTCCCTCGTAGGTGGTGATAAAGCAGATGGCTGTATTTGATATGAATCTATAGATGTTGATCGCATTCTTTGCTCCATAATATCAAACATTATGTCATCTTCTCCCAAAGATTGACTAGTTATTGGCTGCTCTTGATAACTCATCGAAGGCGTTGGCCGTTGACGCACCTGTTTTAGCATTTCTATATGCTCAATATCACTAGAATCATAGTATTCTTGACCATGTTCAACGGGTTTCCGATTTTCACTCATCGTTAAATCATCATTATCTGAGGATGTAAAATTTGGCAATTCTTCCCCAGGATCTGACATACTTGATCCTGGACGCATTGTTAAACTTTGTCGTCTATAGGTTTTCGCTTTTTGCATAAGATTACTTACTGTAGAGGATAGCGAACGTTTTTTTTTTCTCGCACCAGTACTGCACGTATTTGATGTGCTACTACCAGTATGAGTGGCACGTCGAGTCATTGGAGGTATTTTGGTAAATCGCTTCATTAATTCCATTCCATTGTGTCTTTGTTCTGCCTTCTGGGTGTAACGCTGTTTGTAAGCGGAAGTATCACATGGTAGATCCATAGTTAACGACTGTGATCGGCTGTGCTTACCAATACGTTTTAATTTTAAGTCAGGTAATATATGGCTTATCTTAGTCCACATATGAAACTTGCCATGTTTGTCAGTCGTTTTTTGATTTTTTTGTTTGCCGATATGTTGCTGCTGCTGATGATGTGAACGATGAATATGTTGTGGATGATATATATATGGCGAGGTTGCTTGCTGATGATGATGATCGTCAACGATTTCAGTCGAAAGGCTTATATAGCCAGATCTGTTTAGTGGGTATGGCTGTTGGGATAAACTACGATGTTGATGCTGTAATTCACTGATATGTTTTTGCTGTTGTTGTTGGTGAAGCAATTCCAATTGTTCCACGTGTCGACTATGCGATGTTGATGGTTGCGAAGAGTAGTACCGATAGCGTGCACGTGTACCGGATCCATATTCGCCGCGACCCATGTAATCGAGATTTTTACAGCTGTTGTAATCAGTTAGACTATTCGATGATGGGTAATAAACAAGACGATCAGTTAAATTACGATGTTTCTGAGCAGCTGACTCAATATCATCGATATCTGTTTCTTCATAGAAAGTTGAGGGCGATTGTTGGACACTTGCACGGTTTCCTTCATTTGGAATATCTCTGACTAAACACTGCTTGGCAGAATCAATAGGAGGTGTGCGAGATTTTCGACCTAGATTTGGAGATTCCTGGCCTAACTGATCATAAAAATTTTGCTCCGACTGATTTCGTATTAAATCCGGGAAATTTTGCATTGGAGCTGAAGATGGTGATATACAATCGGTTGCATCTTCCGATAGTGGCTCTTTTGGATACCCAGCAGCAAGAGAATCAGCGGCATGTTGCTGTTCATCCCATGCCAGCATTTCGTCTACAGTGCCACTATCCTTACCCAAGATTTGTTCACGACGCGCATTAAACATCGATTTATTCTCATACGCCGAGCAGATGGGCATGTTCTTCGAGAGCTCTTTTATATAATTAAGATTTTCCTCGGAGAACATGAAATCATTCCTCTCGGCACAGGAGAGCGATGTTGTTGTACTTAGAATTGTTGGTATTTGCGAGCACGCAGTCGCTATTGTAACAGATCGAGTGTGAATATACTTTGTTAACGATGTTGTAAAGAATGGATTGCTTTCATCAGTGGAGCTACTACATCGGCCTGTTGAAATTGGTCTGGCATTTGGTGAAATCGGTGATCGCTCCCAACTAGAAATTCCACTCAAAGAACTAAGACCTGAATCGGATTTGGTTTTTTTCGGTGAATTTTCGATAGCATTTGGCTGTAAATGTGGTCTTTGATAAGAGGAACTATTGGCGTTGCTCATGGTAGCCAATATATGCGTTTGCGAATACAGTTTTCGTTTATCTTTTTGACCATCATCTTCAACTTCTTTGTGCTCATCATCGTCCATCTCGTCGTTTTCTTCCTTTGTGTCATTTATCACCCTCTCTCTATTATTGTCTGTATTTCTTTCTGATTTTCGATGCACGTGCATCTGAAGGATATCATAGTGAAATGGATTCATAGTAGAGATTTTCTGATGCTCATCAAGAATTATATTGTTAGTAATCTCGTCTATGTCGACATATACGCCTTCAGCTTTTATTTCCTCATTATTTGGAGCTGGTGGTGGTGGGCTTTGAGAAGAGTTACATAGCATATCTTCATCACAAAGTGTCGAAAAATCATCAATTTTGCGCTCGTAGCAGGGATTTTGTAGATGCAGAAGAAATAACATGGAATTGTGTCTCTCCAATGATTTCTTTAATGACTTTATATACTCGTCATTGTTATAGATATTACTACTGCTTGATCGATGATCTAAGCTATCACAATATCGAAAGATCTCTTGTTCATTTTCAGCATCTATGTCAACGTAATTATCGGCACCAAAATATCCATAGCGCTCAGATTCACTTGTACTTTTTTGCCTTCGATGCATTTCAGTCTCTTTAGTTTCAAGTAGTTTAAGTTGCTCGTTTAAATTCGAGTTATGCCGAATAAGTTGGGCACTGTAGCTATAGTCGGCTTCATCCTCATCGTCATCACCTCTGATTATAACGCTAGCATCATTTCGCTGCTGTATTTTAAACAAAGGCACCGAATTACTGGGGCCAACCAGTTTCTTTAATGTTCTGATATTTTGTTCTAATTTCATCATCATAATTTGAAATTTACTAGCACAGATTTCGCTTAATTCATCTGAATATGAAATGGGATTTAGCAGAAGCCGTATCAGATTTTTGTCGACTCTTTTAATTTTTGCAAAAAACTCGCTTTCTTGCTTGATTAAATTACGGAGTTTAAGCATCTGTATTGGAGACAATGAACCCAAATCTTCAATTCGATTTATCCCTTCAACAATAGTGTCAATCAATTCCTTTTGCTGATAAAGGCTAAAGGAAGTTGTACTCTCTGTTGAAAGTTCATACTGCTGCAATAAATTAAGATCTTTGTAAACCCCTGAAGTGTATTCGGAAGGCGATGGTTTAGCATCTGTATCGATTACTGTTGTTGCTGTTGTTGTAATAATAGCCATAGAATCAGTATCAGCTTTTATAGCAGCAGCAGCCAATGCTGTTTTAAAATCATTTAACATATCCATCTCAGAATGTAGGTGCTTTTTGTTTCGATGGGATTTTTTAACATCAGTGCTTTCAAAGGGCGAGGCAGAAGTAAATGCACCAAACGATTGAGTTGTTGATGATGATAAACTTATAATGGCTGAAGATGATATTGATATGGTGGTTGTTGGTTCTTGCACCAAGTCTTCATTATCTTCATATATCATTCCCAGAGAAGACATTGGCCTTGAATGAACACCACCATGACTCGATACAGTCTCATGATGAACGCTCGGTGCGTTCATTGTCGCTACATAGTCATCACGATAGGCCTGATTAAGAGTCTTATAGAATTGTTCATTCATTTCATTTCCCCCTCCAGAATCGTCTATCGGTACCGCCAGCAGCCCACCTTCACCAGTCTTTAAGGCTGGCCTGTTAAAAAAATCTTCTGATTCGGTAATTTCTCTATCGTTGAGCTTACCTATCATTGTGCTACAATACCTCTCACGGTTTAGTTCGGCGGCATTACGAAAAAAATTATATTCTTGTCGAACTTGATCATATGGTGTTGAATCTGCTTCTATTTCACCCAGAACTATTTCCTCTTGGCCCAGAGTAAGCATTTCCATATTATCATTTATATTAAAGAGTCGATCATTTCTGCTGGCTGCTCTAAATTCCCGCTCACGCATCATTTGAACTTTAAGTTTGGCAAGTTCCTGTTCTTGATTGCTGTTATAATTGTTGATGTCTGATTCAGAGTAAAGTTTTTGGCGTAAACGGTTTTGGATATCTTGAAAGCTTCTACTGATTTGATTACTTCTGTCACCCAGTTCATCCAAAGAACGTGTGATCGCTGTGTGAGGTGACTTTGATCTGCGCTCAACATGAGGTGAATGTCTTAGTTGTCCTTGAATCTGATTAAATATCACGGCCCCAGTAATTTTTCCTTGTTGTTTTGGTTTGCTTGATGAGGCTGCTGTCTCTAGAGCCTCGTTTTTGAGCTCTTCAAGCAAATTATTAAAATCATTAGTGGATGAAGGATCATGCACTTCATTATCAACCACGACCACATCCGATTCATATTCTTCACTTGGCCCAAACAAAGTTTCTGGATTCCTAAACGAATGACCGTGTAGTTGCATCAAATTAGACACTACAACTTGTTGTTCTATAGTGATGTTCTCGAGCTTGTCTAACCTTACATACATTTTTCCATATTCACTGGATAATAAGTCAAGAGCTCGCCAAGCAAATTTTAACTCGGTTTCTAATAGGCTGATCCGCGTCGATATCTTCTCCATGTAATCTGAAATGATGTAGTCTGAATGCTGCTGACTATTATACATTTGGCTTAAGTGTTGTTCACTTGACATTGATGTTATTCCTCCTGCACCTCGTACAGAAAGCTCGGCTCCTGATGCTGTCGTGTTTATACTGAGATTTGATTGATGGTGCTGATTGAGATTCATATGCGCTTCGTGCTGATGTTGCAATTGCTGTTGGATATTCATTTGTTGTTGAGCTATAGAATTTACTGCCGAGGAACTCCAATTAATTGGATTCTTTTTGTTTTGATTTAGCAATTGTTGTTGTAGCTGTTGCTGATGCTGATGAAACCTAGCGGACACTATAGGACTACAAGGGTTCGAAGCGTTTTGTACTGCCACACTCTGTTGTAGATTCGTGTTTAAGTCATTCGTACCTATGTCTGATGGTAGCGGCTGTGAATGCTGCCTACTAAAGGCGGCATTAAACAATTGCTTGTGATGGGGTTTCGGTGAAGAATTCATTTTGTGATCTAATTGTTCCTTTTCCTGGTCAAATTCTAAGGAACCCATTTAAAAAAAATTGGTGTTTTCTTTTCCCTCTGTTGATTTTTTTGTTTAATAAATTCGTCTCATTAATTTAATTTGTTTGTTGTTTTATTTTTTTTATTAAAAATTATAATATATATTTTTTTATAAGTATTTTTTTTACCTGTGTAAAATTCTTATGTTATGTTATTTATTTATTTTTATCAAAATTCCCTAAACTTTCTTTCCTTTTATTTAATTTCTTCTTTTGGATTTTCCTGTGATGTTTTTTTAATATTTGATGGGGGTCCTTTTAATGTTTTAATTTATTAATAAAACTGATTAAATTTATTTCTGGTCACACAAAGTGTGACGCTTATCGCTGACAAAAAGAAAAATTAAGTATTTGTCTAGTTTAGTTTATTAGTTTTTTTTTTCTCGAAATTATTCATTTTTCCATACGGTTATGTATAAATATAAATAATATATGTTTGAAAATAATTTAATTGAGTTAAAAATAAAACTGTGCTTCGCAATATCAAAATCAGTTCCTGAAATTAAGGTTAGTTGTATTACATTAAGATTTTTTTCTTGTATAGCGCAAAGTAATGAACAGTGTATATACAGTGTAAGCTTATACTTTGGAATATCGCATAAATAGTTAGGTCCATCATTATTTTTTTGCAAATGCAAAATTCGTCAAATCTACAATTAGTTTTTAATGAAATACAATAAAAGAAAAAGTGTTAAATATGTAATATTATATACATTATATGCAGTGATGTTGAATCAGGATCAAAAAGTGGTGTTATAATCTATTCAAATACTCCGTACCGCTGGTGGGGGGAAGTATGATTATTAAAACAAACAATATTGAAATTAAATTGTTGATTCCATTTGATTTATTACCAAAAATCCAAGCCTTAAATAGAAATGAATGGTTTATTCAAAAATAAGACAATAAGCTCGTGAACCTGCATCAGTTCACCTTTTAGCTATTGTTGGTATGCAATAAGAATATTTCACTTCGTGCTGGTTTATTTTCGCTTAACGGTGAATGCAGTCAGTAAACCTATTGTTTAGAATTTCTCTAGTTTTACCTTAGTGCAATAGTACTTATCGTTACCTCAACACTACTTCTTGGAACCAATTCAGGAGCAGTTAGGGTGGAAATTATCGACCCAACCCAAGATAATTACGACATAATCATAAAGGATCAGCTTCAAAAATAGAAGTCGACAGTGTAAAAGACATGTTTGGTCTCTAGGTTAGTAAATACGGGGTGAAATATTTGTAGTATATTGATGATGGTGATAGTGCTACATATAAAGAATTATTAGATTTAAATCCATATGATATTAATTTAAAAAAAAAGAACCGATCACGATGCCGTAGTTTGAAAAAAGTAAAATCACGCTAAAATTAACTGTCAACTTAATTAATAGACTTCAAAAGTATTATGGCCAAACGATCATAAGACATCAAGATAATAATAGCAATTTCGGCTATATTTCATTAATTGAGTTTGTCTGATAAGAATCCAAACCGTGGAAACTGTCCAGAGGGCACAGAGAGTTGATGCGCTTATTGCCGCGCGGAAGCTGAAGGAATGTAACTAACTCCCACTTGATCCAAATATTCAAAAAGCTTTGAAGCCATTATACGAGGACTTCTTTCGGCGTAAATTGCTTGATAGATGTAAAGGTTATTACGAATACAATGGTTTACTCTGGCACTTTGCTCTGAAACACCTCCTGCAGCAGATTAGCTCTAAGTATGATTTTTATCTATTTATAACAATGAGATCAATCATTGTCAATGGCCAAAAATCATCAAATTTTCGGGAAAATTTCGAAAATTGTTTAGCGGTCTCACTAGGTGTGCCCTTTAATGTTAAACTATTAAGCTAATTAAATAAACATCACGAACATGTGCTTGATAGTTTCTATATTATTATCCTTAAACACGGTTCAGCGAGACTTGTAGATGTTAAAAAAATATGCAATTCATATACAGTATATTAAAACAGGGCTTAAGAACTAAAATAAATAACAAATAACAAATCTATGTATGCATCACTTAATAAGGTTTCGGTCTGAAACATAGTTGCCACCACTCTTGGCCGACCCATATAAATTTTGGATAGTACTAACCTTCAAACGATATGTGTCGAAATTGCATGTCGTTCCAAATATTAGTTAACAAGTTATAGTGGTTTAAGTGAAAAAACTTTTGTTTTTTTTTTTTTCAAAATAAAACATAAAAACTGATTAAACTTAGTTTTTTATGGGGAACATTACTGTTGAAGCGAAACAGTGACTTGATAAGCGTTATGGAGACTCTGCACTGATATATTGAATTTCAACGCGGTCGTTCAAACACCGATGATCGGCAGTTGTGGGGTGGTGGTTGTGTAGTCGTATATGCATAGACTCCTCATAGAGAAAAAGCCAGTAAAAGGGTTTTCATATCCCCTTGGTAAGCGCGCGGTATTATATAAAAAACAAAAATTTGTTCCGGAACACATAAAAAAAGTCCGCGAAATAGTGAAATTGATATCTGCCACGTTAAAGATTTTAGAATGTTTACAATTTTACACGAAAATTTGAGATGCGTAAGTTGCTTTCGAAGTGGGTGCCGTGTTTGCTCACATCGGACTAAACATAACAACACGTCGACGATTTAGAGTGCTGTTTGGATATAAAAAAATTTCTTACGTCGGTAAATGACAATGGATGAGACATGATTCCACTACTACAGACCTGAATGAAAAAGACCGTCAGCTGAGTAGACAACAGGCAGTGGAAACCGTCCAAATTGACCAAAAACGCTTACAAGGTTATGGCATGGTATTTTGCTCATCGACTATTGAAGGCTTTAACGGGAGAGATCTTCTAGCAACTTCCTTATATAAACAAGCTTCAGTTTGATTACGTTACACTAATTTGCATCGCGAAGATCTACAGTAATGGTCATTTCAGTATGAAATTAGAGCATGGGTTTGGGGAAGAATCTTTAAGTTTCCATTTTCGTTTGTGTATTTTATTATCCACATTTTATAATTGTTAGATATTGTGCAGGATTTACTAAATGAAACATGTTGAAGTAAGAAAATAATACATATAGGTGATCTGTTGTAAAAGCAAAAAATCAACGTTTAGCATTGCAAAAAGAATATGGGCAACAACGAGGACAACTCAACTCAACATGACTCTATAGTGCCTTTCTCCATAGACGATCTCATATGGTAAGTGCTCTTGAAATGTGTTAAGCTCATTAAATTCCGATATCTACAGCATAACCAATTAGGGAACTATCAACAGTGTGGAATTTAATGCTTCCAAAATACAATGTTGGCCAAAAGACGAAGCTTGGTCTTTTTCGGCATTGATACACCAGAAGAAGCACCTTGGTCTCTGGTGCTTTTTGATGAGTCCGTGTTTCGCCCACAGTTACGAAAAGGCGCAAAAACTCGTTCGGTCTGTAATTGATCATCGGTAAACACTCTTGACGTTATTAAAGGTTTGCATTTGTTGTCAATTATGAGCAAACGCGGCACCCATCTGGTGGATAATTTATTGATTCATGTGATAATCCTGCTGCCTCGTCGACCATATCTAGGCGGCGACGAGAACGTTCGCCGTGACCGTGTGGTGGATAGTTCCAATTGATAGTGAAGAGTCCTCATAATATTTTTCAAGTTTTTGTTTGGTTTGCGCAAAAAGTAGAATAATATTACATAATATTATAGTTTTTACGAAAATTCTCGTAGGCGTCTGTTTCAAACTATTATCACACAAAACTATGACACAAGTCTGCTTAAAAATTTGAGTGCGTTATTTTGAAAGATGCTTCTTGACAAGCAAAATGTTGGACCTGAAGTGGCAACGCTATCTCTTTTAATTCTGAGGGACTTCTTGATCCACCCTCAAATGTGGTCATTCCAACGTAGGCTTGGAATTTCTGATGAAGGAAAAAGAAAAAGAGGCAGACTAAAACTAAAATGGAACAACGACATCAAAGAAGATTTTAGTAAAATGGGAATCCAGAACTGGAGAGCGACAACCGAAAGCCGAGAAGACTGAAAAACATATACACATATGTACAATTTATACACAGGTACACATAGTTACACATATAGGTAAACAAGGGAACATGGCAGTCTCCGGAATATCAAACGCTAAATCAATATGATCTTTTTGCGATAGACGTAAGGCGTATTTCCAGTATTGTGGACGCCCGAACGTTCCAGGTAGCTAACATTGATTTGGATCACCACTTCGTTGCAGCCAAGGTGCAAATACGGATTTCCCAAACACTACATCATCGATTTTAAGGCTGCATAGGACTGCATTTATAGAGACAAGATAATTATTTATTATTTTTTTTAAAGCTTAATACTCAAGTGGGTATGAATACGTTTATAATGCCCCAGCATGTGTTAAATTTTTTGGAAAATGGAATAGAGAGAGAAAGAAATATGTGTGGGTTCAGTGGTTATTTCGCTCCACGGGTGATATCCAACATTTTATGGGGAGACAATATTTAAGTGTAAATTCATTTGTTAATTTCTTGTCAAATTCTCATCTTGGTCATGTCTAGTTTTGGCATACTTGTCAAACTCGTCTATCACCTTTTTTTCTGAAAGCTCTAAAACGACTGATCCATATACGAAATAGAATTGATCCACGACTTTTGTTTACGGTTGATTATGATCATTACAGTGAAAGTCGGTGGAAACAACAACAACTCACTTGGAGGGTTGATCAGTCTTTTCTAAATAACAGGATCAATCAACCCAAAACGGGTGGGGTCTGCTAAAAGACGTGTTAGCAGAGGTACGCCGCAAGGTGACGTTCCTTCACCCATTCTCCTGAACTTAGTGTTTATTGAACTTTTGGAAGCAGTGTGAATGATGTCTACGTGGATGTCGTTGCTATTACCGTCTCAGGTAAGCAACTTAACAGATTAATCCGTTGGGTGGATAGCTATGGATTGGGAGTAAGCTCTCATCCATAGATGAACTAATCTAGATGTAAAACTCTACTAATACTTTTCTAAACCATTAACTTTTGAGAGATACACTGTAACTGAATTACCAACTCTTTTACATATCTACAACCTGACAGAATTTGCTAAAATGAGAACAATTTAAAAGTAAAATTTCTAGAATGAAAGCGATTTGCACGCGTATGTGTAATTTAGATCACGTTTTTTTTAAGTAAATTGGGCGGGTTTGCCATTGATTACAGTTCACGTGTATTCACAAAAAGAGTCACACGAATAGTGTCGGTCAGTAGAAAACCGGTTCTGATTTTCCAATATCTGGAAAGTTTGTCATCTATGTGAGTTCATCTATGCCTCTATAGAGCTGATCTTATACTCCAGAAAATATAAAATTACAATCATTGGCCCTTCCTTAATCAACTGTACCAGCTTAGTCTTTTCCGATATAGTGGGTCTTATTTTTGACACGAAACTAAACTAGAGATCTAACGTTCCAAAAAGAATAAGAAAAGATACAGTAGCCTTAGTCTCCTGTAAAAAAGCCTTTGAAAACAAACAAGGCCTTTAAACTCGCATTGCCCACCGGCTATACGTCTTGATTATAATACCGGTACTCACCTACACGGTGGTTGGCTAGCATAGGACACTGTCTTATAGGCGAGCGTGCAAGAATGCTTGTTTTTTTACAAATGATTTCTGCAGAGGCTGCAGACTCCTACGCTTCATTGAGAGCTGAAAATAGTTGCAAGAGTAGGAGTATCACAGATCCATGCGGTATCAAAATGGGGCCATAGGCCTAAGTGCATTGGTTTTCTAACAGCCGCTCTTATCTAACCTAACCTAGTCATGAGCTATAAAAGGATTAGAGATTGATATAGTATGAAAGCTCGTGGTATATGAACTCATTAAATACTCGTCTTGAGTTGGACTTTTTAAAGGTTCAAATACTAATATTCAAAATACCTTTTGTTACAGTTTCATGCAACGTGATGGACAATCATCACATAAACTTCAGCTATCTTCACCTATCAGCTGACACAGTTATCATTAATATTGACTATCTGTCAAGATTTGTTAAGAAAATGAAAACAGAAAGTATGCCAAGGAGGTTACCACCAACTGGAAAGTTTCCATAGATAAATCAAATAAAAAGCGCAACTTTTTAATTAGAATGAATCCGAAAAAATCGACTTCATAGGGCACACGTTTTAGAAAACTTTAAAAACCCCATTTTAGCTCACAACGTGACAGAAGGAAGCACCACTCTGTGATAACACCTCCTGTGGTTTCTGTCCTGAGAACGATAACAACACCTCTTTTCTGTAAATGTCTAGTTTATCTTGTATCCAGTTACAGGCGCTGGGCGATAACATGACGGGTGCTGGTGTCGCAGTTATGATACTTTTTTATTGAATCAATTGTACATATTTCTTTGAAAAATAAAGAAATTTTATTAAAAAGATAACAAAAATCGATTAGTTCTTTATCTGAGTACTCTACTCTGGTAGAAATAAAGTAATACAATTGCAATATAGTCTCTTTTAACCTGCCAGTAACAGTGTGAGTAAAAACACAACATATGCAGCGAGATTACTTTAATATTTGTATCTGGGCAAAATAACATAAAAAGAAAAAGAAACCAATTTTAATAAATCAGATTTAAGAACATAACTAGTATGTACAATTGGAAGAGCACTTGAACCTATTCATTAGAGAGCCAATAGGCTTAATATAGCTACTGTGACATACTCGTATTTGAGTCTGTTATGAATGAATTTATAGTGGATAGAAACACATATATTGCATTTGTTTCTCTTACAATGTTTAAGAAACCTAGACATTTCTTATTGTTATTATTATTTGTGTTTGATGATAGAAGTGCTAAAAGTTCGCTGACAAGCCGGAAGAAACGGAAGCTCATTGCATGCCAGCAATGTTTATTTTACGCATTTTGAACTAAAAATCGTTTAAAATCGGAATTTTTGTGTGGTAGAAGACCTGAGAGAGTGGAAAAAGAAGGAGATACTGGAAATAGAATAGCTGGAATTAGTCGACAATCTAATGATACCGACACAAATGGTACCAAGTTGTTGGAATTTTCTGATTTGCTTAAGTTTAGAGTGCTGAATGGTACAAATTGTTGCTAAAAATATGGAGAGTTCACATTTGTCGGGGAATCGGAGACGTCCATAAACAACTATTGTCTACCTGGTGGGTGAATGGAGCATTCTTATAACAGAGATTAAAGTGACGCAAGTTCCATATTCAGATCACCTCCCCATTGTTGTAATGGATAACTTGGGTGCAAGACTCATGAATCTGCTCAATCATACCAAAGAAAATTGGATGAGAAACCACCACCCCAACAGCATGTAGACTTCAACTAAATTGAAAAGATTATAAAGGAAGTGTCCCCAATCATGGTTTGATAATGAGTCCAGGAAGGCGAGGCAACTAACATTCGGCGTACTCAAATTATTCCGACTGTTTAATGAAGATTACGCTTTGCGTAATAAGAAGGAAAATTCAAAGACGCAATGTACTCGTAATAACCCTTTAGAATTTCAAAAACTAAATGATAGAAAATATGTCATAGATACAGAAATAAGCCCAACCATTCTTCAAGTTCACTTCGACAAGCTTTTGTTCTCTGCTCGGCTTCTAGAACGACATTTTGGATGCGTCAATTGTTTTACAGTATGTTGTTGAGGCTCCTCATTAAATGTTGGATGCGAAATGACCACTGAGCCTAAATATTTCCGAAAAACTTAACACGTGATCCGGCATTTTTAGAGTAGTCATACCCTCTTCAGTGTTACGTTCTTAAAAAAAACCGCAGCGTTTTGACGAAGTCCTGAACTTTTCCATTTAACAAAAGTTGTAGGGCAGACCCAGGGAACAACCGAGGTATTTAATTTTTAATGCATTTTTAAAAAGTCGATTAACAGGAAGGTTAGGCTCAAATAATCTCGAGCTGGTTTCCGGCCAGGATACTCCACTGTTGATCGCATACTTGTTTTAAGTAGTATTGTAAAGTCATTTCTCTTGAGACTGTATGTATTCTTCATTGACTTTAAGGCAGCTTTTGACCCAATGGACTGAAGCGCCTTTTTGTATAAACTCTTTGGCAAGGGTATGTCGCTTAAATTTGGACGAGTGATCGAAAGCCTGTATGTGGATACTGCGTGGAATAGTGTAGTGTTAGCAGAGTGGTTTCGATCGAGATTAGCAGTGGGGCAAGGTTGTGCTTTGAGCCCCAAGTTATTTGTCCTGTTAATTGTGTACGCTGATGTGCTGGTTATCTATACAACTTGAAATAAACAGACCCTTCGAATACTGTAAGAATGAGTTAGTTCCGATAATGATATTCAAAAGAGGTGCTGGCAAAAACTATTCAAGTTGCGAAAGAATATAAATATATAAAGAGTGGCTGGAAGTATGCAGCGATTGCGGAATGGAACTGAGTGTCGAGTTGGAATCCCAAACTTTGTAAGTTGGCAATCTAGGGAAGGGTTCTGACAAGAAGCATCAGGGTCACGCCACATAGCAGCCTATAGCCGGTAAAGCCACAATTTAGAGCACATTAATTTTTTTCATGATAAACACAGCATAACAGTCTGTCTCCACAAAACAGAATTGTGTCCGACATAAAATCTGACATCTAGTCTGCCATATTTTTTTTCTGCTTGACTGGGTAAGTTTTGTCGAAACATTTCTTTATGCGACAACATGCAACAACAGCAACAATTAGTTCCTCCTTTCTGGAAAAAAAAAGTTTACCACTACATTTAACAGAAAACAACTCTCATATACACGACATGTCTAATTCACGACCTGATTTCCATCAACTGTCAAGTCTTGAAATAAAAGTGAACATATAAATTCTGATGTTAGTTTAAGCATGGATTTTTGTGTCTCCACTAGACATGTTCATTGCATGATTATAATCCGGGCATCGTTCATGCCATGTGGAGACAGCATGTAAGGAAAATAGTTGAAAAAAGAGCATGCTCTTAAGTAACAACGCCAAGTAAACATCCACAAATGTCATCAACAGAAACGTCACTTAGAAACGTTAATACACATCTCGCACGCTATTTGTCCTGGAGTTCTTGACAGACATACAAGGAGAATTAACCTCAGTTTTGAGTTTGTGTTTTTACGAATTAAATAAATTAATCATTTTATTTCAATAAAATTTTAATTATATTAAATCAAACTGAAGAACATCGCGTTTGACTTACAATAGTGTTGGTTGTGAAGGTGTGTGAAAGCTCCTTAAGCTGAATTAAATACCTCACAGGGACGATCTACCGATAGACTGCATTATGTGTAATTTGACAGAGGGAGAGAGGATACATTTCATTTTGTTCGCAGGTGCCCAATTTTGTGTGAAACAAGGAACGCTCTGTTTTGAAAATGAAGTCTTATCGGAGAACCAATCAAATCTCTAATGAGATTAACGTTCCATTACAAACTAGGTATTTAAAAAGTGCCTTACAGTATATAAAAAGGAAAAAGGAACAAAATAATAATAAAAAAAATATAATTAATTCATTATAACTTATAATATCTTGCTATTCGACTATAAACAATAGTCTACACGTTTTTGTCAATCAGGCAGACGGCAATGCCATGCTAACTGAATTTTTTTGTTTATAAAGGGTGATCAATCGTGAGGTTTGATTTATAATGTAAAATACCTAAAACACATAAATTTGAAAGTGAACTTAAAATTTTTATTATCGGTTAAAAGAACAATTGATGACATTTACTTTTTGAAAATGTTGGCCACGACTACTTTTGAGGTGGTCCATTCTGAAGGTACAACTTTGGGTGGCTCGTAGCGCCGTCTTGTTGAAACCAGAGCTCACTTCTTTTCATTTTAGCTTTCTATCTTATTTGGTGTCATTAGTAATTTTGAATCCGTACAATCCGTACTATGATTATCCAATAAGTTAGCTAGATTTTAAGTCATATAGTTGTCTTTCTCTAACTGTAAAATGCACGTTTATTTTCATTTAACTGACATATATATGAGGTGATCAGGTGTCTGACTAACAGTTGCAGAGTTTTAAGAAATCCTTGTTTAACTATATATATAAAAAAAAAAAAAAAAAAAACTACTAAAAGATAAGTAGTTATCTTTTTTCCCGAAAGATCTCACTACCACTTAAGCCAACAATTGTTTACTTTGTGCACCAAAGAAATGGCAATCATGTGGTCATTTACGAACTTGTCACCATTTTTATAAAATTTGCACTTAGACCCCTTGCGCTCTGAACCCCTCATGTAATAAGTGGTTTGCATATTGTATATATGTATTTTTTTTTTATCGTTTTTATGTATCGTATATTACAATCCATAGCAGTTATTGACTTCCTAATGTATGGAATAAAATAAAATGGAATTGAAAAAAAAAAAAACGCTTGACATTAAATCTAAAGCACGTTAGAATCTATGGGGTTGAAAACTTTAAAAATAAAGGAGTCAGTTTTTGAAGACTTGGTGAAAAAGGAAGATTGTGGTCAGAAATAGAGTATCACTTGGGCTTGGTCAAATAATAGGGCTAATGATGGATCAGAAACAATTATACGATCAGGCAGTTTGAGTGGTCAATTTTCCTACTGAAGAAATATGGCTGCAGTAAGTACACCGTTTCAATACCTCGGTATTCATAATATTGTAAAACCTGGTGAAGTGCAGTTTAACGAACAGTCAACGAAATCAATCACCAAATTGTCAGAAGTCTTAGTTGTTTTCAAGTCCACAGAATCCTTAGTAACAATAAGAGCAATATCAGACAGAAATATTGTTATTTACAGAGCCCTACATTAGTACAGACAGGCCGTAGTTGAGTTGCTTAAGTTAGCCATACATCAGAAATTGCAAATCAGAATTTGAGCACCACATCGCATCAAAAGACAAAACCTTTTAAATTGGCAAATAGTAAAACAAGGGATAAGAGGCAAGCACTAATCTGTAAATGTATGATAAGTATAGATATACATATATAAAGTATATATCAAATCTCGCTTTGCATGTGAACTCTTGCTGAAAGTTGACAGGAAATGAAATAAATAAATATATAAGCAAACTGCAAAATATTCACAAACTACATTTAGACGGAAATGCAAATAGAAAACGAAGAGATAGAACAGGTAAAACAGTATATAAATTCGTACTTGGGACAAACGACAACTTTCAAAAACAGAACTGAAAACAAAATAAATTGTATAAAAACTAAATTTAAGTTAAACATAAGTACTGAAACAGGAACATTTTTGACACATACAACAATATTTCTGATTCTCACAAATGGTTGGCGTACATTGGATTTGAATAATAAATATAGTTCGACGCTGCACAATACAAATACCAAAAATACCCATGGGAAGTAATTACATACATTTGTATAATATATGTCATATTGTCACGATTAAATATGATCAGCGGGTGAAAAGGCTAACTGAATGAGATCTTGTCACAAAAAAGGCGGATACCTTACATAACCTATGTGATGACTAGGCGATCTTTAAAAAATCAGTGTAAGACAAAAATAGAGAAAAAAAATTGAATGTAAATTATGTGTAATTCTGTAATTCCTTTCTTTGGCTGCCTTGTCAATGCAGGAAGGCTTTAAGATTCAAAGGTTCTAAAAAGAATCCAGGTTGAATGTCAAACTCAGCGCCAAGGACGTCTACTCGTAAACTAGACGTAAGACGGTGAAAAGTATCGTAGTATTGATTCTGGAGGCACTAACCAACGTACTACCAAAACCCCACTGACCCAGGATCCGATAATCTCTGAGACGACCCTTTCGGCAGATTGAGCTGTACCGATGGAAAGGCGTCCATCAAAATAGACCAGTGGTTGGTCAGATTATTGTTTTTGATGGCTTGTCTCGGGAAAACAAAAAGAAGGAACGGACTCCAGAAGAGGCACAGTCTGAAAACCTACCGTCTAGGGAGCAGTCAAAGAGGAAACGGAGACGTGCGGCAAACATACGGTGCAGAGAGACGGCTAGTGCTGTCGAAAGAGCGGAAGTGACATGTATTGTAACAGACCAGCCACTCTTCTTTTGTTCTGAACAGGGCCAAGAGAAAGAACGTCTCCAGCACTCTCTCTTTGAACGGATCTCTCCGCGCACGATACCCAGATGAAATTGGCTGCAGTTTCGGTGGACGGAAATCGCATAATCGCATGAAGGAAGTTGGCTAATGAAGTGAAAACCCCGCTGAGAAAAAACTCCGGTGGTGGCTTTCATAGCGCATAATATCGGCCTGACACCTCTGATACTTCGGATTAAGAAGGCTGACAATGACAACAGTCTGAACGACGCTGAGTACAAACACTGCGTCGATCAACAGTGGGAGCTAGATAAAGCAGAGAATGTTTAAACTCAAGCAAAGGGCTATGATATGGAGAATGAAATTCTAAGAGTAAAGTGCTCCACGCAGCAAACTTTTGAGTGGTTGAACAAGAAACCCCTAGAAACTAAGACTTTCGCGGTTTTCAGACAACCGAAATTGACGCGTGCCATCTTCTAGTTTTCAGGCAACCTGGGGGAACGGGATATGTTAACAGGTTTTTATAACCAAGTCAAACTCGTCTATCACCTTTTTTTCTGAAAGCTCTAAAACGACTGATCCATATACGAAATAGAATTGATCCACGACTTTTGTTTACGGTTGATTATTATCATTACAGTGAAAGTCGGTGGAAACAACAACAACTCACTTGGAGGGTTGATCAGTCTTTTCTAAATAACAGGATCAATCAACCCAAAACGGGTGGGGTCTGCTAAAAGACGTGTTAGCAGAGGTACGCCGCAAGGTGACGTTCCTTCACCCATTCTCCTGAACTTAGTGTTTATTGAACTTTTGGAAGCAGTG
Organism: Volucella inanis; assembly: GCA_907269105.1. Taxonomy (NCBI): domain Eukaryota; kingdom Metazoa; phylum Arthropoda; class Insecta; order Diptera; family Syrphidae; genus Volucella; species Volucella inanis. The sequence goes on from OU026158.1 coordinate 18,557,867, forward strand.
TAAATGATGTCTACGTGGATGTCGTTGCTATTACCGTCTCAGGTAAGCAACTTAACAGATTAATCCGTTGGGTGGATAGCTATGGATTGGGAGTAAGCTCTCATCCATAGATGAACTAATCTAGATGTAAAACTCTACTAATACTTTTCTAAACCATTAACTTTTGAGAGATACACTGTAACTGAATTACCAACTCTTTTACATATCTACAACCTGACAGAATTTGCTAAAATGAGAACAATTTAAAAGTAAAATTTCTAGAATGAAAGCGATTTGCACGCGTATGTGTAATTTAGATCACGTTTTTTTTAAGTAAATTGGGCGGGTTTGCCATTGATTACAGTTCACGTGTATTCACAAAAAGAGTCACACGAATAGTGTCGGTCAGTAGAAAACCGGTTCTGATTTTCCAATATCTGGAAAGTTTGTCATCTATGTGAGTTCATCTATGCCTCTATAGAGCTGATCTTATACTCCAGAAAATATAAAATTACAATCATTGGCCCTTCCTTAATCAACTGTACCAGCTTAGTCTTTTCCGATATAGTGGGTCTTATTTTTGACACGAAACTAAACTAGAGATCTAACGTTCCAAAAAGAATAAGAAAAGATACAGTAGCCTTAGTCTCCTGTAAAAAAGCCTTTGAAAACAAACAAGGCCTTTAAACTCGCATTGCCCACCGGCTATACGTCTTGATTATAATACCGGTACTCACCTACACGGTGGTTGGCTAGCATAGGACACTGTCTTATAGGCGAGCATGCAAGAATGCTTGTTTTTTTTTACAAATGATTTCTGCAGAGGCTGCAGACTCCTACGCTTCATTGAGAGCTGAAAATGGTTGCAAGAGTAGGAGTATCACAGATCCATGCGGTATCACAATGGGGCCATAGGCCTAAGTGCGTTGGTTCTCTAACAGCCGCTCTTATCTAACCTAACCTAGTCATGAGCTATAAAAGGATTAGAGATTGATATAGTATGAAAGCTCGTGGTATATGAACTCATTAAATACTCGTCTTGAGTTGGACTTCTTTAAGGTTCAAATACTAATATTCAAAATACCTTTTGTTACAGTTTCATGCAACGTGATGGACAATCATCACATAAACTTCAGCTATCTTCACCTATCAGCTGACACAGTTATCATTAATATTGACTATCTGTCAAGATTTGTTAAGAAAATGAAAACAGAAAGTATGCCAAGGAGGTTACCACCAACTGGAAAGTTTCCATAGATAAATCAAATAAAAAGCGCAACTTTTTAATTAGAATGAATCCGAAAAAATCGACTTCATAGGGCACACGTTTTAGAAAACTTTAAAAACCCCATTTTAGCTCACAACGTGACAGAAGGAAGCACCACTCTGTGATAACACCTCCTGTGGTTTCTGTCCTGAGAACGATAACAACACCTCTTTTCTGTAAATGTCTAGTTTATCTTGTATCCAGTTACAGGCGCTGGGCGATAACATGACGGGTGCTGGTGTCGCAGTTATGATACTTTTTTATTGAATCAATTGTACATATTTCTTTGAAAAATAAAGAAATTTTATTAAAAAGATAACAAAAATCGATTAGTTCTTTATCTGAGTACTCTACTCTGGTAGAAATAAAGTAATACAATTGCAATATAGTCTCTTTTAACCTGCCAGTAACAGTGTGAGTAAAAACACAACATATGCAGCGAGATTACTTTAATATTTGTATCTGGGCAAAATAACATAAAAAGAAAAAGAAACCAATTTTAATAAATCAGATTTAAGAACATAACTAGTATGTACAATTGGAAGAGCACTTGAACCTATTCATTAGAGAGCCAATAGGCTTAATATAGCTACTGTGACATACTCGTATTTGAGTCTGTTATGAATGAATTTATAGTGGATAGAAACACATATATTGCATTTGTTTCTCTTACAATGTTTAAGAAACCTAGACATTTCTTATTGTTATTATTATTTGTGTTTGATGATAGAAGTGCTAAAAGTTCGCTGACAAGCCGGAAGAAACGGAAGCTCATTGCATGCCAGCAATGTTTATTTTACGCATTTTGAACTAAAAATCGTTTAAAATCGGAATTTTTGTGTGGTAGAAGACCTGAGAGAGTGGAAAAAGAAGGAGATACTGGAAATAGAATAGCTGGAATTAGTCGACAATCTAATGATACCGACACAAATGGTACCAAGTTGTTGGAATTTTCTGATTTGCTTAAGTTTAGAGTGCTGAATGGTACAAATTGTTGCTAAAAATATGGAGAGTTCACATTTGTCGGGGAATCGGAGACGTCCATAAACAACTATTGTCTACCTGGTGGGTGAATGGAGCATTCTTATAACAGAGATTAAAGTGACGCAAGTTCCATATTCAGATCACCTCCCCATTGTTGTAATGGATAACTTGGGTGCAAGACTCATGAATCTGCTCAATCATACCAAAGAAAATTGGATGAGAAACCACCACCCCAACAGCATGTAGACTTCAACTAAATTGAAAAGATTATAAAGGAAGTGTCCCCAATCATGGTTTGATAATGAGTCCAGGAAGGCGAGGCAACTAACATTCGGCGTACTCAAATTATTCCGACTGTTTAATGAAGATTACGCTTTGCGTAATAAGAAGGAAAATTCAAAGACGCGATGTACTCGTAATAACCCTTTAGAATTTCAAAAACTAAATGATAGAAAATATGTCATAGATACAGAAATAAGCCCAACCATTCTTCAAGTTCACTTCGACAAGCTTTTGTTCTCTGCTCGGCTTCTAGAACGACATTTTGGATGCGTCAATTGTTTTACAGTATGTTGTTGAGGCTCCTCATTAAATGTTGGATGCGAAATGACCACTGAGCCTAAATATTTCCGAAAAACTTAACACGTGATCCGGCATTTTTAGAGTAGTCATACCCTCTTCAGTGTTACGTTCTTAAAAAAAACCGCAGCGTTTTGACGAAGTCCTGAACTTTTCCATTTAACAAAAGTTGTAGGGCAGACCCAGGGAACAACCGAGGTATTTAATTTTTAATGCATTTTTAAAAAGTCGATTAACAGGAAGGTTAGGCTCAAATAATCTCGAGCTGGTTTCCGGCCAGGATACTCCACTGTTGATCGCATACTTGTTTTAAGTAGTATTGTAAAGTCATTTCTCTTGAGACTGTATGTATTCTTCATTGACTTTAAGGCAGCTTTTGACCCAATGGACTGAAGCGCCTTTTTGTATAAACTCTTTGGCAAGGGTATGTCGCTTAAATTTGGACGAGTGATCGAAAGCCTGTATGTGGATACTGCGTGGAATAGTGTAGTGTTAGCAGAGTGGTTTCGATCGAGATTAGCAGTGGGGCAAGGTTGTGCTTTGAGCCCCAAGTTATTTGTCCTGTTAATTGTGTACGCTGATGTGCTGGTTATCTATACAACTTGAAATAAACAGACCCTTCGAATACTGTAAGAATGAGTTAGTTCCGATAATGATATTCAAAAGAGGTGCTGGCAAAAACTATTCAAGTTGCGAAAGAATATAAATATATAAAGAGTGGCTGGAAGTATGCAGCGATTGCGGAATGGAACTGAGTGTCGAGTTGGAATCCCAAACTTTGTAAGTTGGCAATCTAGGGAAGGGTTCTGACAAGAAGCATCAGGGTCACGCCACATAGCAGCATATAGCCGGTAAAGCCACAATTTAGAGCACATTAATTTTTTTCATGATAAACACAGCATAACAGTCTGTCTCCACAAAACAGAATTGTGTCCGACATAAAATTTGACATCTAGTCTGCCATATTTTTTTTCTGCTTGACTGGGTAAGTTTTGTCGAAACATTTCTTGATACGACAACATGCAACAACATCAACAATTAGTTCCTCCTTTCTGGAAAAAAAAAAGTTTACCACTACATTTAACAGAAAACAACTCTCATATACACGACATGTCTAATTCACGACCTGATTTCCATCAACTGTCAAGTCTTGAAATAAAAGTGAACATATAAATTCTGATGTTAGTTTAAGCATGGATTTTTGTGTCTCCACTAGACATGTTCATTGCATGATTATAATCCGGGCATCGTTCATGCCATGTGGAGACAGCATGTAAGGAAAATAGTTGAAAAAAGAGCATGCTCTTAAGTAACAACGCCAAGTAAACATCCACAAATGTCATCAACAGAAACGTCACTTAGAAACGTTAATACACATCTCGCACGCTATTTGTCCTGGAGTTCTTGACAGACATACAAGGAGAATTAACCTCAGTTTTGAGTTTGTGTTTTTACGAATTAAATAAATTAATCATTTTATTTCAATAAAATTTTAATTATATTAAAACAAACTGAAGAACATCGCGTTTGACTTACAATAGTGTTGGTTGTGAAGGTGTGTGAAAGCTCCTTAAGCTGAATTAAATACCTCACAGGGACGATCTACCGATAGACTGCATTATGTGTAATTTGACAGAGGGAGAGAGGATACATTTCATTTTGTTCGCAGGTGCCCAATTTTGTGTGAAACAAGGAACGCTCTGTTTTGAAAATGAAGTCTTATCGGAGAACCAATCAAATCTCTAATGAGATTAACGTTCCATCACAAACTAGGTATTTAAAAAGTGCCTTACAGTATATAAAAAGGAAAAAGGAACAAAATAATAATAAAAAAAATATAATTAATTCATTATAACTTATAATATCTTGCTATTCGACTATAAACAATAGTCTACACGTTTTTGTCAATCAGGTAGACGGCAATGCCATGCTAACTGAATTTTTTTGTTTATAAAGGCTGATCAATCGTGAGGTTTGATTTATAATGTAAAATACCTAAAACACATAAATTTGAAAGTGAACTTAAAATTTTTATTATCGGTTAAAAGAACAATTGATGACATTTACTTTTTGAAAATGTTGGCCACGACTACTTTTGAGGTGGTCCATTCTGAAGGTACAACTTTGGGTGGCTCGTAGCGCCGTCTTGTTGAAACCAGAGCTCACTTCTTTTCATTTTAGCTTTCTATCTTATTTGGTGTCATTAGTAATTTTAAATCCGTACAATCCGTACTATGATTATCCAATAATTTAGCTAGATTTTAAGTCATATAGTTGTCTTTCTCTAACCGTAAAATGCACGTTTATTTTCATTTAACTGACATATATATGAGGTGATCAGGTGTCTGACTAACAGTTGCAGAGTTTTAAGAAATCCTTGTTTAACTATATATATAAAAAAAACTACTAAAAGATAAGTAGTTATCTTTTTTCCCGAAAGATCTCACTACCACTTAAGCCAACAATTGTTTACTTTGTGCACCAAAGAAATGCCAATCATGTGGTCATTTATGAACTTGTCACCATTTTTATAAAATTTGCACTTAGACCCCTTGCGCTCTGAACCCCTCATGTAATAAGTGGTTTGCATATTGTATATATGTATATTTTTTTTTTATCGTTTTTATGTATCGTATATTACAATCCATAGCAGTTATTGACTTCCTAATGTATGGAATAAAATAAAATGGAATTGAAAAAAAAAAAACGCTTGACATTAAATCTAAAGCACGTTAGAATCTATGGGGTTGAGAACTTTAAAAATAAAGGAGTCAGTTTTTGAAGACTTGGTGAAAAAGGAAGATTGTGGTCAGAAATAGAGTATCACTTGGGCTTGGTCAAATAATAGGGCTAATGATGGATCAGAAACAATTATACGATCAGGCAGTTTGAGTGGTCAATTTTCCTACTGAAGAAATATGGCTGCAGTAAGTACACCGTTTCAATACCTCGGTATTCATAATATTGTAAAACCTGGTGAAGTGCAGTTTAACGAACAGTCAACGAAATCAATCACCAAATTGTCAGAAGTCTTAGTTGTTTTCAAGTCCACAGAATCCTTAGTAACAATAAGAGCAATATCAGACAGAAATATTGTTATTTAAAGAGTCCTACATTAGAACAGACAGGCCGTAGTTGAGTTGCTTAAGTTAGCCATACATCAGAAATTGCAAATCAGAATTTGAGCACCACATCGCATCAAAAGACAAAACCTTTTAAATTGGCAAATAGTAAAAAAAGGGATAAGAGTCAAGCACTAATCTGTAAATGTATGATAAGTATAGATATACATATATAAAGTATATATCAAATCTCGCTTTGCATGTGAACTCTTGCTGAAAGTTGACAGGAAATGAAATAAATAAATATATAAGCAAACTGCAAAATATTCACAAACTACATTTAGACGGAAATGCAAATAGAAAACGAAGAGATAGAACAGGTAAAACAGTATATAAATTCGTACTTGGGACAAACGACAACTTTCAAAAACAGAACTGAAAACAAAATAAATTGTATAAAAACTAAATTTAAGTTAAACATTAGTACTGAAACAGGAACATTTTTGATACATACAACAATCTTTCTGATTCTCATAAATGGTTGGCGTACATTGGATTTGAATAATAAATATAGTTCGACGCTGCACAATACAAATACCAAAAATACCCATGGGAAGTAATTACATACATTTGTATAATATATGTCATATTGTCACGATTAAATATGATCAGCGGGTGAAAAGGCTAACTGAATGAGATCTTGTCACAAAAAAGGCGGATACCTTACATAACCTATGTGATGACTAGGCGATCTTTAAAAAATCAGTGTAAGACAAAAATAGAGAAAAAAAATTGAATGTTAATTATGTGTAATTCTGTAATTCCTTTCTTTGGCTGCCTTGTCAATGCAGAAAGGCTTTAAGATTCAAAGGTTCTAAAAAGAATCCAGGTTGAATGTCAAACTCAGCGCCAAGGACGTCTACTCGTAAACTAGACGTAAGACGGTGAAAAGTATCGTAGTATTGATTCTGGAGGCACTAACCAACGTACTACCAAAACCCCACTGACCCAGGATCCGATAATCTCTGAGACGACCCTTTCGGCAGATTGAGCTGTACCGATGGAAAGGCGTCCATTAAAATAGACCAGTGGTTGGTCAGATTATTGTTTTTGATGGCTTGTCTCGGGAAAACAAAAAGAAGGAACGGACTCCAGAAGAGGCACAGTCTGAAAACCTACCGTCTAGGGAGCAGTCAAAGAGGAAACGGAGACGTGCGGCAAACATACGGTGCAGAGAGACGGCTAGTGCTGTAGAAAGAGCGGAAGTGACATGTATTGTAACAGACCAGCCACTCTTCTTTTGTTCTGAACAGGGCCAAGAGAAAGAACGTCTCCAGCACTCTCTCTTTGAACGGATCTCTCCGCGCACGATACCCAGATGAAACTGGCTGCAGTTTCGGTGGACGGAAATCGCATAATCGCATGAAGGAAGTCGGCTAATGAAGTGAAAACCCCGCTGAGAAAAAACTTCAGTGGTGGCTTTCATAGCGCATAATATCGGCCTGACACCTCTGATACTTCGGATTAAGAAGGCTGACAATGACAACAGTCTGAACGACGCTGAGTACAAACACTGCGTCGATCAACAGTGGGAGCTAGATAAAGCAGAGAATGTTTAAACTCAAGCAAAGGGCTATGATATGGAGAATGAAATTCTAAGAGTAAAGTGCTCCACGCAGCAAACTTTTGAGTGGTTGAACAAGAAACCCCTAGAAACTAAGACTTTCGCGGTTTTCAGACAACCGAAACTGACGCGTGCCATCTTCTAGTTTTCAGGCAACCTGGGGGAACGGGATATGTTAACAGGTTTTTATAACCAAGTCCCTGGAATCGAAACTAGAAAGTGGAAAATCTACTCTCACAAGGAGAGAAAAAGTTCGGAAAAACAAGGACGAGTCTTCTGTTTTGTGGGCTTGGGCAGAGCTTCTGGCGATACCATTAAGTCTAGGTATGATTCACGTTTGCCATAGATGATCTAACCTAGATGTCAAACTCTACTAATACTTTTGCAAGCCTTTAACTTTGTACAGACACACTCTAAGTGAATTACCAACACTTTAACATTTCTATAACTTGCCAGAATTTGATAGAATGAAGGCAATTTACAAGTAAAGTTGCTAAAATGAAGCAATTTGTACGCGTGTGTGTAATGTGGATGGCCTCTTTTCGAGAAAAGTGGTCGGGTTTTGTGTAAAAAGGGAGGGAAATTCACAGTAGGGTCGCACGGATAGAGGCGATCAGTAAAAAATTGGTTCTGATTTTTATTATCTGGAAAGTTTTCCATTATCTGGAAAGTTTTCCATCCACTTTCGAAAGTGCGAAAGTTAAAGGTTTGCAAAAGTATTAGTAGAGTTTGCCATCTATATTAGATTATTTATGATCGGAGATCTCCATATAACTCCATAGGTACATCGAATTCTGAATCGGATGCGAGATCTGGACCTTTTTGAAGAGGAGAAATCCACATAAAATCAACTGGACACGATTAAAAGAGAAACTTTAGAAATCCAACAGTGCTCCCCCTAAGCTCGGGATAAAATAAAAGCTAGAACAAGCTGTGCTTTGAGGGACCAAGTGTTTTGAAATGTCATGTCCAGCTAGTAAGCAATTCTACAAATCGGCGGTTCCTTGGTGAAAAGCAGATCCGCTGGGATTCCGTGAAGAAATTAGAAATCTGCTTAACAGATCACTTAAGATTAATTTGGAGGATGACTGGAATTTTTACAGATCAAAGTTGTGTTTTTTTTTCTATAATTGACGCGCGCAAAAAGAGTTTTGTGTACCCTTACGATGTTTACACATAGTGGTGGCAAGGTTTTAAATGTTTGCAAGTTATAAGTACTAGGAAATGGAGAGCTCTGAACGGCATTCCATAGGCGAGTTGTACGGCCTACTTCGCAATGAATCACGATATTTCAGAGTACGTCTAAAAGTGGGCTTGAGGGTATACTGATGAATATTCATAGCTACAGTTAAAATTTAGAAGGGGTGGAATGCTACTAAAAATTTCGGTGGAGCAATGGTGCTGAAAATAGCGATACAACAAGGTGAGAGGGGAGAAATTACGTCTATATTCGAGGGTGTCGAATGACTGTGTTAGGCCATCCACTTTAACCAGGGGCATGAAATGTAGGATGCCCGCACTATGATCGAGGGCACGATACCACCGCACTTGGTATTATTATTGATTAAATCTTTTTTTTTGCACTCGCGCTTGTAGAATCAGTTGGAATGTGGTTTTTTTTTCCACAAAAATTTGTGAACTAGGGACTTGTACGAATGCACTGACCCCACATGTGCATTCATCCAGGGTGGGCGACACCCTCGTTTAGATATCGGATACCGAAGAGTGCCTCTTATTAAAACTTTTGCGAAAAGATTCAAACTGTCGGTGAAACCTTTTAAAGGCATTGCCCAAGGTATTTCAATACCTTAAAAAGGTAAGATCAACCAGTCTCAGAAAATCTGATTCGGTCTTATGCTTGAGACCCATCTCTCAGGTAACCTAATCAGAGCTAGCTTACTACCAGCTCTAATTAACGAAGCTGCTAGTGAGCTGAATAGCACAACACGCCCTAACTTGTATATTAAATCGGTTGTGGTGACGAATGAGGGCAGGCGGGCATCGATGGCATGCACGCAGTGATATTACATATGTTACAAAAAGATATAGTTCAGCTGCTGTTAACTCTGAAGGTAATCTTAACTGCTAGCCTGGCAGTGCCTATCATACCAGAATTCTGGCGAACAGTATTCATACCGAATATCGAAAAAGAGGACTTTACGCAAGTCAAGAGCTTCTGACTTATTATTATCTGACTTGATTCATATTGAAAAACATAAAAAGAATGGTCGAGATCCATGTGCGCAAAACTGTCTTACGAATGCGTCCTCTGTCTGCAATGCAACACGTCTACCAACACGGAAGATCCTGCGAGAGCGCACTTCAGAATCCGGTAGACACTAGTTGTGTGGGAGAAAGCAATGCTGATGAAAAGGACATTGATTAATGATGCTGACGGGGTTAAAAAGGGGTTGTCCACAAGGCGGCGTTCTGTCTCCACTGCTATGATGCATGATGGTCGACTCACTGCTCAACGCGCTCAATAGCTGTGACGTCTCTGTGCTCTCAAATGCAGGCAACCCTAGACGTGATTGACGATTGATGCACTAGTAATAAGTTTTTAGTCATTCCTCTCAAAACTGAGGAAGCTATCTGGTCTGACTCACCTAGTGCTTAAAAGCATCACCAACCAATTCTCCAAAGTAGCTAGGAATTTGAGTGTCATCGTGGATGAAAAATTTCTATGGACTAAACATGTTACGTCGAAAGTCTCTAACACGCTGTCAGTCTTCTGCCAGTGAAAAGCAGCTATCTGCAATACATGGGACCTGATACCGAGAGGGGTTTTCTGGATATACACGTCTGTGATAAGGCTATAATACCCTATGCGTCGGTTTTCTGCTTGAATAAACTCTCACGAAAATACGTTATTGCTGCTAATCAGACTGCATGTGGGCTTTTCCTAGCACGCCTAACTTCACTTTAGACGCATTGATGAATCTTCCTTCTCTTGATATTCATTTGAAGGCCATATCCTGTTAAAAAACAAATACTGTTTGGTAAAATACACCGATGGGCAAGCTGTAGGTGGTAATATACGCAAAAAAGCTGTTAGGAAGTGCAACAAGAGACTTGGTTTGTTTGTTGCGTGGGGTGAGATCGTGGGAAGTCTTAAAAATCCTAGGAAAATGTTGAAAGTGTGATATTCGTGGATACTTTGCTACAAAGTGTAAAAGTAAAATAGATAAAACTGACGTTGAAAGAAAGAGTTCGGGAGCAGCAGAACAAAAACCTTATACTTGTGTAGTACGTGACAAAAACAATTTTCAGAAAACAGTTTCTATAAACGGTAAGAGTTTTATTGCTTTAATCGACACTGGAAATGCGTTAAGAAAGGTATTACAGAAAGGTTGTTCTGTAGTAGGAAAGTCAAAATTTTTAAAATCTTCAAAAACTCTTATCGGCCTTGAGACGAAATTATTAGAAGCATATTCTATATTGGTCCAGATTATTTGTCTCATGTTAAAATTATTAAGAAGAATTATCTAATTCTGTAACGAAGGTAAGGCCTTAAAATTTCAAAATGGAGTCCTAACACAATGTGCAGGAAATTGTGAACGTGTCCTGCATCGTGGAAAGCGACATATATGAAGAACTCAGCACCTCCGTGAAAATGGCAATTAAAATTTTAATCGAATACTGTTGTCCACAAAAGAATGTTGATACATCTGTTCATACGAAAATAATATCTACTGACGAATCATCTTTGTATTCAAGCCCCCGATGCTTGGCACCAAAGGAGAGCGCAAAACTGGAGAAACAGGTAAACGATTGGATATCCTCTAATATAATTATGCTTAGCACTTCAGAATTCGATAGTCCTGGAGTGTTGGTCAGAAAAAAAGACAGAAGCATGCGAGTCTGTATTGATTACAGGCAGATCAATAAATTTATGGCGTTTATAACTCTATGAGCTCTGGCAAACTCCGTTTAGCATGTATAACTCACCGGAAAGTTTCGGCGATTTAGTGGTACACAAAATAAATTTTTTTTACGATTATATGGATGATCTCATTGTTCCCAGCAAGGTAAAAGAAGAAGGCATGAAGCGACTGAAAAAGGTATTAAATACAGCAGTGCAGAACGGGTTGGATATAAATTAAAGGAAGTGCATATTTCTAAAATGATGTGTAGAGTTTCTGGGGCATGTTCTAGAAGATGGTAAGATCCAACCGTCTCTAGGTGAGATTTTGGCAATACAAGATTTTCCAAAACCATCATATGCTAAGCTAATTTTTTAGTAAACGTATACCAGGATATTCAGTAATCGCTAAATCACGTTCATTTTAAAACCCAGCTGTACGCATGTAGAGCTCTATATGCTACAGAAGTATATATTGAACATGCTCGTTTGCAAGTGTCGATGGATTTGTTGCTATATTGTTGCAGCGAAAAAGTAATAAAAAACATCTCCACCTTGCTTATTTCCTGAGCAAAGAGATATCATCGTCATATATGCTATAACAAAGTTTAAAGTCTATTTGCTAGGAACAATATTTAAGTTTGAATGACTACATTTAAAGTGCCTGAGAACGTGTCAAGTTTATAGTAACTAAAGTTTATATGTAACTGAGAGAGATAGAAAGATTTCTCAGGTCTCTGGTTATTTCACTCCATGGATGGCATCCAACATTTAATGAGGAGACCAAATAATTTGTGTAATTGGACTTGTTGTATTCTAGTTAACCACTCACCTTACATGATTTTAGTTGCCTGAAAAAAGAATGCCTTTCGGGCGTGGCTGGTATTTAACCCTGGACCTCCAGGCTAGCTACGTACTACGATGCATTTACGAAAACATTTGTCACCAAATATCTCAAGATGGACTTGTCGAAGTGGGATAAGTATGAAGAATGTGGATGCACTTTCAATGAACTAAGTCTTTTTTGCAAAACTGGTAATAACAAAACTCATCAAAATCGTCAGGATTTAGATGATTCAATCAAAGCGACTAAGTCGGCATTACAATCGCAGGCATATTTCGACTATGGGGTAGTTATCATCGACTTATGTGTTTCTTGCATTTTAGCGGAAAAGAAACGTGGTAAAAAGAAGATTTTTTGAACCCTATTGGGAGATGTATCTCTCTGTGTTAACCACGTTGATCACTTAAAATATGGTAGTAAATAACACAAATATATTTTTTCCGTAAGTGATGGACTTTCCTAATTCGACAAAAACCAGAAAGGCAGCTGAGATTTTGAGTAAGCTAAGAAGTCAACAAACAGTATTTGGAAATCCTATAACAATTGTTGCGGGAAGAGGAACGACGTTTACCTAACAGGCGTACATTTTATCTTATTATATCTTATATATGACACAAAAAGAAGATGTGATACTACTGGAGATCATTCATGAGGAAGCGGTAACTGAATTCGAAAGATGCAGACATATCTTAAGGGCAAAATCCAAAGCTCAAACCAATAAGGTGGAAGACGAGATGAGTAAAACATACAATTTAAGGTGAATAAAGACAAATTTATTTTTTTTAAATGATATGGTTGGTATGAAGCGGACCCAATTTGGGGCCGTTAGCAAATTAAAGAGCCTATTTCAAGGCCCTTTAAATTGCTATTCTTTGGAGCAATTTTTCACTGCTGAAGGTCAACAAAACAACGATATTAATAGTAGTAGATATTATACTGCATTCAATCGAGACGATCAAAAAGAAGAATGGCCGATATTAGGTGACTGAAGTATAACAAGTCACCTGACTATGTAATTAACTATGTCTTACACTTTGTATTGTAATTCTTCTTAATAGATTTGATAATCGGTAAACCACAAGCTTTCCTACGTTTTTCATTTAAACCCATAAATCTTAAACAATCTATCAAAATTTGAACTTTAATAAAATTGAATTGTACTAATTTTACATTTGGTCTTTTCAATTACCAACATATATAATAATAACAACTAATCTTGTAGGGTACTGCAAAAACAATGTGAGTGGACGTGGCTCAAATGGTAGTGCACTGGCTGCCAAATCGAAAGGTTCGGTGTTCGAATCCCAACCACGCCCAAAAGTCATTCATTTTTTCAGTTTATATAAGTCAAATAAAATGAGTAGTTGACTAGAAATCAATAACACGCCAATTTCTACCAAGAATTTAGTCTCCCAATTAAATGGGAATGAAATGATCAGTGGTCCAAACACATATTTCTTTATTTCTGTATCTCATTTACCAAAACTTTACACATGCTGATGCATTATAAGTGTATTTATACCCACTTGACTATTAAGTTTAAATATGTCTATACGAAAATGTCTACGTAATTTGAAATTGTTCTCTTACATTTTTCTGAATTTTATGACCGAAATTTAGTTCTTCTGAACGGACATACTAAACGACTAAATCTAACTAGCCTAGGCACTTGAAGACATTGCAACGATATCTGTACGCACGTTTTCAAAACTTCTACACAGTATGAAGAGCCTGTTTGACCCAGTAAGAAAACATCGAATGAGCCGCCTAAGATATCTTGAGGATATTGACCGAATGAACACCAACGCCCCAGCTCATAGAGACCCAGAAGATAATGCAACATAGGAAGACTCTGCTTCCATTAGCGTGCACAAGTTAAGGGCGACCTGAGCTGGCTTGAGTAGCGCAATAAGAGGCAATTAGAAAAAAACTGAACTGCGAAACCGCCTAAATAAACAAATTATAGAAATTCAAATCAAAACTTAAAAAAGCGTTAATCCCAACAATGTCTTGATCTACGTTGTTTGAGTAATACAATATGAACAAAAAAAAAACATGGTAGGTCTACGGAGTATTATAAACCTCTATGGAATATTAAAAGATTTATGAAACTTATATACACTCATATGTATGTGTACGATAAAATACGATATATATATAACTTAAGAAAGTGAACAAAATCCAGAAATAATAAAGAATAGGTATAGGTTCGTCAACAGATTGCTGATATTCATGCTTTTAAAATTGCAACTAAGAACGGTTATGCGAGTACATAGTGATAACCCAAAATGAAAGGTACGTACAAACATATAAATGTGTACATAAACTCTTAAAAATGTTTGTATATGCCATCAGCAGATAGTCCTATCAAGTCCTAGATATGCATGATAGCTGCATAGATTTATACCTTCTCTCATTTATCCAAATTCCTTTCATAAAAATAAGGTTTATTTTTAAGTTTTATTCTTAGTAAGAGTCAAATACAGTTAGAGATGAATAAATATTTTATAGACATTTAAAATATTTTGTTTGTCGCATTTGGAAGTTTTGCTTTGTTTGAGAAATGTTGGCCAAATGCACATCCGTTTGACTATGACCATGTGTCCCCCCTAGCCATTACAAAAGAAATAGAAAATAAAAAAATTAATGGATATGTATGATGTCATACTCAAAATCAACATAAAGCACTCGTACTTTTTTCTTAATAATTGCACAGTGTGTCATAAACATTTAGAAGCTGCTTACTTATTTTTAGAAATATTTCTTTAACAATTCATCCACGTTAATTAATTTAAATAACTTATGTGCCCAAAAGATATATACATTCATTCGTATAACTGCATGCATATATTATAACTGGATGCTGTTGGATTTTCGTGAAAGTCTTAACAAAAATAAATAAATAAATAAATAAATAAAAACTTATGGTTGGTTTATGATAGTTTTAATCATGAAAAAGAAGGGCAACGAAGCTATGGCTTTAATAGCTATACTATATACCAACCGAGTATGTTTTCTTCGTGGATATCTGTGGATGGTTTATAACTTTAAAAGAACAAAACGAAGAGGGTAAAAAAGGGACAACCAGATAGAGAAAGCCAATTGTCATACACTCAAAACCAACATAGAAAAAAGACTTGTCTCGTCTCTTTTATACGCATTTCACTATTATATTCCGTTTCACTGATGGACTCAAAAGGACTTTATTATGCGATATTCCACAGTATAATACCACAAAAAAACATACAATATCTTAAAATAGTGCCACATCTACACAAAAGAAAAGGTGTACTCATATATAATATACATAATATAAAAAAAAAATGCACATGTGAAATAATTGCGTATGTGTACTCTTGTACGTATATCAAATTTAAGTTTCTGTTGTTAATATGCGTAAAAAAGTGTGTAATTTGTCTTAAGTAAAGCAAAAAATATGTAAATAAAAACACCAGTAATTTGTTGTTGTTTCGGCTTTTAATATAATAACATAAATGTTCATTGAAATTGGCTACATAAAAACCTGATAATTTCATATTTCATGTTTTTTGTTGATGATTTGTTCATTTGTTACCGCACGCAAATCTATTTCATTTAATATCTTCACAATTTTTCAACGTAAGTACATATGTATATGTATATATATATGCATGTATACATGTATATTGATAAATAATTTTTTTTTGGACACTATCTCGAACTCACTACACTGATGTTAAATTATTTTACTTTTTTCTTTAAATTTCGATTTTTGAAATTTTTTTCATTATGATTATTTTCGAGGTTAAAATCCCGGAAAGATTAAGAAATACCGATGGTAGAGAGGACAACGAAAGCCACAACAGTTGACAGACCACTAGTAGTATTGGTCTTTTCAAATGAATACATTTTTATTTAACAGCAAATAAAAGCCACTTTTGTTGATTACGGGTCGAAATTACAATAGTTGAACACCTTTAAAGATTACACGTTAATAAGTATTCCTTAAAAGATTTTCTGGCACATTCGCATTTATAAAAATAAATTACTTTAACATCTAAAGGAGTATGCGGAATGCGTCGAGTTTTAATTAGATGAAAAAATAATGTACAAAAAATTAATCGAGCTCAATATACTTATACGAATACTACCCATGCTTTGGGGGATGGTTTGAAGTAATTATTTTACTACTTTTTTTTGTGTATCTATATACACGAATATGCATACATATGTACATAAATATATATATGTATATTGTTATGCTCAGATAGTCGGACCCAGTGACAGGATGAGTACACGTTAAATGGGTTGCATTTAAATAGTAACACCGAATTTTACATTTTTGGCCGTTTGTGTTTAAATTTCTTTTGAACACTGTTATCACATTCAAATAACAAAGTTCTAAAATTCCGAAATTCTATTTAAGAACTGTTTTCACATTGACCTCAACCTTAGAAAATACGTAAATGTAGAGAAAAACGAAAAAACTTGCCCAGAATATTGGGCGGGGAGTTTCAATGAAGAACTTAGTAATTTGACTAATTTTTTTTTTTTTTTTTTTTTTTACTCAAGCATTCAATTGTTATTTTATTTTATTTTTTTTTTTAAGTCCGATTAGTTAAAGGCACCGAAAATACACGAAAATCGACAAAAAATACGCTCACACTAAAAAATGCTTGTAGAGTCTTAATTTTTAATCAAAATTTTCTTATACGAGTACATACTATGCTCTTTCTTGGGCTTTTTATATACGTGTATATGTATGTACTTATATTTTTTTTAAATGTTCTTAAGTCGATGAAGTTTGTTAGGAGAAACTTTTTTAAACTGAGTTTTTTTTGAAAGTAGATAATATTATGTTGACTTTGGCTATCGTATCCAATATATGGAACAAAAAAAAACAATAAAAACAGTTTATTATTTAAAAGTAAGTAATTGTTATAAATATTGAAAAAAGATATATACGCGAGATTTTGGGGGAGTCGCGGCGATGTAAACAAGCTAAAGTCTGTATGCGACTGGTCTGTAAGTTGACTGATTATGTTAAGAGTCCGTTAGGGATATATGTATACCTATAGATGGTGAAGTTTCTTTTTTCTCTTGTAGATGCTATAGTGTAATATTTCTAGTAAAATATACGCATACTCGCTCTTTTTTCTGTCAATGTTGACGGGATGATAGAGTTCTCTTAAATTGAAGAAGAGGATATTGGAGATATAACAAGCTTCAAAGCATTACCAAAGTCCTTTTCAATAAATGCTTGATGAACTGTTTTAGAAGTGTTTGAAGCATTATGAAGGATCTTGAAACAAATAAAAATAAGTAAAACGTTTTTGACATTTGATATTTGTTTTTTTTCTCTTATATTCGAATTTAGTGGCAGTTTTGTTTAGAATGGTACTAAGAATCATTTAAATAGACAATTAGCGTTATCACTATCTATCACTATCACTATTAATTATTTATTTTATTTTTTATTATTATTATATTGTATATATTATATACATACATATCTCCATAAGGAGAAACGGCAAATTTGTAAAGAGCTGGAATGATATCAAAAATCATTGTTGAACACAATTCAGACAATATTTTGGCAAGTTAATTACTTTCTCTTTCTTTAGATGGCACCAAATTCAAGTATTGGGGACCCAACAGCTTTATCGAAAGCTCTGGTTACGCATGCCCAGTTCGTAGGGATTCATTTCAAATTACGCGCGCCACTTGAGTGCAGGTATTTTTTCAATGTGTCATTTCTTCATCTCAGAACGTTGTTTTTCATTTACTCTACAGATTCTGGACATCGTAGTTCTTGCATTCAAAACCTTCTGAAAGGTTAATGTTGCGATACACCCCGTACAACTTGTCGTTGTATATTTTCCTTTATTTACCATCTTTGTAGATAGAACCGATATTTTTCTTGCCCATACCATACCTATTTAAAGTGAAGGCCTAAATCAATAGCATATAAACCGGTTTTCCGTTGTCGACCTCTAAGTACATTTTCGCTGTTTCCTTGTTTAACGACTATTTTTTTTAATATAAAATGTCTCCGTGAGATCTTTACCATTCTTAGCCAAGACCTTTCATACTATGTACATCGCTATTCTCCATTAGTTTGGCAGTATTACAAAAAATAAAACATTGTTTTCGTTGGCTTGTTTCTATAAAAAAAAAAAAACTATTATACGCTTCCTTACATTCGATAAAAAACGGTTAGTATCGCTACGTAGTATAAAATTTGGTTTATGGTGAACTTGCCGTACCTAAGTTAGGATCATGAAAGTGATTATGAAAAGTCTGGTGTCTCTAAAGTATTCGCAGTTTAAAAAGTACCTTTTGTGAAGATTGCTCACAGGATCCTGATGTTCCACTCATTGTAAATTATTTTGTGTACATTACTCGCAAAGTTATTGCATTTCGCTGCTTTTAAGAGCTCATGGAGTTTACATGGCTTATTCTGTTTGATAGCAGAATTGCAATCATCTTCACAGCTATGCGTATTACAAAAATGGTTCTTCCATATCCACAGCGCTTACTCTATTTCATTTATACGATTCGCCGGCTTAATATTTGCGTATTTATTGGTTTTTCAGCATTGCCATTATTTCATCTTTCCTTTGTTTTTCGCTGAATTTTTTTTTGGACAAGGACCAACACATTAGAAGCAAACTCTTGCAATTGGAAACACCCGAAGTCAAATACTTTCGAAATAAAACCAAATTTATAATACGACAAAGTAGTGCATTGCATCAGTGATTGGGTGCTGTAGAAATAGGGTAATGTAAGATTTTAATTTGGGTTGTAACTGTTCTTACACATCAATTAGGCTTAATTCACCTCCAAGTGGTAACCATCGGGTACTGGTCGATGTCCCTGCGGACTCGACTTGCTAAAATTATAAAAGCGAGTACTGACCATACTACAAATAGCAGCACTATAAAAGCGGGGAAATTCCTAATATGGACTCAATGGTGAATTAAATCCCTCGTTATTATTGTTATTCCTTCCTAAGCCGTATAATTCTATTTCCTAGTCGTTATAATTTGCAAACATTTAAGAACAATGTACACCTGTACTTCTCTTTTCTCCCTCCAAAAGGTTTTTTCGCCAGTGCTGTGTGCAAACATTTAGAGGGTATAATAACCCGTTGAGAGCGCGCTAGTTATAAAAAAAATCAACAGTTATGAAGCAAAAACAAACTTCAGAAACGAATGGATTGACTAATGCCAAACCATGCAAATAGGGACAACGAACATTCGATCTATACGTCAAATACTGCGTCAATTAATAGGTCACGTACAGCCGAACAACAAGCAGAGGCCCTTCACTGCTGCAAAGCATACAAGTAATGTGAGGTGATGGACCGGACAAAAAGAGGATGAAAAACTGCGAGATCAATGACGGCGTTTGTTATCGACGGCAAAAGCAGAGCCTATATCGTAGCGGGTTTGTTTTGAAGAGCCTCGTGACAATCCGCATTGAGCACGAATTTTCCAACATTCGCATTATGGTATATGCACGTATGCCTCACCAGAAGGGAAAGTTGGCGTGACCAAAGACGGCTTTCACGAACTTCTTTTTATCCGATTCTCAAGAAAAGAGACCCTCTGAACTGTGCCAACTACAGAGGCTTCAGTCTTCTTAACATTGCCTACAAGATCCAAACCATCGTATGGTTTGAATGCCTGAAGCCATTCGACAACAACCTGATTGGTTAATATCAGTATGGCTTTAGGCCTGGAAAGTCCACTATCAATCTAATATTCACGTTATGGCACATACAAAACCTATGAACTCTAAATCGATACACACAACTTATTCGTCGATTTTAATGCCGCGTGTGACAGCATCTATACAGATCAATGTCTAGCTTTGGCAGCTCTTGAAAGAATAATGGAATATGTTAAATAATAATAATGGAAAACTCTTGTGTTGGCTCACAAGAGGCACAATATTTTAAAAGTCTGTTCAATTATTCGCATACGTCGATGATATTGACATAATCGGATGAAATCAGTGTGATAACAGTAGCGCTTTCGCCAGTACTGGGAATGAAGCGGCGAAGATGGGTTTAACGGTCCATAAGGGCAAGAATATATGCTTTCAACTAGGTTCCGCTATTTATTCAGACATCGACACCAGCACTGCGATCAAGGGAATTGGATCGCAGCTCTTTTTATATCATGTTCCAAAAAAGGCCTTTATAATCTCAGTCATATCCTGTGGCTCAAAGGCATGGACTTTATCAAAAATGGATGAGTGTAACCTTGGCTGATTTGTGAGGAAATTTGTTCGCTCCTCGGAACGTTTCGATATTCTTCATACTCGAAAAGTACCTTACAACGCCTTACTTCGACGTAGCGGAATAGACGATGCAAGTACTCGTCCTTTCTAAAAATGTCAACAAAGACGCCTTTATTCTTTTGTTAATTTAATAATTTAATTATTACTTTAATTTTAACGTCATATCTAGGGCTCTTACATTCTGTCCAGAAGCTCGTTAAAGATGTGTTTGATGTAGTCGTCCTTTTTTCTTACGATAAATTTTCATTACAAGAAAAAGTACTAGTTATTCACAAGGTAGGGAATCTACGATTTAACATATAAAGCCATATTGCTTCCTCGTTTATAAATCGTTGAAATATGAAATGTATATGAATTTATCTAATGTTATATATATATTTCACATACATTACATTGTTGGAGATATTGAAGATATTGATAATTGTCAATACATCTTGGTAAGGCTTTCATTCAATATAACATACGAGAACATCGACGCAAAACTATTGTGTCCGACTAACTTATAAATGAGTTAAATTTATTTATTTATTTATTAAAAATATTCATTGCTTTTCTAGCAAGATTAAGATCTTTCAGTTAGGAGAAGCCTTAAAAATGGTACAATGTTATGTTTCATCACAGAAATATAGTAGACAAAAGTAAATTCAATAAGTTTGGAAATGACATTACATACATTGAGTGGCACACGAGACCAATGTGGTTTCACACGATTTTGGGACACCTGTGCCACGTGTATCATCCTGAGACAACCTGAGACATCCTGTGCTGCGTAGAATCTAATTGGACTCACACAATTTAGTGAGGCAAGTACCATAGTAAATAATACATAATATCAATGTGTCCCCTTATGGAACCATCAACATAAAAATATTCATATTTATACATAATGATACAGCTTGAATTTATAATAAGAGAAAAAGATAACGTACAAAAAAAAAAATACAACTGGAATGATTTTACTATTTTCTCTTAGTCCTATGCTTACCAAAAACGCACTCCAAACAACAAAAATTATTTGTATTATTTCAATGTACTACTCATAGATATTTTGTGGAGTTCTTTACGCAAATGCTCTTCCCCATTCTTCTGTTATTTTCTTGTAACAGGTGGCACATCTACGTCTATTAAAACGGCTAACATCTTCCAATTTGTGTTCAGGTTAAGTCTTCTCGTGCATTATTTCGTCACATTTTTCTGTTCCCGGAAATTCCTCGATAATCCTTTTTTTTTTAAAGCCGTAACATTTATGCTTTTATTTGTAATTTGTCTGTATATAATGTAGGCGTTGACTATCTCAAATCCAGATAGGAGTTCAAATACTCATTATTTATACACCATTTCACACTACGATGAAGAGAGGTATTGAAGGAATTCAATTTGTCGAGTAATACAATACAAAGGTCAATAAGCCTTATATTTTTTGTATTCCAGTACATTATTGAGTTTCTATTGTACTATTATGAGTAGTAAGACATCTCTTGTATCTTTAGATTTCTGAACCATAATTCCTTGCCTACATTCTTAAGAAAATGTCTCTTCAACTTCCAGCTTCTTTTCTATAACTTCTTTGGGATTACCGAAGTGTTTTAGTTGATAATACACAGAGTACGGCCCTTGTCTAAAGGATTTGCCATCATATTCATCACAATTTTTGGAGGCACAATTGCATTAGCATCAATTTGATTTGGCACAATATACTTGAAAATCAAATTTGTAACCGTCTTTCAAGTATAATTAAAATTATTTAATTCATAACTTGTGTCCTTATTAAAGATATACGAAAGGCGTAAGCTCAGTTTTCCCCGAAGGGGTACAAGGGTCTCATCTATGCAAACGTATTCGGTGAGAATAGCTGCACTCTGAAACGTGCAAACATTCTTTAACTTATTCAGAAGTGGTGTAAATTTGTGCAATCTATCCTTAGTTGCTTCCTCATTATTACTAATTTGTAACGTTTTCAGCAATAGTTGAAATCAATTTCCTGCATATTATAGTTGGTATTTTAGTCGAATACAATAGGCGTTCCCGCCAGTATACAGTTGGTAGTAAACATAAACCGATCCATATTACAACACCTTAAAAATTATTCAATTACTTTGGGATTTGTAAATGTCCACTTCTGTATGCGTGCTTTTGGGCCAGTACTTTGTTGAGGAAATTGTTCGACATAGAAATAATTTTCTTCAGCCTGAAAATTTTAACTTATATTGTACCAATGTAAATTTGTCAAACTGACATTTTGGTAATTTGTATTTGCTTTGGCATGGTGTCGTCGGATACGAACAACTTGAAAATGTTAATGAATCTCGATAGACAATCCAGATGAGTCCGGAAACTAAAGCATGCTTACCCCCCTCCTCTTATTATCTTTTCTTACCACCTAATGAAGACTAACCTTTCAAAAAAAAAAAAAAAACATAAACAAAAGCCTGAGAGCGGTACTATTTTAACATCGGGCCGTAATATGGTGACTTACTACAGGTAAGACTTCTGCAATGTCGAACAAAGGTAAAACTGTAGCAGGCCATGGTGCGTATTTAAAAGGGCAAACGCAACGAGCTAAGATCCAAACCCTCAATGAATGACAAGACTGTGGCAAGCCATGGTCTTAAAATTTCTTCCACCCGTAGCGGCACCAATTTGGTGGCAAGCTACGGTCTTCCTGATGCTAGGAGAACAAAGTCGCGTCGACAAGCCTTCAGTTGCCGAAATGCTGTATGCATAATCAAGACAATTTGACACTTGACACCTCTCGGTACATTTTCAGTAAGACAAGTAGCTGGTACGGGTAGTAGAGAGTTCACGGTGGATAAATAAATTATCTGCCCGCAAATATTCTTAATACACTAAAAATCATCCTAGAAAACATCAATAACACTGTGCCTCAACATTGGTTTCACAAAGACTTTCATGTTAGTATCACCTCTAGATCGTTCTGGGCGAAATTGTTTTCATGGAAGACAAGTCAATCCACTTCTATACGGATGCATCAAAATTTGATAGCGGAGTTGATAGCGGTGTTTTTTCAGATAAGCTTAATCTAATCCTTCCACCCTCCAAATCACTGTAGTGTATTTCAGGCGGAAATTTTTGCGATTAAAAAAGTCCTATCCTTGCTGAAGAAAAATGTGATATCTGCAAGCGACATCTACATCTTTTCAGATAGTCAAGTCGATAAAAAAAAATCATCAACTGAGGGTGATGACAGAGCAGTTCAACTATCACCTGTGTTAGGTGTCGGGACATCATTCCAGGGAATTCTATGGCCGACGAAATTGCCAAAAAGGACCCACTTTACTTATCCAACCGGAGAAAGGTATATCAACCGCTACGTACAAGCTAAAACTAAAGCTGGATGCTAATATAAGAACAAACCTTAGAAAAATTGTAGCCCTGAAGTTAAATAAGAGTAACGAGGTTCGAGTTAAAGCAAAAGGCCCCCAAAATTCCAAAAGGAACAATACTGTTATAAATATACTCAGGCTGACGTGTTTGCATAATATAATGTGAAGAAAATAGTAAGCGATATATCAGCAGATCTTCAAAAGAGCAGCCGATATATATATGTAGGATCGTACCTTCGGAGATTGGAAATGTATCTTGTGATGTTGTTGAAAGCGACACAGTATGGAATATGGTTGTACAACTTCTGACCAAAAATGGTTTTTAGAAATGTTGGAAATTCCATATGTTTTTTGGTTTTATTTGTTAGTTAAGAGGTCATACTTTAATACTTAGTTCGTTTTTTGTTCGTTTTTAATACACAAAATACATAGTAAATTACGTTGGATACTTACATTATGCAAATTCTGCAAATTTTGCCTCGAAAAATATTGATATTCAAAGTTAAATTGTGAGCAGTAGCTCCAAGAAAAGTCATATTGTATGATACATATATGGAAAACTTATTGTCTGTAGATTAAAAAATAATATTGTTGTTATATTTGGAAATAAAATATTGCTGCCTTAATTTTCTGATAAAATGAACAAGAAAAAATTGTTTTTTCAACTTCGACAAGACTTTTGACAAGCTTGCCTAAGATGTAAATTTTGTTTCATTTCGAGCACAATGTTACATGTGTAAGAAACAGTTGCCGTTATTTACGGTTTTTGAAATTATAAAATATTTTGTAATAAAAGGTCCAACAGTGTAATATCACGCGAAGTTTTCAATTGTATGTCACAAACGTTATTGTACTTATAACATACATTAAAATTTTTTAATAAGTTTTTAATTTTAATATATACTGAATTATAACATTCAGATTGTTAACAATGAGTTCTTTTATCTGTTTAAAACGGGATGTGTTAGTTTTCCATATTGAGAACGGAAAAAAATGTTTCAGCCCTGTTTACATTTTTACATTAAAACTATCAAATTTCGGAAGAAAGTATAAAATTGATAATTTGTAATTTCCCCAAGAAATAATCACCACAATTTAATAAACGTTTTGTTCAAGCTTCACGTAAGAAGGATAAATTTCTTCGAACTAATGGCTTGACACGGTGTATATTGTAAGGCTGTCTACTAGAATGGCAGAAGACGAAACTCTCTGCATACGGATTTAAGCACATCTACGAAACATATTTCCAAGGATTACGATCGATGGGTAAAGAAATGGAAGCAAACGTTATGGAAAATATAAGGACTGCAGACACAGAAAAAAAAGAAGGCTACTTCAGATAAAACTGAAATTTTGTCCGACGAAGCAGATTTAAGTGTTTACATTGACTTGGATCTTACAAAAGGTCAGTATTTCTACTTCAGAAATCTTACAAATGAAAGAAACTGTTTTTTGCTGCCACCTTATTACAATACAAAATACAGAACTGTAAACAAAGCTGTTACCCACCTGTCCCATTGATTGAAATCACTAACACATATGCAAAAATTATATTTTTTACAAGATTTGTTAATTCACACAGCAACTAGAATTCTATTGATTAACTGACACACTTTCAAGTTCTACATGTACTATTTGTAATGTCACCCCATGTCTAATGAACGATTTAGCGAAAGTCACTGCTAGGCCAGAAGATGAAAAATGGTCTGCGACTAATAATGAAAACAAGCGATCAAAAGAAGAAAAGAAACATAGATATAATTCAAAGATGTTTTCGCGAAGAGATGGGTTTAATCATAGATAAACCGCGACAAGTAAGCGGCAACTCTAATGATGTTATTACAGCGAAAAGACTCTTAAGTTATGCCAGTTGTTTTGCAGAAATAACAGGTGCTGATGAACCACTGATAAGCAGATTGCATGTAATTCTACAAGCTTTGTCATCAGGTATTATGATTGATGCCCAAAAGTTGGACGAGTATGCTCTAGAAACGGCAATACGGCAATTATATATCGTCGGTCCAAAGGTAAAAGTGATTAAGTACATTTCTCTTAAAATCATGTACGTTAAATTAACTGCTTTTTCCTACTAAAAATTATGACATCAAATGCGTAAAATTAAATAACAGGCAAAAAACAAAAATCCATTTTTATCTGTATAATACAATTGGAAACCAAAAATGTCTTTAAATCAA
This sequence comes from Volucella inanis, assembly GCA_907269105.1. Lineage (NCBI taxonomy): Eukaryota > Metazoa > Arthropoda > Insecta > Diptera > Syrphidae > Volucella > Volucella inanis. The sequence goes on from OU026158.1 coordinate 18,583,893, forward strand.
TTTATCTCCTTTGTCTTTTTTTTTAGTTAATGACTTTCACTTTTGAACCGACGATATGTTAATAAATAGAGCTGATATTATATGTCATAATCAGTTCATACAATTTTAATTCATAGAGAGAGCATAATAAACCATTTTGCTGTACTATCCATTGGACAACTCTTGGAAGACTCTCATGAGTCTCGTAACAAAGATAAAAAAATTTATACTCCATCATGCTAGAAAATGCTCAAGATCTTTAACAAACGAAGATGTGTTCCATACATTACTATATACTTCAGATCCCTATGATCCCTAAGCATCCGCAAACCTCATACAAAAAATGTCAAAGAACTAGATGAAGACACTCTACACCTTTTAAAATTGACTCAACTCATCTCGGATCCTGAGATTTTAGTTTGACAAAAATTATGGTCATATCTATGTACATACAAATGTATTTATAAAATTATCTACCAAATTTTTACACTTATTAAACCCTCTATATTCCTATTTAGTTATAAAAACTGGTGAAATTGAAATATTTAAATGAATTTCGGATAGAATTGTAAATTCAAACATGAGTGAGACCGCAAGCAAATATAAGTTTTTGTTTAAATATGTACTCGACTGAATTCATATACTTAGTAATATGTCTATGCAAAATTTCAAGTTTTTATATTTAAAATCAAAAAAGTTATAGATATTTGATCAGCAACTGACACATATGGTATGCTCGCAGCCCTCTATACGAGTATACAGTATAATATCTGCTCCAAGTGAAATAAGTGTCTGTCTACTATAGGTCAGAGAAATAGAGTTATGTACTGACCAGCTTCATCTTAATTACTAAAAGTGCTACTAAAGACAAGCTGTATGTCATTGGCGTACAAATATATTGAATAGTGGTGAACCAAACCGGGAATCTCATGCATATGTAGGTAAAAGGGTATCGGTCCAAAGATTTATCCCTGGGGTACTCTTCCCAAAAATCATTAGGAAACTTGACCAACGTCCATTGGCTGCAACGCATTTCTATCTCTCGGAGCAAATTAGTTTTGCAGCTTGTTTTGAAGACCAATATATGTCCTGGAGTTTTTCACATAATAGTTTGTGTTTGACAGGGTCAAATGCCTTGTTGATATCTAGGAAAGTCGAAAAGGTAACATATCTTTCTTATATCATCTACTAGAGACAGCAGATCAGTTGTTTAGTTGTGCTTCGGGAGAAAACCAGTATTAATTTCATTGTTTTTAGATTAACAAAATCAATTACTAAAACTATAACTAACAAAGTGTTTTACCTAAGAATAGTTATTGACATGGGTATTCAAATTCAAAAAATGGTGTTAATGTCACTTCAAAAATTATTTTTTACATTATTGTAAATCAATAATTATGTATCTAATGTAGGACAAGAAAACTTCAACTTGTTTGAGGTAGTGACCAAGAAGCCAAGCTTTTACTCTTTTTTTAAAATACAGACATATTTCTTAGACGCCGAATATTTTTCAGAAAGTTTTATTATTGCTATTATAATACGTTTATATTTTAAAGAGGATAATAATAATATATCCCGCGCCTAGCTGCAGAGACTATTTAGGAAAGTAATAAAAGAGCTTATACGAAACAATGGAGTAAGAGTTTCTGTAATGCGTTGTGCGGAAAGAAGGAGTTCTAATCAATATCCAGTCATTGCTACGTAAATTACTTGTATCAGATATTGGGCTTTGCAGATAACCACTTTTTATAAAAAAATATTTTCGAGATAATAAAATGGTATATATGTCTAACGAGAAGAATTCCCAACCTTTTAAATAAAGACATATCATTACGAGTAGCTATTGTTCTGACAGCGCACTTCTATACTCTAATATTGAGTGAAAAATAGCGAAGTAGACAGTTTTTAAGCAGATATTTGAATTCTTTGACTTTTTAACAAAGCTTAATGCATTTTAAACTTGCATTAAAGATAATCTTCACAATCTGAGGCAGTACCTAGAGCAGTTAGATAAATGAAAGTAGATACTCACATTAGGAAACTGCAACATGCTTAAATTATAGAACCATAATTTTGTTACGTACAACTAATTTGTGGGGGAAAACCAAATAAATAGTATGTTGATATCGTTATTTATATTGGCAACTATGTCCAGGACGTTAGAACAAAAAGCCGGGATTTTCCCTTTAAACGATTAGAGTTTAAATATATATATATACAAATATATATACAAATAACTAAATATACAGTATATAAAAAACAATATGGGACCAAATACTGATTATTTGGCCACTCCCAAGTTTACGATTTTCGTGTACCTAAGGCATTGTTAAATTTTGACTGTTTGCGTTCAATCTGTGAGATATGAGGTAAACCAGCTAAACATAAAACCAAGAACACATGCACAGTGCAGTTTTTTTAAAACAATAGCATTATCTACCACATAGAACGCAACGAAAAGTACATCTTCTGTAGACATCCCCTCCCTGAAAGCGAATTGTTGCGGACTTAAAAATTGAATGCTATTAAGGTATTTCAGCATTCTGTTTTCAATGTATTTCTCAAAAACTTTAGAAAAAGAAGAAAATAGGGAAATCGGTCTGTAGTTATTTTTACTATTCCGTGTTTCTTTTTTAAAATTGTACATTTAAGAGTGGATATGAATGCTCCAGTTTTAATATGCCAAAGTTAGGTAGATAAACTAAAATATCAGTAATATTAAGAACAATTTTTTTGTTTGAAATGGAAGCATTTCCGCATGTATAAGAGTTATGCAGCGAGCTGATGTGACCAAAAAGTTCCTGACCTTTTATATCTTCGAGTCGACGGCCTCGCTACACTGAAAGCATCGGTTCCCACAAGATCACTGAAATCAAGCAGTGTTGGGCGCGGTAAGTAAGTAGGTGGGGGACCACATGGGAACTCAGTACTCCGCGTGCTAATGACAAAACGCGCCACATGGGCATGGTACCCCGGCGTTAAATCCCGGACCCTACAAATGAATTTGTATCGTTCCCTTCATAATAATAATATAATAATAATAATATATTTTCGAAAAAGAAACAGTTGCTGGAAGGCAAACACTTCACAAGAGCTCTAGTATGCTTTGACACTGACTATAGACACAAACGCTAGAGAACGACAATTGACCCAAAGAGGTAAAAAAATTCGTTGAATACGAGTACGTTTGCGACTGAAATAAGGTCAGCAATATCATCACCTTCGTTACTAAGTGAAATAAAATAAAAAATAAAAAATGGGGTGTTGGAAATATTTCTATTTATGACTTTCCACTTCTTTCTAGGATTAAATAAAGAGTCATAGAAATTGTCACGACACAGCTTTTATTCTTTATTCAAAAGCTTACACTTACGTTGAGTGGATGGGTACAACATATTTTCCCTAGTTCATTCAATTCAGGGGTGTATAAGATAGTATATATTTATTTAAATTTTAGAAGCATTTCAAAAGCTTTATTTAAATTATCCTCTGAGAAGACAGAAGTTAGTCATACATAATTTATATTAAGTTTTGTTGGATGAATTTTGAGTTTATTTGTATTTGTTATGTTGTTGAATAATACCCCAGTCATGCAGTGATCAGTAATGTTTAAATTAAAATCTATACCCGAACATTGAAAGAAAAAGGCTTTTGAAAACCTGCCAAAAAATATAATCAAGGCATGTATTTGAACAAGGCCTAGTTGGCATATTCAAAAAGGAAGAAACCCCTTGTTCAGCTGTAATTGCTGAACAAGAATCAAACGCCGTTGAACATGCTAAGATATCTATGCTTATATCACCTAATATTATATTGTAATATTGGCTTCCTTCTCATTAAACGTCATCCCTGCTTATTATCTTATTCTTTTCGTAAGATAGCTTTGAATTTGTTTACAGATTAATTTTCCAAACACTATGCTAAAAAATGGCTTAATTGCTATGGGCCAGAATTTTTTTTAATACCATTAATTTTTTTGGATATTGCTATCAGCTATATAATGCTGTTAAAGGAATTGTTAAAAATGGTAAGATATAGGGCAGTAGGAGTGATTAGTTTTATCAACAAAGATGGGATTCGATTTTATTGAAAGCAGTGATTCAAGTATGTTTTAATGAGAAAGATGTATACATAAATCTGTATTAAGTGTGTAAAAAAATGTCAGAACAAACAAATTGACTGCGGTTTCTGGATACACAAGCTAGTGTTGAAACAAATTTTTTATTAAGAAATTCACAGTCAAGGCTTTCAGTGATTACTGAGATGGCTTTACCGATACCAAGTTCTCTTACATTTTGTGGTTGCATGAGCTTGCGTTTTTCACGATTTAAGCAACGAAGCAATGTATGCCTTATATCTCGTATCTAAATACGGAATTTATAACAATGAATACAGATTATATTCTGAGAAGTTAACCTGGTCAATAGAGGATTCCAGAAGGTACATTCTTCGCATTCCGTCTGTGTTATATCTCGTAAAGTAAACCCAAAATTTACATTTAAAAAATCACTATTGTTATACTTCGTTTCACTGTACCGCATAGTACCACATGGTTTCCGGAATAACCACCGTGTGGCGCTCCCATTATTCCGGTTTGAGTTCTGTTACGTTGGTGCATCTGTTGTTGACATTCTCTCTAAATCTTAGCCTCATAGCTTGACATTTGCAAAAGTTGCGTAGCCAAGAGTACAGCTATCTCTGTGTGTATTGGGGATTTTTTACAATTTTAGAAATGGATTTAAATTTGCAGAACGAGCTTGTATTAAATTTTGCGTAAAAAACTGATTTAATGGTGCGCGAACGCTGGAAAAGTGTTTCGGCAACTACTCTCTAAAGAAAACGGTTGTTTACCAGTGGCACGAACGGTTCAAACGGTTCATCGAAAACTGACGAAAACATTGATGAATTAAAAGAAATTTTGCTCAATAATGGCAAATTAACCTTCAGAGAGATAGTGGAGGACTTGAATATTGCCTATAGATCCATCCAAGACATTTTTATTATTGATTGATTTTGAGCAAAGTTAGTGCCAAAAGACCTCAATTTCATGACAAATTGGAACAATTTTTTGTTAAATGTTACTAACATTTTGCATTGTATCGTTTGAAATATACAATGGATGAATATAAGTACTATACTATTAGCGGATTTTGTTCTGAACCATTCAATAGATCACAAAGAGAAGGAGGTGATATTATGGTATACTTAAAATTCAATATTGAGTTCATAAAAACTGAATATTAAGAAGGAAAGGACTGGAACCCACCATATATGCAATGTACCGAACTTCTGGACTTAACTCAAGTAACTTCGTTAATGAATTATAAATGCAATTGATAGACTTTAAACTTTAATAGTTATTGGTGATTGTTTACGACCGGAGTAGCGATTAACCTATTTTGATGACCATGTATTTATTGGGTCACTTATTAAATTGCTTTCGCACTCTGTTGTTTGTTTTCTGTACTCTGCAAAATATCATTTTTACGAATTTAGCAATATTAGATGTTGTGATTGTGCGAAATTGCACTTTTTAATTTTTAGGAGTTAAGAAATTGTTAGAAATAAACATCAATAGATAAACTAAATAAAGATTCTTTGCAGTGCAAGAAACCACCACAAAAAAAATGTGTCTTATTTCCAGTAGCAACTCGCTTAATTTGAACATTTTCGAGCTCTTTGGCTCTCTCTGTCATATAATGTTCACGGTTACAGAAACAAACGACAACAATAGCTAGCTTTTTGAGCCGAAGCCTTCTAGTAGACTTAGTGAAGACACACAAACTTTGCTTTGCATTTGTAGTTTATAGTACAAAGAGTAATTCTCTTTGTCAGTTGGTCCTTCGAGCAAAAGTAACGACGCCATGAATAAACTAGAACGTATCATCCAACTAGAAGAGGTTAAGGTTAAACTTACAAATCTAGAATTGGATAAGCGTTCTCCAGAAACGCTTTCCGGCAGTACGAAAAGGCAAAAAGCTTTTAGGTATCCATAGAGGCTAACTACACATCTATGAGCAACAAAAGCGAAACAACGGCTGCCGACTTCTAACCGATGTATGAGACAACAACAACAATGTTCTCGAATATCATAGAGTTCATCAAAAAGCATTCTTCAAAAACAGTGGAAGAGGATAATCCAGGAGCAAAAGAGTCGAAAGTTGCAGTTGAAAGACTAGCCGACCCAGGAACTAGCCGGGCTTACAAAGCTCCATCGGCCACAAGTCCAATCCAGGAACTGCATTAGAAGACGAAACCACCAGAGCAAAATCATATGAAACCATCAAAAAGAAAGCTCGCACGCACCGACATGGGCAACAAATAGCTTGTTGTTCAACAGCAAGTCCCACGACAGGGACAGTGGGAATCCACAAATAACACCAGCCAGCAATAATGGCCCTCTGTACAACATATCATCTCAACCGCCCTAAGCCTTCGTACAATGAGTTGGGTTTGTCCTACAAAAATCCACGGCAGGAATATTAGGAGAAGAATACACCATTTACCCCCCACAACAGCCGCAACTCCCACAGTCAAACCAACAAAATCATGCAACCGAGGCACTCTTACATTCTATAGCAAGACTTACACATCGAGAGAACGAATTGCCGACTCCCATGGAAGGAAGTGGTATCAAAATTCCAGAGATCAAACAAATATGGTGGATATCACGAAATATCGCGAATACCAGGATCAGTTTGACTCCTTGGTACTATTTTTCGAACGTCCAATATCGATCGCTTCGCCTTACTCAAGTCCAAACTCACCGGCAAAGCATTGGAAGGGATTAGTGCTTTAGACTGAGGATATCTATCCTATCGCCTGGGCCACGTTGGACAGAACATCTGACAAATCTGAACTTCCAGCGAATATAGAACTAGAAACAATGCTAGCACTACCACAACGCCCAATAATGCCAGAAGATGCCGAGTCCATTATTTCATACTTATACTAGACCAAAGAACGAATCTCCAATTTAAAGCGAGACAAGAAAAATGGATATCAGATCCTGGCCTATCTTATCATTCGAGGCCCAGATCCCATCAAACAAGACAGAATAGAAAACTTTATCCACTGTAAAACTAGACTGCCTACCTTGGACGAGATGGAAGATTTCATGTTCCAGGAATGCCAACACCATCTAGACCTTATTCAAGCATCGCAAAAAAAAGGACTTCAGTATTAGACACAACAAAGCTCATATTACAATACACTTCAACCTAATATATCAGCGGCAGCTAAAGAAACAAAGAAGTGATTCATAAGCGCCAAACAACATCCAGTTTTGGAGAAGCTCTGTTACGTGAACACAAAATCTGCAGCTATAGATGCTCTCCTTGCGGATCGAAAAAAACGAGAACCAGTATATTCAATAGTGCTGCGACCAAGTCTGGAAAAGTAAAGTGGACAGCTATGACAAGACACGTACCTAGGTGGCTTTAACGTCTCTGGAGGCCCTGGCAGCAGTATGGGAAAACCAACCACAGTCTGCACGATATTCTCAGAATTTGGATCGAATTTGATTGAGTTCTAGGACATGCCAGTTTAAAATGAAGGCATCACCGAAGTTGAGAATTCTTTCTGCGAAAAAGTGTTCACCGGAAGACACTCTTAAACAATAAAAAAGAAAATCAATGCTCCAGCCTTGGAGAATTCATATCGGAATGCTATAACATTTTACATCGGACAAGAAAAACGTTGGGAGCAAAACGAGACTCACAAGAAGAAGTTCAACCAATTTATGGAAGATTATCTCGCATTCAACCATATGTCCCCAGTGCCAATTTAGTAACAGCGAAAATATGGACGAAACCCCAAACGCTTACTACAGTCCGTTTCAAATCACCGTGCAATTTCTTACGCATGTGATTTCTTTTACAGTCTATTTGAATTATCCTGGAGGTGATCCAGACGACGTTCAAGCATAACCATACTTTGATGTTGATTGCACTGAGTCCATAGACTGAGTCTCAGCGCGCACTGATTATCTGCTTGAATGGCATTGGATAGTGTATCGTGAAAAAGATAAGAAGCCGGTATTGACAGATGTGAAACCAGAGTGTAGAGAGAAGGCATGGACGTAGAAGCGTGTACATGGTATATTTTTTCAGTGGAGTTGGCAATGACGATTTTATGGAAAGCACTCTCTTTACAATTATTGTGTTGACAAGGAGAAATAATAATCTGTTTATATGAATTTGACTTAAAATATGAATATGTATATGGTAAAAGTTAAATAAATTGAAGTTTCCCAAGTGTTTATTTTTTTTCGGTGTGTTGTGTGATCCAACACTTATTTTTTCGAGATCAATGCACCTAATCGTCATCAGTGGTATCATCATCCTCGCCGTCGCTTCCAATTTCAGTTGATGAATCTCCGCCGGGTCTAGTAACAATTCTCCCAGAATTCAAACTCTTCTCAAACAAACTCATGTCATCTAACTTAAATGTGATGTTTCTAGCCAACACACTTGATTTTACAATACCCCATATATTTTTAATAGGGTTCAAGTTCGGATGTTATGGTGGTAGCCTGAGTACCTCATGACCTGCTGATCTAATCAAGTCGTCTATTTGATGCTGCGGGAATGTCTTGTTTTGTCGAACTAAATCATACAGTTCAATCTTCAGCATTGTAGAGTTATGTGAAACATTATTTTCTACTAGCCAATGAACTGACTCCAGTTTCGTTGCTGATAAAGTTGGGGCTTGGTTTTTTAATTTATTGTGGTAGGGGGCGTTGTCCGTTACAATAACCGCCGGTTCCTCTAGCTGGTCCAGTACCTGATCTCTTAACCATTTAGAAAAATTGTCGGCTTCGATCCAGATTTTAAGATTAGAACACCGTTTTTGACGAATCCATTTCAACCTCCAGCGTGTGGAATTTGATGAATTCAAAGTCGAATCTAATTTATCCAGTGATCTAGTGCCGATGAGGAATTTTCTTGTTGGGTGATTGTACTTTTCCAATTTGTTCTTGTTATTTTAATATTTTGTCCATTGTATATAGATTTAGTATTTTCTTACTTCTACTCCTTGTAAAGATTTTTTAAAACTAGATTAAAAATTATATTTCTGCGCACTTATATTCGCAAAAAATTGTAAAAATATATATCTTTTACCTAACCCCTTTCATAAAAAATGTGTGTACTAACTGAATCCTTTTTTATTTCATATACATTTAGTGCAGGAAATATTGAAATTTTTCACAAAAAGTAGTGACCAGGCAAAATAGGCGCATATATGCGCTTATGATGCAAATGGTTTATATATGAAAGGAAGTGGAGAAAGTTCAGCCGTTTCGTAAATATAATTTTCCAGTGAGCAGATGAGTAGCATGCGATTCCAGGCTCTCTTTGTGCAGCTTTCCATTTGCACTGTGATTTGAAACGGATTATACATACCTTACATGAGTGTCACCCGCAAAGATGCTGTTAAAACCAAGTTGAAAAACGCGTTAGAATACGATAAAAACTCTATATTAGCTCAGTAACATTAAAATCGCACGTTGGATCGAAGTTGGTAAGGACGAAGTAGAAGAAGACCTTTATTGAGAAGTTCTCTTTCTTTTAACATTTACTGCTAGTAACCGCTTATTTCCTTCAGTGGACCAGAAAGAACCAATTGACCTTTTTATAGGGGAAAAGATGTCTATGGCAAAGGGAAAAATTATCAGATATCAGCTGCACCGATCATTTACTGACGAAATAGACCACTTCAAAAACTTTAAAACTTTTCCTAAAAAAAACTGGTTAACTTCTTTAACTCCAACATAAAAATTTGATATAAACACAGAGGGTTTATATAGTACAATAGCATTAAATACGTTTAAGTCTAGTTCGAACGAAGTACACTGAAACCAAAACAGCAGTACTCAAATCCAACTTTTCGGATCATTAGGCTATATCTGCGCCATCATTACAAATAAGAAGAGTGAAGTTAATGAACAGTAAAACTCTTAAATTAGTTTGCTGGAGTAAATTATTTCTATGAAAATTTAAAATCGTGTTTCAACCAAATGGTTAAGTCCTCGACAACAACAACAAAAAAAAAGAGAAGATAAAATGAACATAATTAGATAATTAACGAATTACACAATGCCCGGTTAAAAAGAGACCGACTACACCGAAAATACAAGAACAAACTCGAAAACAATCGGTCTTCGCCTTCTTTGGAGCACGTTCATCCTGAAAAACTCATTGTTTCGATTGTTCTTTGGCAATACTACTATAGTTTGAGGATTATTTGGAAACCCGAAGTAAATATAAAAATGGAGTCGCACCTCAAGTAGCCTGGGACAATGCACCGCAGCTCCAAAAATTGAACCCGATACATAGAATTATTTGGCTTCAGGCTCTGGGTGTTAAGGTGACAAACCTGCAGACCATTATTCTGTGCATATAAAATGAGTATCATGTGGTGTAAATTTCCATTCTTGCGTCTATCTAGAGAAGTGTGAGTCTTGATTTACACATCGAAACATAATGATAATTGACAATTGATCCTCTCATCCTTAACTATTATTAAACATCCAAAGCAGAAGAATTGATTCACTATAAGATTCTGATTGCATCCAATTTTTTCTCACTAACCGAAGCAACTTTTCCAAAATAAATAATACGCGACACACTTCGAAAAAAATTTGTAACATTTTCCAAAGCTGCTTAAGTGTATTTTAAATAATTGTGTACCGCAAAGATATGTATTGCTAACTATATGTAAATCTCCTCAAAATTGCCTATAAGATACTGTCTGAACGTCTGAAACCTTTCGTCAACAACTTGGTTGACCAGGAAAATCCAGAATCTACCAATTATGGTAAATCCTGGAAAAAAACATAAGAAGTCCATACCAATACCCACCATCTTTTTACCGATTTTAAGAACGCATATATGTATAGAGACGAGCTGTATAGAGCCATTATTAGTTTTGGTATTTCCACCAAGCACGTCCGTTTGTGTAGAATGACGATGGAGGACGCTCGCTCCTCAGTCAACTTCGGTACCGACTTAAACGAGACTTTTGATTTGAAAGAGGGTTTTAAACAAAGTAAGCGCTGTCATGTGATTTTTCTAACATTATGCTTTAAAAACCGGAGGCATAACTTTTCAACTTTGCAACATTTTTTTCTGTGCACCTTTTTGTGTTACCGTCTTTTTTTCTTTGCATTTCCTTCAGGAGCTAGTGCTTACTTGCTATTGCCTCTCACTTTCATGCGGAATTTAGTTTGTAATGTAGTGTTTCATTACTCGTGTTCTTTGTGTCTCCAAAATGTTTTCGAAAACTAAGGTTGATCTAATGCGTGAATCTCGTTACGAGACGGCGAAAAATCTACACCAGCTACAACGCTGCGAATCGTAAACATGAATCGCATAAACGACAGGCAGATGCAAGACGCGGAGCCATGGAGAAATGGAGAAACAGAAATATAAAAAAGTCTTCGCTGAAAGTCTTCGTAACCGAGCGCGTCGCTCCTGATACAGAATGTAAGCGTCGCTTCGTCTTATTCGGTTTGCAATCGTATGTGATTTGAACGCGACCTGAAACACAATAGTCGACGGAAACTTATGCAGTATCCGACGAAGTTCATGGAGAAGTTTTTTTTTTAAACAATGGTTAGAGTTCAGATTTGGAGAATGCATTTATTCAATTATTTCAATAATCTATGAGAGTGCAAGATTCACGTCCTACACAACGATAAAATATCGGAGGAATTCAAAATCCGAAGCGGAGATGCATTTTCTTACAATTTCTGTATCTTCCTATTATCAGAAATGTGCATATTTCATACAGCCAGTCTTGAAAATACATTGGGCTGTACTGTGATATCCGCCCTAAAACACCCGACCACGTTTGCTTGCCTTAACAAAGGATATTGGACTTATACCACCACATATAAAATTCGGAAACACTTACTAAATTAGCTGAAATGAGTTAATTATTTGCGTCATAACTTCGTTGATTGAATGCTTGAACAGTTGAAAGTCGATCCACATTTTTCTACCGTAGCTCCGCTATCAATTTTTTCAACGACACTTCAGTAGAGATAAAACGAAGAATTATTCTAGCCAATTGCTGTTTCTTTATGTTTAGAGGTTTTCATAAAGGCAATCTTGCCTATAATCCTTCCTACTTTACTCACACTTTTAACACAATCTTGATGATGAGGATAATTCCATTAGCCAAAATGTTACCTGTTGCTAAGAGTCTCAACCGTAATGATTTTAAACCCATATCTGTGCTCCCATTCATGTCTAAGGCCTTCGAATGAATCATGCAAAAACCAATGAACGTTTATTTAATCTAAAAAACCTCTAAACAATTTTCATTCCATGCTAAATATAGTTTCATGTCAGCTGTTTTAAATGTGACAGAGGATGTTTGCAGGGATTTGGATCATGTTGCTTTCCTAGTACTCTTAGATTTCTCCAAAGCTTTTGATATAGCAGATTATATCAGTTTATGTAATAAACTTGTGTCGTTGTACAGATTCTCTAGTTCAAACTTCGACAAAGGAAACAAGCTTTCGAAGTAGCAAACAAAATGTCTGGCTTTCTTCCGATCACAAGAACGGTTTCACAAGTTTCAATATTAGGACCTCTACTTCTTTCGTTTAAATTGACGAACTTTCCACTATGAGATGAACATCAAAAATCCATACGTATGCTAACGATGTTCAAATGCAGAATAGTAGTCCGCTGATACTCAACACTATGCCAATATTATTAGTAAGCATTTTGCTCACACAGAAACAGATGAAATATGGAACCTATTAAAATCCAAATGCCTAGTGATAAGCAGTAACAATTCATATAAATCCTATTTTCCTAAAATAATACCTAACATTTCTGTTATCGGTTAAGTTGAAATTGCTTAGAGCTTAGGTATGATTTTCAATAATTCCTTAACTTGGGATTCTTACATTAATGTCACCATGCTTAAAGTACTCGTATATGGTGTGCCTTCTACATTGCGGGTCTCGCAGTGCTTTATTCCTCCGAAAACTTGTATGATGTTCGCTTAAACACTCATTTTACATATACGAGTAGTTATATACAGATATGAGGTGTATTGCTATGCCCTTAGTCGAAAAAAGCTTTAAATTGCATTCAACAATATTGTGCGCTATACGAGTATATACGGTATGGGTAAGTTAGAACGTGTCTCAAGCTTATCCATGCAAATTTATAATTTCACTATCGACCGTTATAGAACTCTAGTATTGCTTTTTAACCTAATCCAGAAGCGACATCCTGGTAGCCTCTTCTAAGCGACAGTTCTTCACCAACTGTCTACAACCACTACATATAAGAAGGCTTAAGAGCATAGCACATATTCGGAGAGACTTATGACTTCATTTTACAAACAATTAATATCTAACGTGATTAAAATCAGAAGTGCCCGAGAAAGATGTAACTTATTTTCAATTAATACTTTTGATACAGAGATATAATTATCTTTTGTATGCAAAATATTTCTAGATAGCTTGTATTTCTCTATTGTTCTTTTTTGCTATATCTTTACCATATGTATATATTTATAAAATCTTAGCTTATACTATCCAATACGATATATCATCTTACGGTATGAAGGCGATAGAGCAGTCAGCCCCTATCCCGAACAACTAGGGAAAGTCTATGTAAGATCATCCTATTTTATGCTGCTGAAGCATGAACTCTATCGAAAACGTTTGAAGGTATTCTCTGCCCTTTCGAGAAAAAAGATTCTTCGTAATATATTCGGTTCCGTTTTCGTTGACGGGCTTGAAAGAGAAAGTTCAACGAGGAGCAGTGCGGCAACATCGAACTAATCAGTAAACTGTGCAGCAATCGCCTGAGATGGTCAGGATATGTAGAGCGAATGGACACTCTGCGACCGCAGATTCTTCGAATTTAATTCGGGGGGAGGAGGAAGGGGAAGGCATTGGATGACATGCCCCTTTAGGTACACCATAGCGAAACGGGTGGAAATAGCGATAAAACAAAGTGATATAAGAGACATTACGCCGGTGTTCGAGGGTGTAAATTGACTGAATGATATTAGTATCACCTATGAATTTTGTCCCACGATTTTGCATCAAATCTGGCAGGTGCAGAGATGTTTTAGGAGTTGTACTGAGCTGACCATTGACGAGTACATACGCTTACACTTGTGAAATTCGCTCCTCGCGGCGTTAAGCACAAGCATAAGAAGTTGAAAACAGGTCCAAGGTGTTAGCGCTATGTCTATCAACGTTCGTTATTTGTGTGGGTTCATTTACTAGCTACGTCAAGTTGTTTTCCGCAGTGAAGATCTCAACATACTGTCCTTCGGGTGTTGTTTGTCCAGAATGCTTAAATCACCGAAATCTGTGTATATTGAAATCGCCCGTAATAACGATCACATTGGGGTGGAGTTTGGTAAGCTATACCACTACGTATGTAAATTCCAAGACCGCGGTGAGAAAAGAATGATGGAACTAGTTCGTAGTGAGGTAGCGTCAGAACAGAGTGATCTGAGAGGTGTGGGGGGCGGAAATGATAACGTTTTAGCCCGAGTACAATAGCCATGTCCACCCTGTATTCCCTAGTCATAATCATAAACAAACGCAAAAAACACAAATACCGACGATGCTAATAGGTTCTTACAAATTCCAGATACTAATTAGAAAAAGTTCGATGCGTCAAATGGTCATCTAGCTTTATTTCTTGAATCAATTTGATCTTGTGCGAATGTAGGCCGAAATCCTTTCGCAAAATACGTCACAATGTTGTTTGAGCGATGTCCAAATCTTGCGGACGGTGTGGAATAGATTGATTTGGATCACAGTCAACAGACACTCCCTGCATTTCTTTTTTCACCAGTAAGCAGCGACAATATACCATGGACAGAAATTGTTACATCAAGTTACGAATTGCGAGTCGGGTGGGGCGATAACAACGACCGAAAATTGGCGCCAACGCTCTTAAAGTTGAGTCCGCCGTCTCCAAATTTAGTAATCTTTTAATAATTTGTAGGCGTTGCTAGTTTGAGTACTAAACCATGACTAAATGGTAGACATTGACAAGCAAAGTAATAATGATAGTTTACAAAAAAAAAAACTTTAAGGGTGTTTTCACATTTAAAAAACAAAAGTTTATAGTTCTTAATAGAAAACCCAGCTAAAGGGAAATTTAATTGACTTGGAGTGCGCAACGGGAGGAAAATAGCTAAGGATTGGGCTAACTGTGAAGGCTGTTTAGTTGAGGCCCAGATAAATTCCGACCTAAGTAAGTAAGTGCTGACATTTGTATCATTTTCATTTCAATCGTTCATTTGCATATTATGATTATATGTCTTACACATCATGGGCATATTATATGCGATATTAAATGTATAATTTAAGTTCAGTTAAAAAAATTTAAAACAAACTGTCTATGTAAAATAAAGTGTGAATTAAGATACATATATAGTTTTCAAATGGTTTCTTCCCTCGTGAAATCGAGAATTCAAAAGTAATATGTAAATTTAGTATGAGAACAGGCCCATGCTGATTTATTTGGGATTGTTTAACAGATTATTTGCCACTTATGCTTGAAAAACATACAAATTTGTACCACTATCTAAATTAACTTCTTGAATATATTTCATTTCAATATGGAAGTTGTAAACGAAAGGAGAACTGAAGTGTGGTATGATAGATAAAAACGCAGTTTGTAGTGAATACCAATGTGTAAATTTCGTTATCATTTAAAAAGACTGGAATATCATGTAAGTACACCGACTCCGGGTGCCAATTTGTGCAAGTCCTCACCATGAACCAAGCCTATCGTCTTCACTAGAATTGTGTATGTTTGTCTCTCCCTTATTAAATCCTTGAACATATGTTAATAAACTAGATTTTTCTTATAGAAAGTTCAACAAGTACTTTGCATTTAATCTGAAAAATCATGTACTCATTTGTCTAATATCCTTCAAATGTTAAGAATAAAATTCTCGAGGAGACTTAGGAAAAAAGATGGCCTCCACAGATGTGACCAAAACAAAAGTTGACCTCCTTAGACATTAGATTAAATAGATTCTTGAATTTGATATAGATAGTACAATAATTTCTCTCCACTGCTGTAGATATGTACAATGAAGGTTTTTTTTATTGTTTGTCTATTGCGCATGCAATTTAGGAGTAGCTACCTGAAAATTCTCAAGAAATCTTCAAGAGAAATCCTAGCTTTCAAAGAGTGTTAGAAAGAGAGCAGGGCAAACTGCGCACGTTATCCATAGAAAACAAGTGTAATCACCATAGTAACCAAGTTTTGCACACTTTAAAGAAAAAGATATACATTTCTACACATAGTATATGTTCAACAGATATAGATTTAATCAATAGATAAGCCACATAAAAAGGCTCTCTTAATTTGCCAAATACGGATAGGTACTATAGGTATATACACATAAACATATAGGGCACCCTAAATGTATCATATATTCATACGAAAACTTTAATCGTTCTGATAAGGGATGCACATGTATTAAAACAAAAAGTTTAATTATAATTTAGATACATAAATTATTTTTATATTTGTATCAAAAGTACAGAGAAAAATATATATTGTGGACGGGCGAACGGTTCCATTATGTCGGTGTCTGCTTGACTATCTGTACATCACCGAAGCTCATATCCGTAATTTCCTCTTTCATCTTATGATTAAAGTGTGATGACCACATCTATCTTCATACTCGCAGATATGTACATATGTAAATTTCAAGGGAAGATTCCTTAATATATTTTTCCACCGTTAAGGTGGAAATGCATCCCCTACAAGATACAGAGGTTTAAGCAAAGCCTTACCTAGGGTTTACACACGCGAGTTAAACTAGTAGGGTTTGCATGTTTTAGTTTATCTATAATACACACGAGAGAGCGAACTGGTAGCCAACTAGTAGCTTTAATATTAGGCAAATTTTTTCCTGCCAGTAGGCTGCTAAATGACCTGCTGGTAAAAAAACCTAATACCATGATACAACCCAACTCACGGTGCCCTGATTGGACTCCAATTGAAAATAGTAACATTTTTAAAATTTTTGCGTGTATGGTAACAAATGGAGTACTCGTAAATATGAGTACTTTAACTTAAAATTGAATGCGTCCGAAGTTACTGAACATAAAAAATTGTTTTTTTTTTGTTTTTTTTTTTTTAATTTAAAATATTGATTTTATCATACATTTTTTTCGAAAAAATAATTCATTAGCCCCATTTTTTTGTACTTTGAAACGTGTACCTGGTACATGTTATTTCATCTCAAGTCAGTAGTTGTCAGGATACGATCCAATCTATTCAAACTATAAACCTCAAAAATGGGGCATTCTTTTACAACATCACTATAAAATTAACAGTTAGCGGCAGCCTTTTGTTTTTAAATAAGTTTATCACTGTAACATGTAAATCCAATTCCATTTTTTTCATAAGGATTCAGCTATGAACACTAACAGGGAAAATTCTCGCATCCTTGGATGCAGAAAAGTGAGGTCTTAACACCAGAACCTGGAGAGTCCTGCAAAGAATGAAAGAGAAAGATCTCATCCACGTGGTCTTTGCTGTAAATGACGGTGAAAGCGTCTAAGCGATCTAAAAGTTCATGTCGCGCACCCTTTCGTTGATTTTTTTTTTACAGAGCTTAACATTCAAATTAACTTACACTTAAAATGCCTGACCACGTGTTAAGTTTTTAGGAAAATGGGACACAGAGAGAGAGGGCTCAGTGGTTATTTCGTTTCGTATATATATATATATATATCAGACTACCTCAGAGGAATGTATTGCAAGACTTCGGGATATAGATGCAATTCCTCCTATATTTGTATTATTTATGATCGACAGTACCAATTGGGAGTACTATCTTGTTATCAAAGCTGACTCACTGCCCTCATCTGTACAGTCCATTTGGGACGTAAATGCGGCAACGGATCACCTAATTGAAGCCATTATCTCATCATTTGAATGCAGTTACAATTCAAAACGTAATGTGGTCTAAGATGGAACAGGAGCCTTTAACTTGAACAATTCCGCAAAATGGTGACAACAATTTTTAATAAATCCAAGCACAACGGAAATTGGGACCTATATATTACAAGTCCGACAGCCTAATTTGGGGCGTTCTGTTTGTGTACCTTAGGAACACCGAGAACATCAACATATTTATTCAAAGGTTTGTGTAGCAATGAATTTACAATGCTTTGTATTTTTTTTACCTTATAAATTGACTTATTTTCCTCTTGCAGGGTGTTAATAAAAAGCAGCATATTCGAATTAACTTCTTTAAGAGCGATGAATTCGTTGTTAGGAAATCGAGTGTGATAGCGGAAATAGTAATATTAACTTGTTTCTCAACATTAGGAGGTGACACAGTGCCCAATTAAGAGGGTGATACATTCAACGCAGTAATTGTGTTAATCGAATTTTCTTTTTGCGGAGTAAATGGAAGTGAATGTATTGATTTACACCTACGTTGATCACATGAAATACACCGGTAAGAAAAATTGTTTGTATTAATGTTTTCATTATCACTTTAGTGTAAATTTACACAAGCTAACGCATGGGCTGAAAAGTCAGTGCCGTTTTATAGTAAAACACAAAATTTTTGCAAAATTCAACTTTATATTTTAATATAGTTGCCTTCGAGAGCGATACACTGATTGAAACGATTTTTTTCCAGCGAGCATTCTTTTGAGGTCTGCGAACAGGAAATAGTCGCTGGGGACCAAATCTGGAGAATACAGTATGTGGGGAAGCAACTCGTAGCCAAATTCATTCAATTTTGCCATCGTTTTTATCGACTTGTGACACGGTGCTTGTTGAAACACCACTTTCTTTTTCTTCAAATGCGGCCGTTTTTCTGCGATTTCGTCCTCCAAACACTCCAACAACGCAATGTAATAGTCGCTGTTGATAGTCTGCCCCTTTTGGAGATAGTCGACGAAAATTATTCCATGTGTATCCCAAAATACGGATGCCATAGCCTTGCCAGCCGACTGTTGAGTTTTTGGACGTTTTGGACGACCACTCCTCTGAATAATCAACACGTTGTTGTTTTTGGTCGACTGTGAGCAAACGCGGCACCCACTTTGAATAGATCTTTCCAAATATTCGTGTATGATATATCCAACAGCTCTTTTGATATCTTCAGAGCCTCAGCTATCTCGATCAACTTCACTTTACGGTCTTTCGTAATCATTTTGTGGACTTTTTTTATGTTTTCATCTGAAACAGCCTCTTTTGGACGTCCACTGCGTGCGTCATATTCGGTGCTTGTATGACCACTTTTAAATTTTTCAATCCACTTGCGAATGGTTCGTTCAGCTGGTACAAAGTCCGGGTAACAAGCCATTTCTTTGCATCAGCTGCATTTTTTCCCATCAAAAAGCAATGATAAATCAACACACGAAATCGCTTTGAATCTATTTTTTTTTTTCACAATAACAAAAGTTGCTTCACTCACAACACTATATCTAAAAAACTAATCACCCGACAGCTGTCAAATTTATACATGTATCTTTTGAAAATGTTATGGATTTCATGCAAGTGGTGCCCTCTCTTAGAAACGACTTAGACTTTTCAGCCCATGTATTAGGTGGTAGTAAACTTTGCACACTACACATTGGACTTTTTAACCATTTCTTTTAACTTTATGCCCACACTTACAAGGCATAATTAATTTGTAAATTGATATAAAAAATTCACTGCCTTTTGCAATTTTTTATACAGTAATACCATGAGTTCATGGTACAAAAGACACAATTTTTTCCAGACGCCATTCAACGTTTTTTGTGAAATTTCATTTTAAGATTGTCGAATGATTCTCACTGCATCTGCTTCCTACAGATGTACAAATGATTGCCTCGTGTAATAAGCTTTGAAAATTTTAATGACTCCCTGATCTATCGATTGAAGCAAGCTGGTTGTGTAAGGTGTCAAAAATTCAACTTTCACACGTGGGTGAAAACTAGTTAAAGTTGCAGAAAGATGACCTGGTGTTTGTTTAGATTTGCAATAACGGTTGACTTTAGGTATGAAATAATGACCAAACCAGTCTTCTAAAAGGAAAGCTGTCACCCAAGTTCTACGATTAGACTGCCAAATCACAGGCAAGCCAGATTAAGATTTATTTTTTATTGCTCTTGGATTTTCTGAGCGATAAATTTAGAGAGGTTTTAACTTACAATCACCAGTGGCATTCGCGCCAACTATTACTGTCAATCGATTTTTGACGGCCTTAAAACATGTAAAGGTTTTCTCTTCACGTGACTTGTATTTAATGTGGCGAACGACAATGAAAAAAACAATTTGGTTAATTCTATTGGGCCACAGGCCAGTAATACTTTATTATTCTTTATTTTTCTTTACAATCATTGAATACTTAGTTTCAAGTGACCCGCCGTCCTCAGCGTCGCTGCGATCAACCATCAACTAATATCGTATTACTAAGCCACTAGCTGGGGTTGTTGTTGGGCTTTTATAACCAATAAGTGATGATACGACGATTTGATTGGTGTCAGCCGGTAATCTATTCCCTGTCGCTGATTATGCACTTTTGTCCGGTGATTGGCCGCTATCTGTTGACCTAAGTTGTTCGTTTGTTTTTATATCATATGTAACTCCTCCTCGTTTTGAGTAAGAATTCTCCTGAATTCTATATAAATTTTATTACAAAAGTACGTAAGGGCTGCTGTTGTACAAATAACCATTATAATCATGCTTACGTTCATAACATATGATACATTTTTATTATATTTTAATTCTTTTATTTCTTTAATGTTTTCAAAATTGCTTAAAATGATATCAAAAGTTATTGTTTTTTGAAAAGAAGTATTCAAATTTTCTGGATAAAAATATTTTCATGGACAATTTTTTGATTATTATAAAATGTTTTATTTAAAATTTCTATTTGACAGTTAAAAAAATTAATAAGATAGTTATTATTAAGTACAATTTTGCTCTTGTCGCAAATGTGTCTTAATTCTCTTTTATATTATAGGCGTTTCTTACAATCAAGGTTTCATCATCTTTTATTTGAATTTCCGTTTTATTATTGTATCTTAGCTTACAGCTATTTGTTACTACATAATGTTTACTTAGTTTTAATTTTTGTAATGTGACATCATTCTGGTATTCAAAAGTTTTATTATTTATTTGTATTATATATTGATTTTTATCATCTATTTCAAAATGGTTCTCATTGGGTAATGGTATTATTAATCTTTTTTCAATTGATACATAGGTTTTTGGGATTTTAATGGCAATTACAAGGAATTTATTTTTATATTCTAAAATACCCATTTTCATTAATTTGAGTTTATATAAATCAATTTGGTAATCATTAAGTTCTTCTAATGTTAAAATACTTGGGTACATTAAGTTATATTTGGCTGATACAATATTGTCTTGAATTTGGTTAATTTTATTTCTATAAATCTTAACTTTGTGATTTGGTCTAGAAATAGTTGTTGTTGTACAACATTTGTGATTGAATTTTCTAGTTTATTGTATGTATTTAGTATAATTCTTCTATCATTTTTAATTATTGTATTTAGTGCTTCTATGGATTCGTTAAAATATTTATTAATTTTAATCTGCTGATTTATTGTTTCTATGGCATTATGACTGTTTTCTATTGATATATTTAAATAATTCAAAATTTTTTCTCTATCTTTATTGTCCATGGTTCCGAAGAGCCATTTTTCTACGTTTCCTACTATGTTTATTAGTCCTCTTCTTGATCTTCTTTGTTCTCTAGGTGTAATTGATCTTATTTTTGCTACTAGTGATTCTATTTCCTTTATTATCATGTTTTTGTTTTCAATGTATAAATGTTTTATGTTAGTTTGTATGAATGAGAATCTACTAAGTATATCTTCTGGATTTATAATAAAGTTGGTTTGATTAGTAATTTCAACATCTTTAATTTTTATTTTCATGTAACCTGTGTTTTCGTTAATTAGTGTTGTGTGGAGTTGAGTTCCGTGTATCCTTAGTATTATGAACAGAATTAGGAGAGTTGTTGCCTGCAAATTTATGAGGTCTTTTAATATTGGTAATGTGTACGTTATTAAGATTTTTAATTTTATGTCTAAGTTGTTCTTTATGTCGAACATTTTTGTAATTTTTGATTGGCCCTACTTTCCTTTTTTCTGAGTAGATTTCGCGCTTTTCATTAATTTGTTAACTCTCTTAAATTTCATTTGTTCGATTCTTTTATTAAGTATTGATTCATCAACTTCTTCCTTAGCTATCTTAGGTGTGGTT
The DNA here is from genome assembly GCA_907269105.1 of Volucella inanis. Lineage (NCBI taxonomy): Eukaryota > Metazoa > Arthropoda > Insecta > Diptera > Syrphidae > Volucella > Volucella inanis. The sequence goes on from OU026158.1 coordinate 18,606,131, forward strand.
TTTATTGTGGAATGATATCTGTTATTGTAGTTATCTAGAACTAATTGCACTTTCATTTCTATTGATAAGTCTTTCTCTTCAATGCTTGTTATTTATTCTAAAATAGTTGAATGCAATCTTTCAATATCTGCATTTCCTGTGTGGCTATTGGGTTTTGTGAAATGTATTTCGACATTGTTTCTGTTGAAGAAATCTAAAATATGTTCGGATTTAAATTCATTATCTGATATAATTTTTTCGGTTTACCGAAAAATGTTCAATTAGAATTGCTTTTTTACTTCTCCAATTTCTATCTGTTATTACATATCCTACTGCAAATTTTGTAAGTTTGTCGGTTATAGTTATAAATGCTATTTTTTTCAATATGAAATATATCTAAATGTGTTATTTGATTTTTATAGTTTAGGGTTTCTGTTAATTCGTATTTTGGTTTGATGGGTTTCCTGTCATATTTTATTTCCTGACACTTTTTGCTGTTGTGAATTACTAACTGTAATTGCTCCTGAAGTTTAAGAAAAAAAATTTATTTTTCAGAGTGTAGTATGTTTCATTTAAGTGTTAAAAAGAAATCTGTTTATGAGTGTCCTCTTCAGTTTCGACTTCGGCTGCTCTATTGGTACATTTTATGAATTTTATTTTCTCATTCATGGAGAATAAATAAACTATAACCTGTTGAACCTTATTATAATCATGATCTTCTACTTTAGAATATATACCTGTTTTTCCTTTTTTTATGAAATTTATTAAAACATCTTTTATTTTGTCTACTCTTTCAAGAGAATTAAGGTATATTATTCTTCGTTCATGCAAAATTATAATCCATCCATATTAGATTCTGACTCATTATCCTCATTATTTTTAGGCATAATTTTTAATCTGCTAAGGAAATCTGCCACTTTATTCTCTTTACCTTTCAAATACTCGATCTCAAAGTTATAGTCTTGAAGTTTTAAAAGCCATCTTTGGTTTCTATGAGAAAATTTTTTTCCTTTATATTTGTTATTTAGATATTTTATGGGGATATGATCAGTTATAATTTTAAAATGTTTTCCATATAAATATGATCTTAAATAATTAACTGAATAAACAATAGCTAGGAACTCTACACTATATTTTTGCTCATGTTTGTTAAGAGTTCTGGATACGAAGTATACCGGGTGCCCATTTTGTGAAAGGACAGCGCCAATTGCATAATTGTTTGCGTCTATTGTAACAACAAAGGGAATGTCATATTCAGGATATTTTAAAATTGGGTGTGTGGTTATGAAGGCTTTGAGGTTTTCAGATGCCGAAAAATATTGAGGGTCATTAACATTAATTGTTTCGCCTTTCTTTAAGTATCTTCTCATCGGATACGCAATCTTAGCATAATCCCTGACGAATTTCCTATAATACCCTGCCATTCCTAGAAAACCTTTAAGTTGTTTCTCTGTTTTTGGTATTTTAAGATTTTCGATTTCTTTTATTTTATTGGGATTTGGTTTAATCATTTCTTTGGTCAAAATATGGTCGAGAAACTCAGTATCTCGTTTCATAAAACTACATTTGTCTGCTTGTATTGTATCTTAAGATTATTTTCTTGCAATTTTTTAAATATTTTCTCTAATGACTACATGTGTTCTTCGGAGGTTGTAGAGAATGTTAAAATGTCGTCGAGGTAGACAACGCATATTTTATTCTATAGTCACGTAATATTTCATTCATTAGTCTCTGAAACGTTGCAGGTGCGTTTTTTAATCCAAACGGCATCCTTACGTATTCATATAGACCTACTGGAGTCACAAAAGCTGTCTTTTCAATGTCTTTTTCTGCTACTAAGATCTGATGGTAACCTTTGGCAAGGTCTAATGTACTAAAATATTGCAATTTACCTAACTTATCTAATATACTGTCGATATTAGGAATGGGATATTTATCATCTACCGTTACTTGGTTTAATTTACGATAGTCTACTACTACTCTGTATTTTTGGATTCCTGAGCTATCTATTTTTTTTTGGAATAACTATTATAGGTAAACTAGATGTCTCGTTTGAATGTTACAAACTTCACTCACTTCCAACACATTTACTTCTTCAAGTAATATGGTTAAGAATGGAAGATACCTATCATTCTTTAGAATATTTCCTCATTTAATAAACCTATGGTTTTTGCATTCCTTCTTATCCAATCCATACCTATAAGAAAATCGTACGGTTTATTTAGTGCAACTTTTGTCCATTTGATTCTTGCATTGCATGGTTGGTCGAACTGCGTTGGACATTTGGTTTTAACTTGTGTTGTTTAACAGTACCCTGAATGGTATTAATTTGAAAATGTGTATTATTTGTTCGTCAGGATTTGAAGGAACTCTAGTCGAGTTCAAAAGGCTTACAGTTGATCCTGTATCAACTAATACAATGTAGTCTATGTTGATAAAAAGTTGATAAAAAAAACTTGTGATTTTCTATTTCGTTAGTTTCTTCTCTATTACTCAAAGAGTCTACTTCCATAGGTTCTATTCTATTTTGTCTTGATCTATGTTAGCCTGAGTTTTGAGTATTGTTGTAAAAATTATTTCTAGCTTGGCCTGATGCATTATTATTTCTTATTTGTCTTGTTGGATTATTCCCCTTAGGTTGATTTTGGTTAGTGTTATTGTTTCTATTAACCTGATTTTGATTTTTATTACCATGATTCTGTTCAATGTAATAATTGTGTCTGTTAGTATGATTTTGATTAGTGAATTTGTATTTGTTATTTTAGTATTGATTTTTATTTTAAGTGTTATATGTCTTGTCTAATCGTAAGTTATATTGATCTTGACTTAAATACTTGAATAAAATTGTTCTAATTCTCGATAAAATATATTTATTGTACATTTCTGCAGATAGTGCTCCTGCTGATACCTCTTTCATTTTTAGAATTAATGCACTATTTAGACAATTGGCAATTTCTATACCGTTTTCATTGAAGGTTGCACATTCTGTTATGTAGTTAATAATATTTTGCACTTTCTTTAGTAATTGACTTATACTATTTACCTTGATGTTGTGAATGCATTTAATTGTCCCTTGGTCTTTTGTCGGCCGAAAGTGGATTTTTAATTTTTGTTTACACTCGTTCCATGTTGTTGGTGCCTCAATCGTTATTTATTCGTTTTCACTATACTCAAGAGAGGATAATCGACTAGTCTATTTATCACAATTCGACTATTAGTATTTTAACACTTTATTATAGTCTATTTGTTCGTTTTCACTATCCTCAAGAGTATTAGAGGACAATCGACTGCGCCACTTATGTTTTATGTGGCAAACAACAATAAAAAAAACAATTTGGTTAATTCTAATAGGTGACAGGCGACTAATACTTTATTATTCTTTACAATCATTGAATACTTAGTTTCAAGTGACCCGCCATCCTCAGCGTCGCTGCGATCAACCATCAACTAATATCGTAACCAATAAGTGATGATTCGACGATTTGATTGGTGTCAGCCGGTGATCGATTCCCTGTCGTTGATGATGCACTTTTGTCCGGTGACACCGTGTTCTGATCAATAGCACAAATTTTTCACATTAACCTGATCATAATTTAAACATTGTTTCCATCTCGGCGATAATACCGTGACGTTTACAAACGATGGTTGAATGTAAAAATTGTTCAACAGCTTCGAGAATTCAAAAATTTTCATTTTTGTATCAAAATCTTTAATAATGTTAAATGCACATTCCAAAGAAAAAGGAGAAGCGCAAAAAATCATATGTGAAACCCGGCCAACCAGCCAAATTAACAGCAAAGCCGAATATCCATGGTGCGCAGGTAATGCTCTGTATTTGGTGGGATCAGAAGGATGTGCTGTATTATGAGCTGCTAAAACCAGGTGAAACCATCAATGGACAATGCTACCGAACACAATTAATCGTTTTGAAGAGAGCAGTAGCCGAAATTAAAAAATTAAAAAATTAAAAAATTAAAAATTTTACTGAAAAATTAACGGACATATGTATATATTTTCAATAGACAAATTTTCCCAGCTTGTTATTTCACCGAATGCAGCTGTACATGCGAATGTAAATACGAAATACTTCCAAAAAATGTATCGCTACAATGTAAACTGGATCCAAATAATAAAGACCATGATATTTAAACTCAAATTGATTTTAATGGAATTGTTTTAAAACTTGGCTTTATACTGTTAGCGTCGTAAATGTGCCACATACTGGTGTAAATATGCAATTACTTTTTTTCCAGTAACAAATTTTTTACATAATTTAGGAGCACAGTTTTGACATGGAAATTGCCATTTTTTAAGGAACTAAAAATATATCAGACAATAGTTAATATTCTATGTTGCACATATGTATTTAACAATATGTACTTAAAGGTTAATAAAAAACAAATCATTGCACAAATTTATATACACACTCGTTTCAAATGAGTATGAGTACATATGTGTGGAAATGTTGTGAATAAGTTGAACTCATTTACGAGTTAAAATCAGAGGTTAGAGAATGCTTAAATGACAAACTTTATCCCTGTTTTAAAACCTCTTATTTAAATATGATAAAATAAGCACATAATTTTTTGTTCATGTTTTCCACATGCACAACTAATGAACTCAATGTAGTGAACTATAAAATAAGGAAGTTATTACAGCTTAATATTTTGTATAGTAATGTTTGATCACAATTGTCTGGAAACAATCTCAAATTCATTTCACTGTAATTTTATTAAATTTCGATAGAAAAATAAAACACTATTTAAGCGTACACTACTCACTGAAATGGAACACGACATCTGGTGGTATCGTAGCAATGTACTCAATTTTCTGGTTCGCTCCATTGACGACATCTTATGTTGGCATGCGATTTGAGGCGTTATTATTGTTGGTGGCGCCATCAGAAGCGAGGGCAGTACCTCTACACTGTACGTGACGCTATTCATAATTCTTCATGTCCTTAAGTGAAGGAAGCGATTGTTAGGAATATTTTATCGTAGACAAATGAGAGCGCACATAAATTTAATATTTCTGGATAAGATCACCAGTACCCAAACCCCGAATGAATGAATACATATATGAATTAAAACATGTAAATACTATGTACATACGTATAATGGATTAATGGGAAGCGGTAAATAAGGGTAAGTTCTTCGGGCACAATATCGATGCACAGCAGGTATAAAAAGGAAAGTTCAATACATTTTTTGCAAAATTAATAAATCTACGAGAATTTGCCTGATTTATTTTAATTTAAGATGATTTAAGAATTTGTTGCTTAAATTACCAACCCTATTTTGCACATATAAATTCGAATCAAATACTGAATGCAAAAGTAAACTGAAGTCAGTGAAAATATTTATTATGTTCAAAAACACCTAATGCTGCCACAAAACAAAAGCCTTACAGTGTTGACCTTGTTTAAATACATAAATTTGCATTCATAAAACTACAAATGCTTGGAAGTATGCTCACCTGTTGATAAAATACCTTGGAAATTTGAGGAATCAACGACAGTACCTTACCGACGAGTCGATGACGTCCTTGACGATTACCCACAGTAGTGGTAGCAGTTTTTTTTTTTATCTTGTGTATGACAAAAGGGGGTGCGCTTGTGTTAAAACGTGAGATACTTTTAATTCAGTCACAATAAAAGCAACAAACTGTTGGTGATTGTGATTTCCATCACACTTTGGGTTCAAGGAAGTGCAATGATATTAAGTATTTGCATATAAGGAACTTTCGAATTTAGTTATTGAATCAAGTCAAAATAAATACACGTACGAGAATATATGTGATGTAACTTAAGCTTGTTTGAAATAACTCTCTTATTTTAACTGAGTGGCTTTAAGAGTTAACTCATTGACAAATGCATTTTGAGAATAAAAATCGGTGATAGAATCATGCTCTTCGAACACGTAAAATATCGCTTTGCTCTGATTTTTCTCATATTGAACAAAACTTCTATTGAGGTTATTCTTGTATAGCAAAAAATTATGTCATTGAACTCATAATTACAAGCTGATATCAAGGGAGTCATACGTGCAAAGAAAAAAGAAAAATAACCCCAATGTTCTGAAACAAAGATTTCAATGTCAATATGTGATTATTGGAAAATTAACTAAGCGGATTAATGAGATTCCTCGTTAATACATTTTGGAGACAACAACAAGAGACATTTCTACCAATGTACCGAAATTCTTCTTTCCCTGTTTCAAATAACAGATTTCTGACCGCAAACTTTTTGTTCGCGCTATTTGGCTCTGGAATGCACTCCTTCTAGTGAAAGAAGACACCACAAAACAAAACAATTCAATGTTATTCTTTTTTAGATTCCTAGATATGCAAACACAGATAATACCCCTTATCATACTATTGTATTATCGTTTCCTTTTTTCTTAAAAAAAAACAACACTCAACACTACTCTTAAAATGCTGAAGCAAGTGTTAAGTTTTTTGGAGAATTAGAAAATTGGATAGAGAGTGAGAAAAAAATAATTTCGGAGATCAGTTGGCGTCCAACATTTAATGGGGAGACTAAGATCTTAACTTTTGTTTTTCTATTCTACTGTAGTTCATAATTTTAAATTAAAATTGAAATGACCCTAGAAATATCAACGCTACATTAGGCACTGACAGCGTTTCGGCTACGAAAAGTTTTCCTCAGGGTCGTGTTCCCGCCCCCCTCCTACGGTCCATCGTAGAAAATAAACTGCTAAACATACTCAGCAACGACAGTTTCTATGTCCAAGGATACGCTGATGACATTCTAACTATTTCGGAACTCCTCCTTGTTTCTAACTGGTGCCTAAACGCTAACACCAAAAAGACCACCAAAATTGCCTCTAAGCAAGAGACGAAAATTGTACAACCTTCAAGACCAAAATACACAGTTTATTTAGACAACTGTCTAAATAAAAAATTACAACTTCAACCATAATTTTAAGGTTACATTCAATGATCGACAGATCTGGGAACAGAAAAAACCCCTGGTTAAAAGAGTTTCACTGATGTAGTAAACCGATGGGTCTAAAACAGTTGGAGTTCGAGCAGTCATATACGGAGTAACTCCCAATACCTCCCAATACAGTCAAAATAGCGTAAATGAACTACTAGTTTTGTGGATAACAACTATGACTGTGAATAATACATTGATTGACGATGGTGACTACGTTTGGTTGCCCTCAAGGCGTCGTCTCTGTTGGTGAAGAAATTGTTGGTCTGAAGAAATGTGAACGAGTTTAAGTTAGAAAATAAGTAAGTGGGACTAGACAGATTAGAGAAAAATTTTTATAAAAAAGAACTTAACCCTCAAGTGGGTGTTAAGGCACTCTTAAAGTGCCCTAGCATGTGTTAAACTTTTAGGAAAATGGGACACAGAGAGAAAGAAAGATTTTTGGGTTCAGTAGTTATTTCGCTCAATGGGTGGCATCCAACATTTAATAGGAAGACTAAATTATTAGTGTAAATTAACCTGATTTTGTATTTAGGCATCCATTCATCTCACGAGATTTTAGTTGCCTGTAAAAGTCTTTCGGTTACGGCTGGTATTGAACACCGAACCGTACAATGGGGAAGTCAATACACTACTACCTGTGCCACGGCCACCCACCCTCTGCTAACTAATAGGTCTATTTAGTACAAAATCCAGTAGGATACCTTCAGATAGTAGTTCAACTAAACACGAATTATCTCATATATGTTGTCTTGTAAAACAAGCTCTTACGAAAAAACGTCATTGCTGCTTTTACCAGACTATAAGGAACGGTGTGCCTCAACTGCATGAGGGCTTTCCTAGCACGCCTCGCTCCGCTCAAGACGCGTTTATGAATTTCCTTGCCCTTAATATTGTATTATTATGTAAGAGGCTGCAGTCTTAAAGTCATCTTCTGCTCAAAGTGACGTGGTCCTTGGTACAATCCGTACGGTCCGTCTTATGACTCCGGTCTTATGGATATACCGTTCCTGATTACAGAAAATCAGATCATCGGTGAGCTCTATAGGCAAGGGTCAGAGGACCCTTAGATTCTTCAGGATCCGAATCTAAGCTAGGTCTGCTTATGTCCTCGGTTAGGTCTTCCACTAACAGCTGCCTTTCATATTGCGTATTACCAATCTACAACCACTTTGAAAGACATTTCGAAATATTGCAGAAAGCAATGATTGACTGTGACCAGCAAAACGTGATTGTAATCGGTGATCTAAATGCGCGAGTAAGCAACATCGGTGGGAAGGAGAATTAAAATACTGTGTAGGAAAAATCGACGGTATAAAGACACAATTTGCAATGGAAGAGGAACAAACTTAAGGACTTCTGTGGTTCTTTTTTTTTGCGACTCTTAAATGGTACCAGTGAAAGCGATGAACCTGGAGAACTGACGGGGAGGATTGGAGGACGGGGGTCATCAGTTATCGACTATTGTATGGTAAGAGAAGAATAGAATCATCATTACATTTATTTCGAAGTAAGACATGTAATTCACTCCGACCACTTATCAATCATTGTCACGGGGGGACACACAACACTTGAAAATGATCATATTAGACAAATGACGGTGCTTCTCAAGCTTATCTGGAATGAAAAAAGTTTCGCTTAATGTCGGACGAAAATCGAAAAAAAACTTGCACCAACTGTATTGGTGAAATCGAACAAATCATAAAAGAGTCCTACCTCCCAGTGATGTACGGTAAAACGCACTGTAGAAGAAATAAGAAGCCGTGGTTTGATAAGAAGTGCCAAAGAGCTAGAGATGCTTCGTTTGCGTGGTTGAAATTATTTCGTAATTTTAATTCAGAAGCGCTTAGAAAATCGTACATAAAGGCATATCAGGAATATAAAGTTGTGTGTAGACAAAGTAGGAGAAAGTACTTTGAAAACGAGGCGCTTAAGTTAGGACGGTGCAATAACACTTCAGAATTCTGTAAAATAATCAAGAAAATTAACGGGGATAGATACATAATTCACAGAGGTCTTAGCCCAGATATCCTCCTGAAACATTTTAGAAGGTTATTGAACCCATCGGTGTACAGCCACATCTTACAATATGCAACGCCAAACATCCAAAATGAAATCTTGGATAGTCCAGTAACCCGCTAGGAATTAAAAAGTGCGTTACTTGTATTGAAAAATGGAAAGGTTGCAGGGTCGGATGGAACACATACCGAATTTTTTAAGTACAGTACAGATGGGCTAAGGGACAACCTAATCAATGTATATAACAGCATATTGAATCATGGGATAATACCTCAACGATTTAAAGAAGGTCTAATTTTTCCTATACACAAAAAAGGCTACAAGATAGACCCAGCCGATTATAGAGGCATTCTTAAATGGAATATTCTTAATAAAGAATCATTGTTAAATTCCACTTACAAAATCCTTGGAGCAATACTGCAGAGGTGTCTGGGCACATGGGTAAGGAGCTATAAATTATTGAATTCAGGCGGGCTTTAGGCCTGATTACTCAACCTTAGATCCCGGAATTTATTCAGAAAATTAAAAATACAAGAATATTCATATAAATCTATATTGTCCCCTTCACAGTAATCCCCATTGACTGCAAGACACTTATGCCAGTGATTGATTCAATCTTCGAAACATTTTTTGTGATTTTTCCATTTTTCCTCTCGGCTGCTGAAACGCGTTCCCCGTAGTAGTTTTTAAACTCGATTGAACAGAATGAAGTCACAGGGAGCCAAATCAGCTGAATTCGGTGGCTATTGGATGGTATTTGTTGCATTTTTTGTCAAAAAATTACGAATAATGATCGCACTGTGCGACGGTGCGTTATTATGGTACAAAATCCACGAGTTTTGTGCCCACAATTTTGGCCTCTTTCGAGAATTGCTTCACGCAAACGTCTCATAACGCCCAAATAATACTCTTTATAACTCTTTACTGTCTGGCCTTCTGACAAAAATTCATGATGTACTACACCGTTGTAATGCATGAAAACCTTGTGCATTGCCATCTTTTTTGACTGAAAACGATGTGGTTTTTTTGGTCTTGGCTCATTTGTTGAACGCCATTTACTTGTCTGATGTCTGGATTGCGTGTCGTACTCAGAAATCCACGTCTCGTCTCCAGTAATGATCCTTTCGATGAATGTGGGATCGGATTCAGCCTCGCAAATCATCTCTTTTGCGACATCAACACGGTCTCTTTTTTGCATGAAATTGAGGTCTTTTGGCACCAACTTTGCTGCTACACGACACAAACACAAATTATTAACCAAAATGTATTGAACGGATTTATAGGCAATGTTCAAGACCTCCGCTATACCTCTGATGGTTAATTTTCGGTTATTGACCAACATTTCTTTTACTTCATCAACGTTTTCGCCGGTTTTCGATGTTGATGGTCTGCCACTGCATTCATTATCTTCGATTGACTCGCAATCACTTTTAAACCGCTCGTGCGACTGGTAAACGCCCGTTTTCTTTAAAGAATTGTTGCACAAACACTTTTCCAATATTTCCAATGTTCGCGCACTATTAAATCCGTTTTTTACGCAAAATTTAATACAAGTTCGTTGTTGTAAATTTAAATCCATTTCTAAAATTGTAAAAAATCGCCAACACACACAGCCATAGATGTACTCTTGGCTACGCAACTTTTGCAAATGTCAAGATATGAGGCTCAGATTTAGAGGGAATGTCAACAATAGATGTGGACTCTGTGAATAGAAATGCTTTCTTCTATATATTATACCAAATGGGAATCTCCTCGAAATTTGGAAATGTGTTGCAAAACCTATATGAAGACACCATAACGGCCGTTTGGAATGGTGGAGCTCTTTCGGAATAATTCAAGACGTAGACAATTGCAATTATTATCAGGGTTGGCCGTGGTGTAATGGTAAATGCATAGACTCCTGAAGCAGAGGGTCGCGGGTTCGTATACCGTGCAAGGCATTTCTCAGAAAAAGTCTTTTCATGGAATTTGTATGTAGTTATATGTAAATCCCGTCGGCGTCAACTCTGGCTGGCCTTAATGTAACGAACTAACAACTAGCACGTACTAAGACCCACTGGTTGAGGATGCACTGGCTCCAGTTTGACAACCACCTCTGGAGAAATATCGAAACCTAACACCAGAATTTCAAAACTACTACACCATCTGCCCGCGCCCTGGTTAAAAGCCAGTAAAAGGGAATTCATATCCCCTTGGTGCGCGCGCGGAATTATAAAAAAAGGTGTAAAGCAGAGGTGCTCTTTAAGTTCAACTTTATTTGCACTTTTCATAGATGAATTAGTTGCCTTTCTACCCGGTGGAGTTGAATTTGCTGGAGTTAATTTTAATGCCCTCCTTTTTGTGGATGATATTGTCTTGCTGGTATACTCACCAGAATCGCTGCAACTGGTAATAAATCGGTTACATGAGTACTGTAGATTGTATAGCCTTATAGTCAACTTAGACAAAGCTAAGGTATTAGTATTCAAAAATAGAGGAGGTAGAAGATCTCGCAATGAAAATTGGTACTATAGCGGTGAAGGAATAGAATTAGTAAAAGAATACAAGTGTCTCGGAATCCTTTTTACAAGCAGTCTCAACTTGAAAAGATATTTTAACGAAAAATTAAAGAAGTCTTAAAAGGCAATCAGCGTAGACTAGAAAAACTATTCCTAAGTGAAGCATTGGGATCGCTACATCGTGCTGTGTATAGTCGGTTAAGTCATAACATGGGGGTCATAGACTATTTCAAAGAAATCGATTCAATTCAGGAAATTGCAATGATGTTTATACTTCGGGGAGAACTATTAACCTTAATTTCGTTCCATATAGAGATGATCTACCAATCCTATGCATCATGTGCAATTTGTCAGAAAGGGAAGATACTCTACATTTTATCGTCATGTGTCCAATTCTGAGGGAGACAAGAAGACACTTTTTTGGAAAAAATGTCCTTGCGGAAGAGCAAATAATAGCAGTACTCAACGAAATGGATGTTAAGAATTTATTTAGATACTGCGAAATCGCGTAGAAATACAGGGAATATATTATTAGGGAGAACTTATGTGTACAGTTAGTTCAATCTTAATTAATAGTAATGATGTCAATCTGGCAGAGGGCATAGCCACGCAAGACAGATTTTTTTATATAATATGTAAAGAAAATAAAAAATCTAATCTAATCTAATCTAATCTAAATCATATGAACATAACTGCAGATAGCATTATAAATGTTTTCCGACGTCTCTAAGAGGTCAGTGGCTTTCCTACTGCCCCTTAGAAGGAATAATTCAGAGTCCTTTATAGCATCGTCACGAGGCACTATGGTTTTGTTAACTACTTAAGTGTACTGGGTATACGTGATACAACATACTACGATGCTTGCTATTAAGGTAATGACATTGAAATATGCTCACCCGTTTCGCTTTTCTAATGTCGTCCTTTCTTTATATATAAAAATGAATGTCCGTGCTTTGTGCATTCCTATACAATGCATCCGATTGGGACGAAACTTTGGTAAGTTGTTTTGCGCACGCCGCGAAGGTTTATGACTTTAAACGATCTTTTTAGAACAGGTGGCCTTAATTAAATCAAATACACTCGCTCAAGCTGCAGGTACGTTATCATAGAAGCGCTTACTCATCTTTCTTCCTAAGACTGAAAGCTTTAATTAAAAGGAACTTTTAATTAACTTGGACTAATTCCTTGTTTTAGGTCTCTGTTCCGAAAAAAAAAAAAACCAAATACAAACACAAGAAGTGTTGATTGTGAAATTCCAATTCTCGCTCAACATTATAAAAAAAAAAAAAAAAAAAAAAAACGAGTTTCAGAAACAGACGAACAACGGGAAGCCGTCTGCAAACCGATCGAGTACGCAGTGCTTACGCCCATTCGTCTGAAATATGACCAACGTTGAGAATGAGAAAATTGCAATTGATGAATCCACACAATATAGAGCATTTTTCAACAAACTTCTGTAAAATCACTGCAACCCGAGACACAAAGTTCCGAATAGCACTCAGAATTACAAAAATCGTCAGTGGCCCAGGGCACATGCTGTATTACCAGCCAAAAACAACGATGTCATTGCCATCAATTTCAGAATTAAAATCGCGACAACGTATAAGTCCATCGATATTGAAATGAATTAAGACGAAGTTATCAGTTATCAATCTGGATTCCTAAATTCACTTGATTTTTCATAAATCATTGATTCATAAATCATAAAAAAACTTACATATTGTCTTACATATTGCTAAATAGGCTAGACTAGCAATTATATGTAATTTCAGACCAATCAGCATATTGTCATGGGAATCAATGGTTTCTTAGAAAATTAGAAAGACCTAAATACCTACAGTGACTCAACTTTTTGATCACATGTTTAGCAGAATAAAACGAAAATTTGAACAAAAAATAAAATAATATTATAATTCAGTATAAAAAATTATGAGGACCAAATTTATCTTTAAACATAATTTAATATATCAAGAGTAAAAGTAAAGCATTTGATCATTTTGTTGACTTTGCGAAACTGTTCCTACTTAGCACTTCGTATGGCCTCCTTTTGCTTTAAGGAATGCTTTAATTATTCTTGGCATGGATTCAATTAACTTTTTACATTGATTTGCGGGAATATTTTGCCAAGTAGTTTAAGTGCAGTGCCATAATTCATGCAAATCCGAATTAGCACGTTTAACCTCAACCCAAAGATATAAGATCGGATTGAAGTCTGGAGATTGTAGTGGCCAATCAAATATTTTAAAGTTCTGATTTTGTAGTCACGCTTTTGTAATTTTGCCCGTGTGTTTCGGATCATTATCTTGCTGGAAGATAATGTCCAACACATTTTTATACCACTTTTCCAAACTTCATTCATGCGACCCACCACTATTATGCATTCACCAATCCCTTCCATGCACATGCATCCCTGTTAGAAATTCACCGATTAGCAATGAAATTACCTATAACCAGAAATAAAGTAAACGGCAGACGTCTGATCTGTTTGACAGCCAAAAGATATTAATAATGATAGATACAGATAGGTATAAAAACAATGTAATAGAGCTCATAAAGGGTATGTTCAATTCACTTTCCAATACTCTCCCTGAATTTAAATCCTGGAATCACAAATGTTATTCTAATAACATATTAATACATTTATGTTATATGATTAACATTGAACTAATAAAAAAAAAAAACTTTATCGACTTCATTTAAGTGAGTTAATTTATGTGAAAGATTGGCAGAAGGTCAAGTACAAAGAATCTAAGAAAAACCAAAAATATTCAAATGTCTTTATGATTTGTTGAAAATAATCATTGTTGCGATTAAATGGCTGAATTTTAGGCAATAGACTGTAAATATATTTATAAGAATTATTCTTTTTAATTATTTATATTTATAAGCTTAAGGTTTCCAATTATCTACCAGTAATGGTTAATATATCAGCTGGAATCTGGTGTGTTAGTATATGAAAAACTTTTATCAATCCTCTTTTGACATTTTGACAAATTTTGTCTTCACATCAACGTGCTTAGTTCGTGCAGAGTATGAATTATTGATGGCCAGTTGTCACAAAGCAGCTCTATTGTCTCTGGTGCGTTTACATGTAGTTCTCTTTCGAGTTTTTTTTAGCAAGATACATTCTTGTATAGCTGCTGTCATGGACATAAATTCTGCCTCCGTCGTTGAAATTGCGATTGTCTTCTGTTGTTTAGTACACCAAGAAATCGCATCACCCTACCTCGTCAACACATAGCCGGTAGTGGATCGCCGCTCATCCTCATCACTTGCCCAATCGGCATCACAATATCCTTCTAGCTGTGTTTGCGATTTATTGTATGTAATCTTTCTCCCCATTGTTCCCTTGACAAGACGTTGACAGGAAAACAAATATCAGGTCTTGAAACCTGAACGCAAAATTGCAATGCACCAACTAGTTGTCGATACGGCACATTCTTCATTTGACTTATCTCTTTTTCATTGTTCGGACACATTTTTGCAGATAATTTTTGATAAGTATCCATAGGTGCTACGACAGGGTTGCAGTCACTTATGTTGAAACGAAATAAAATATCTTTTATATAACGGCTTTGGTCAGGAGAAATTGTACCTTCTTTTCTGTTTCTTGTATCACGAATTCCCAAAACTGATGATATTTCTCCCATGTCTTTCATTTTAAAAATTTTGAAGAGTACGTCAGTCAATATCTGCTCTTGTTTTACATCATTGCTGAATATGAGGATGTCGTCTACGTAAATAGCTACAATAAACAAACGAAAACTTTCGATGAGATAATAAACACATTGATCTATTGACGAACGCTTTAAACCAAAATCTAGCAGGACTTTGTTTAAAGTGCAATTACAAACACGGCTCGATTGCTTTAGTCCATAAATTGACTTCATCAGCTTGCAACAACGATTTGTACCATCAGAAAAGACTTCAGGTTACGACATAAATATTTCTTCTTCCAGTTCGCCATGAAGAAAAGCTGTAACAACATCTAGTTGACGGATGTTCAAATCAAATTTGGATAAAACTGTCATAAGATACCGAATTGTTGTAAAACGAACTACTGGCGAGAAAGTTTCTTGATAATCCACTCCCTCAATTTGTGCGAAACCTTTGGCGACTAATCTCGCCTTATATCGTATCACTTTTCCGTGGATATCACGCTTTGACTTGAAAACCCACTTACAATGGACGGGGATTTTCCCGGTTGGTAACTCCATTAATTTCCGCGTTCCGTTTCCATTTTCATCATCAACATCACTTGGTTGCCACACACTGCCATTACTTTCATCAAAAGATGTATTGCGTGTATCATCAACTGGTTGTAGATTTGATGCTGATACAATCTCCGAGGTACTCGGACTCGAATGTGAACTAGTTATTTGCGAATCACCTGTTGGCTGATTGTCAACGTGGGACACATCCTCCTCTGATTCACAAATATCTTCATTATCATCTCCGGAATAATCTAGTAAAAACGATTAGTGTCATCAGAATCAATTACCTGATTATTCTTGCTAGATTCTAAAAAGGTGACGTCTCTGCTTATGATAACCGAATTTTTATTTTGGTTATAAAGTCTGTATGCTTTTGCATCTGAAGCATACCCGATGAGGATGCATTCCATAGATATGTCGTCTATTTTTTTTTTTTTTTTGTTTCACAGCTGGCACATGAACAAACGCTCTAAATCCAAACATTCTAAGCATTGACAGATTTGTTTTTTTTGTTCGACCAAATTTCTGGTGATTTATCTCCAGTTCCTTTTCATGGAATTCGATTAATGAGATATACTGCGTTCATTGCAGCTTCTGCCCAGAAAGATTTTGAAAGGTCAGCATCAATCAGCATACAACGTACCTTGTTCATTATTGTCATATTCATGCGTTCTAATAATCCATTCTTTTGTGGACTATAAGCACTCGATTTTTGATGTGCAATCTCTTGTTACAGTATTCATTACCACCATTACTTCTTAAACACTTAACTTTACAGCCTGTTTGGTTTTCAGCCATAACTTTGAATTTAACAAAGCAGTCAAACACCTGGCTTTTATTTTTTATTAAATATATGAAAACTTTCCTTGAGAAATCATCGATAAATTATACGAAAAAACCATAGCCACTCATAGATTCGATAGATGAAGCTTGACAGATGTCATATGTATTATTGCGAGTAGTTTTGTTGCACGATTTCCTTTATCAGTAAATAGAGAGCGACTTTGTTTACCTTTCACGCATGTTTCGCATACACTGTTTCTCAGAATCGAAACATTTTTTAATTCTCTCTATAGAAACGCCATGTAATAAAAGCTAGCATGTCCAAATCGACGATGCCAGAGATTCATGTTTTCTTTAGGTTTTGCTGCGATAATTGCTTCTCTTTTTGTTTCGGCAACGACGATTTTATATTATGTGCAACATCTAATTTAAATAAATCACTTGTTAAACTTGCGGTAATAATTATGTTCCGGTTTGTGTCAAATGTTGAAATGTTTGAAAACAAAATTGATTTATTAGATGATTTATTGATGATATATTGATAACAGATTCGCACAAATGTTTGGTACATAATGAACGTCGTTAGTTGCTAAGTCACTTTGTTTACCATCATACAATATAAGTTTCTTGACGTTGCCGACACTCTTAATGGAAATTTTATCATTATTTGCCACTACTACTTCTTTTTGCACAGATTCATAAATATTTATGATTATTGACTTATGTTTCGTCATATGAACTGTACAACCACTGTCAATGTACCAATCTGATGGCAGTTCATTGGATTGAACTAGTAATGATGAAAAAGGCGTGGTTTCACTTGTCACTTTTGTGTTGTTGCTTTCTCTTGTTCCTATAACAATTCTTCACTTCATCGTCTATATTGAATCCTGCAGTCTTTACTTTAGACCATAATGAACTCATTTGGTTGACATAATCCTCAATGAACGTACAATCCTTCTGTTTCAATGACACCAATTGTTAGAACAAGGCCACTTTTCTACCAGTGCCAGTATCATCAAATGCCGCCGCTATGCTGTCCCACGCTTCTTTGCATGTGCTTGCTTCTTCTATATGGTTATAGTTACATGGCTCCAGCAATAAAGTCAACTCACCTATTGCTCAAGATCAATTTACTTTTCAGTGGCATTAGCTGTGCCGGATAGTTCTTTAGTAAAACATTCCCACAAGCCCTTTATGATCATATGCGCTCTGGTGCCGATCTTCCACTCTGTGTAATTTTCTCTCCCTTTGAGACGATTAAATGGGAATTGTGTCGTCATTTTCTCAATCAAACTCGTCGGAGAATCTTCACTAGAATTAAAAACCACTGAGTCGGCTGGGTTCTTCCAACACTACTGCTACTTCTCTAGAGTTTGGTACATTAAAAAAAATGAAATTTATTGAAAATTATTGTTCAAATAATATTAATCGCAGCAAATAATTAAATCAATTTTTATTTATTTCTAATATAAATAGGCTGCGGATGGCCCATAACCTGATAGAAATTCACCGATTAGCAATGAAATTACCTATTACTAGAAATAAAGTAAACGACAGACGTCTAATCTGTTTGACAGCAAAAAGAAAAGATTTATTAAGCAAACTATTAATGATGACAGATACAGATAGGTACAAAAACAATGTAATAGAGCTCATAAAGGGTATGTTTAATCCAATTTTCAATAATCCCCAAATCAAAACATTTCCACCTCCAAATTTTAATGTTCGATATGGCGATCTCTGATTGGCTCACATAGCTTTTTCCAGATCCATTGGCGATCATCTGACCCAAGACGGTTTATTTTTGTTTCATCCGACTAAATTACCCTTTCTTAG
This sequence comes from Volucella inanis, assembly GCA_907269105.1. NCBI lineage: Eukaryota > Metazoa > Arthropoda > Insecta > Diptera > Syrphidae > Volucella > Volucella inanis. The sequence goes on from OU026158.1 coordinate 18,624,418, forward strand.
TCGATTACACAGTAATCCTTATATTTTTGGGTAAATTGTAGCCTTAATTTCTTATGGCGGTCAGTCAATAGGGGCTTTTTAATTTTAACGCATCCATGAAAAACGTTTCTGTGTAAAACTTTTAGAACAGCTTCAGTTGTTACATTAATCCCATCGTTTTGGTTTAATGCCTTATTAATTTGGACAACATTTTCATATACTACATATTTATACCTTTGTATATTTGAATTTAAAATTGGTTTCCTTCCAGATTTATTTTTTTAGCGTCAAACTTCAAATTTTTGAGTATTTTGGATACATCTCCCACTGAAACTCCAAGTTTTCAAGAAACTTGGATGATGGTATCTTGAAAGCAATAAGCCTTTCCACTTCCTTCATTTTAGAGATACCAAGTTCTTTCATCTACCATCAAATTTAAAACAATTATTTTGATTACTTAAACTAAAATTTTAATGTACCTCATGTAAGATTCTTATTTTAATAATTTAAATATCTTTATTTTTAACAAAAAACACAGAGAAAACTAAACACTTGGCCAAACTTTGTACTCATAATATGCGACAGTGTCAACAAATTAATCACATGCGTTGCCTAAGATTCTTTACAAATTCTCAAAAAATAACAGTGCATTTTCGTTTGCTTTTTCTGCGCTGATTCATAATCACTTCATTTATTTTGAGTGAAAATTTAGTTGCTCTAACTGTTAAACGTGAACTAAAAATTATACTTTGCTCTGATCATGTGATGTGTCACTATATTACTGCATCTGGTCATGATTAACATTCTCGAATAAATTAGACAAGACAAGGCCTTCGATAAGCTCAACCTGCGGCAAACCAATTCTGAATTTTTACTTTACAGTTGTACTTAGTATCGTAGGTGTTTGTGTTTGTTTTTTTGTTTTTACAAAGACTCGGGAATTTAAAGTACCATAGATATAGCCACGTCCACGTCTATATATACAGACCACCTATTTTAGCACTTAGTGAAACACAGACAGACCTCGGCCCACACCTCTCAGATCACTCTGACCTGAAGCTACCTGGCTACGAACTAGTGCATTATTCTTCTCTCACCGCGGTCTCGCCATTTATGTACGTAGTGTTGTAGCTTACCAAACTGTCCCTGTTCCAATTCGGAGTTAAATTTGATTATCCACTATTGCTTTATTTACAGAAGCCCCAAGCTGAAAAGCAATTCGACCTTTAACAAGTTTAATGCGCTGTCTGACTCCATATAAAGAATTGTATCCCTATATCCTCATACTGAAATCGTCATTAAGAGCGATTTCAATATACACAATTCTGAGTAGCTTCGATATTCTGGACAACAACAAAGGAAGGTGTGTTGAGTGTTGTGTTGTGTGTGCATTTTTATTTTCTTAATTAATTAAAAAAATGCTTAAAAATTAGCTCAGTTAACTTAAAATTAATTTATTTTATCTTACTGACCTCTTGTGGGCACTCTAAGTTAAACCTAACATTTATATTATGTCTTTCGACGATTCTTACAAAATTATTTATAGTCCATATAAAAACTTAGTATATGGACCAGACTTTGATAGTCATACAGCCATGGACTTGTTTTTAATTTCTCTCCCTGATAAGTACACCGTTGATGTGGTTCTCCCTCTAGGCTCGTCGGACCATTGTGTCATATCAGCTAAGTTCTCGAACACTCACAACACAGTTAGAGAAAAGATTCTTTAAAAAACCGTATGACAATACGAGAAAACCAATGGGAGCGGAATTAACAGCTTCTTTAGGAATTTTTACTAGTCGTTATGTTTCTTCGATAACGACGTGAGTGCCGCTACTGATATAATCACAGACACTATTCTCTTTAAAATGAGGTCCTTTATCCCTCATAGGATGTAGAGTATCAAATCAAAAGAAAAAGCGTGGTACGACGCATCCTGCCTGCACTTCAGTGCCTCGAATCTTCAATGGGACGAATCCACTTTCGCACTCGTGTAGTAGCATGAGTACTTAATGATGTTAACATTCACAAATCCGCTGTTCCAGATGGTATATTTTCTGTTCTTCTTTGCTGGCAAAACCACTGTGTAAACCTTTTCATTAGTCCTACTCTTTAAGACTCTTTCCGCGCATATGGAAAACAGCATTTGTCCAGCCCGTCCCGAAAAAAGGCAAACCTTCTCTCTCCTCCCCCCCCCCCCCCAATTGCAATTACGTCCCTTCTTTCCAAGGTCATGGAAATGCTATTTAACCTTCAGCTCATGAAATATCTCGAAACACTTAAACTTTTCAATGACCGGCAATATGGTTTTCGTAGCAACAGGTTCACTGATGGCGAAAAAGTGGAACCAGTGTGTACATTTATTTTTTTTTTTAGCAGCAGAAATCTTTACATTTTTTATATATAAAACTATTGCAAAATTCACAGAGATATGGTATATCTGCCTTAGAACTGAACTAATTTAACAGCTATTAACAAAATATCACCGATAAAAACTAAAATTCTGAAGAAAAGCTACAAAAAAACCTTCATTAAAGGAATTCTAACACAATTTAGAGAAGATAGAAGGGGAACCGATGAAGACAATATTTTATTCGGATCAGATTATAATTATATCTACAAATGTGTAAATAAAAGCGTACACAACTCTGGGGAAAGTAAAATAGTTGCACTTGTTATTTCTAAGGCATTTGACAGAGTTTGGCTTCGGGCTCTTTTGTCGATGAATCTCTTCTTCAATGGATTAGAAACCACCTTTATGAACATTTAATTCAAGTTTTCTTGGAAGGTCTTAAGTCTAATATCCACAAAATTAATGCTGGTGCGCCCTATGGCTCTTTTCTATCACCCACACTCTATTTAATGTTCAGCAACGATCTAGTGTCTGCTGCTTCTAATCCAATATATTCCTTTAGTGACGACAGTACTCTCTGTTTTTCACATTCGTTTGCTGACTCACGTCCCTGCTCTTCGGCTGCAGAACGGAAACGTCAGCGCATGTTAAGCTTATTAAATGCTAATATTAACAGCATAACCAATTGGAGAACCACTAGCAGAGTAGAATTTAATGTTTCCAAGACACAATGCTGTTTGCTGTGGGTAAAGCGAAATTTAAACACCCAGCCATTGTCCATGAATGGCACTTACATCGCCGAAACCGAAAAACTTTCCATTCTTGGTACGTGTCAATAACAACTAACGTTGGAATGACCACATATCCAGTGTTGTCAAAAATGCTGCGAAATGTCTGATCGGGGCTCAATATATCCGGCCGAAATTAGAGTACAATGCCCACATTTAGTGGGCCAACATTACTGGAACTTTAGAATGAACCATTTTAGCCGCAGTTACGTCCAAAATTTAAAAGCAATATTCATCATAAAATAAATGTAAAGAATGGTCCTTTTATATGATAATAAAGATTATCCGATAAAATTGAAATTTTTGATTGTTTTATTTTTTATTTTTGAAAATAATTTATGTAAACTTCAAGCGTATGAAGCGTAGTGGCAATCCGTCTTCACCAATAGCATTTGAGTTTAAACTTTTAATAATACAGAGGACATCAACGTACGTAATTACTTCAAAATCAATTTCCTGTTCAAAACATCTGCTTGAGATAACGTCATACTCGAAACAATCGGAAACAAAATCATTTGAAACAAAGTAATCGTTCATTTCATTAATTTAAAGTCACAACAGATACTTCTTGTCTCAAGAAGAATTCGAAAAGATATTCCATTTTCATTTGCTAGTGGAAATTGACAAAACATTAAACAAACCATTCATTGAGGAATAACTATAGGGTGACTCATCGTGAGGTTTGATTTTCAATAAGCTTTTTTGACAGATCACGCGAGTTATGGGTAATGAAAAATAATGTTGGAAAAATTACAACTGAGCTTATTTCTAATTCTTTATTGAAAATGTAAATTGTAGTTTGCAATATTTAGGTAATTCCAAGAATTACACGTGCCGGATGCAGCTAGACTTTTTTGGAATAAACCTGTACATTGTTTGCTGAATATGGTATTTAATTTATTTATTTTAACAAAATGCTGATAAAGGAAATTACAATTGTTTGATATAGGGTTCTGGGAATTGGTTGTAATTGTAATTCCTCCCCTCTTGGAGTAGCGCGAAGTACAGAGAATTCGATGGGGTTGGAGCGATGATGCCGTTGTCACTGATAAAATGTTTTTTTTTTTTTATCTAAAGATGCATACTGCCAAAACTGTGATGATAAGTCCAAGTTATATGAGTGAGACGAATGAGTAGTTGACCCTGTTGAAGGTTTCTAATCGGAGATTTTTGATTTCTTTGTTTTTGAAGTGGTATTCTTTCATTTTTAGCATGTTGAATTTTTCGATTGTGAGGTTGGGTTTGATGTGTTTTTGTGTATAGGATGCTGGAATTATGAAAATTTCGTCCCAAAAGGCGTTATTAGTTTCACGGTAGATGACATTGTTGATCTCGACTTCACAATTCTTATACTGAATGAGTATGGATATTTTGTGGACTTTTATTGCAAGTAGATTTAATTATTGTAGTAGGTACATTTAGAAGAAGTATAAAATTTGTCTCTGGTTGGGTGATGGTTTGTATTAAACCAACATCATTAATAATACAATTGGCTGGTTCGTTGTTTAATAGGCGACCAAAACATCTAGAATGTTTTTTTTTCTCCTCGTATACTGCTGTTTTACAATAATATACACCTTCTACTTTTTGACATATTTTATCGAAATGCTGAATACTCTCTGAATTATAAATTAAATAGGGTTTTGTTTCGATTTCCTTTGTTTGGTTTATGGGAAGAGGGAAACATTTTCTGATGATAGATTTGGAATCTGGATATTGAATATTATTTTAGAGCCATTATAGTGAGCTTGTTGGCCCAAAAGCCCATAAATATGTTCATCAGATTTAATATCTATTGACTGTTTCTGAAATATATCATATATTTCTTCCAACTCATTTGGATTTAAAATAAATTTTGAAATTATGTTAAGTCTTGCAAGCAAAATAGCTTTTGCCACATTTGAAATATGACTTGTCAAAAGGTCAAATTTGTAATTAATGAGATTGAGTTGGTGTGTGTAAGATATTACATTTTCATTGTATTGAATTCTGTTTTTCACTGATTCTTGATAACGTGTGAGAAACTTTTCAATATTTTCTTGCTCTTTGTAAATGTGTGTAGTCAAGTTACTAACATTGTGCCCTTGATATTAGCATTTTCGGATTTTAGTTTTTCTATTGCAATATTTAAATTGTGTGCATCGTTCGCATCCATGTTTCCTGTAATACATTTAATTATCGTTCCTAGTCCGTCAAAAAGTGCTCTTTTATTTCTATATTTTTGGGAACAGTGGGTTAAGTTTTGTTTCTAGTCCGTGAAGTTTAAGTTTGGTTATGACAGTCGAATCTTTGTTTAAAGTGTGTTTTTCGAAAAGTGTTATTGAGTCTTTTATTTTTTGATACTGTTTTCATAGAATTCTAAGTCAATTATATGTATAAGTTTGTAGTAGTTTGTTATTTTTCTTGCCGGCCCTAGTCTTAGTGGAAGGATACCTCCATTTCTTTCTAAGTCTCGAATTTCTAGTTGACCTAAAATTTGTAAAATCCTGAGGAAAATATAAGGAAAAATATAAAAATTATAATATAATATTGCTATTAAGGGTTTTAAGCATTTGTTTATTAGATAATTATTTTATTTTTATTTTTATTTGATTTCATTTACTTATTTATTTATTTATTTTTTTTTATTTATTTTTTTTACCCTATTTTTATGTACTTTTTTATCGCCTGTTGCTACTAATGTTATCTTGTTATTTGTTTTAACTTTATGTTTCGTAAATCGTGCTGTAATTTCATTTCTTTTACATTCTTTTCTAAAAAGTGTCTCATTTTCGTCCCTTTCTGTGGGTTCTTCCCTAGTTTTGTTGAGTTTATCCATTCTTGAATTATAAGAAAATTTTCCAATAATGGTTAAAATTTGATAGTTGATAATACTATAAATGTCAATATGAACTATATCTAATGGCTTTAGAAGGATTTCGAGTTTCTCATATTTAATCTTTGCGGGGCTTCTATCATATTTAAGTTTCTGTAATTTTGTTTTTCAAGAAAGGAAAGTAAAATTCTTTTTTGAGGTAAAGGAATGTTTCGTTTATTCCTCTATGATTATTGAATTCGTGAAACTCTTTTATAATTCGATCTTGCTCGTCATTCTCTGTTATATCCTTTAGTATTTCGGTGTTTCTTATTAAACGAAAAGGTTTGTTCTGCGAAAAGTATTTTGAGTATGTTGACTGAAGAATTCGGAATTATGTTATTGTCTGTAAAAATTGCCGAAAGTTTATTGTGTGGTGTAAATTTTTTTAGTATATCTACAATTATTTCCTCCGTAAGTTCAGGCTTCTTAATAATTTAGCGTTGCTTATTTCGAAAGGGTACTTTAATAGTTACCGAAGGGCTTCGGTCCGATTTCTCTAAAACTATCGGAAGGGCAAGGTCGTTAAGAGGTCTTTCTAATATGTAGATCCCATCATCCAGATTTTCTTCTGCTGAATGGATTGTGTTACCAGAAGTTCTTTGATTTGACGCAACGTCGTTGGTATTGATATCAATGAAAGTATAGGTATTGGGGTCATTGAGTTTGATTCTGCCTAATGCATCGGCGTTTGTATTTAGTTTGCCTTTTTTATAGACTCGTAGTCGTATTCTTCGAGTTTAAGTCTCCATCGGATAAGCTTGGAGTTTGGCTCTTTTAAGCTCATAAGCCAGGTAAAGGGTTTATCGTCCGTTATTATTTTGAATATGTGGCCAAAAAGGTATGGCCTAAAGTATTTGGTTGCCCAAACAATGGCTAAGAATTCTTTTTCGATTGTTGAGTAGTTAGTTTCTGTGGTTGTTAGTGTTCTACTCGCAAAGCAAATGAACTTGTCATGTCCTATAGGACCTTGGGATAAAATAACGCCGATAGCAAAATTGCTTGCGTCTGTAGTCAGGTTAAATGGTTTTAAAAGGTCAGGATATTGAAGAATTGGCTCATTGTTTAAAATATTTTTGCAGGTTTCAAAGGTTTGAATTTTACGATCTCTTTTTAAGCATTCTGTCATTGGTTTAGCGAAATCTTTAATGAATTTTCAATATTATCCGAGTAATCCGAGAAAAGCTCTTATTTCTTTTTGAGTCCTTGGAAGGGGAAAGTTTTTTATTGGGACAATTCTGTCAGGGTTGGGCTTAACACCGTTAGTTGATACTACATGCCCCAGAAAGGCAGTTTCTTTTTTAAGAAAATCAGATCTATCCAACTGTATTTTCAAATTTGATTCTCTAAGTTTTATAAATACTTTTCTAAGATTTTCTAAATGCTCTTGTAATGATGTGGAATATATTATAATGTCATCCAGATACACGAGACAGGATGTTCCTATTAGGTCCTTAAATATATTGTCCACTACTCTTTGAAAGGTACTTGGAGCGTTCTTAAGTCAAAATAGCATACGCAAATGCTCATAGTGACCGCCGTTGTTTTCTGTAACCCATTACCAAACGCCACTTTTGCTTGCCACTGGAGTCCATTTTTTTTTGGGACTATCCAGTCAGGTGAGCTCCAAGGTGAATAGCTTTGCCTTATAATACCTTGTTTGAGCATCTTGTTGATTTGCTGTTAAATTTCCTGTTTGTGACAATACGAGTGACGATAGGATTTTGTGTAGATCGGAATGTTGTCTGTGGTTTGAATTTTGTGCTTGATTTGATAAGTGAAACTTAAATTTTGTCCTTTTTTAAAGAAGACTACATATCTTAATAAGATTTTTATATTCTTCGGAATTGAGATGCGAGGTTAGCTAAAGTTCTGCTATACTAGATTCCATCGGGCTCTCATCACATGTTATGTTAAAGTTATTGATTTCTATAAAGTTATTAGAATGGTAAGGGTCTACTTTTAAAGGTTGGTGATAAGAGGAATTATTAGAAACTTCTACTGGACAAAACCAGTCTTTAGCAGTTATATACCTTCGGAAACTTCAAGATGGGGTTTGATGATTGTATTTCTTATAAATACATCGCCGTTGCAAATGTCAACAGGGACCTTTACCACTCTTTTTGTGTTAGGAGGAATTACATGTCTACTGAAATTAAAATTTGGTTAAAACAGAATTGGATTTACTGAATTATTAGTTGTAAGTATTTTGTTTTCCAGATCGATCTTCACGTGGAGTTGGGAAAGGATGTCAAGTCCTAAAAGACCATCAAAGTAACTATAAAATTTAAATATTAGGAAGTGCAATACATCTGGTTCATTGAGCTCATGAAAAGTGGGTAATTTTGTAAACTTATTTTGTTGGTGAGTTTTTAACATTGTGGATATGGTTATTGGCTTACAATTTATTTGGTTATTGGGATTAATAAATTCGGGGTAAATAAATGATGAAAATGCTCCTGTATCAATAAGGAATTTAAGTGGGCGTCCAAATGGTGAGGAAATTTCGATATAAGATAGTGTAAGACCATGTGTATTTATATCTAGGTAGCCCATAGGTTAGGATAGGCAAATTGGGGAAAATTTGTAGTATCCAATTGTTCCAGGGTGTTCAGTAAATTTTGATCTGTTTGGTCAAGATTATGTTGTTGGTTCCAATAGTATATTGGGTCGATTGCTGCCGGATCACAATCATAATAATAATACTGTTAGTTGAACTTCTGTTTGGTTAAAATCTGTCGATTGGGAATCTGCTGGTTGGGAGCTGTTAGAGTCTGTTTTAAGGCTGTGAACCTCTTTGATTTTGTATTTAGGTTGTGTGGAAGCCCTTGTGCGATTGCTTACATTAGAGCTGTTATTAAATGCTGTAAGTTGACGGCATTTTGCCATTGCTGACAAAGTATCCATTGGTTCAGGAGGAGGGAGTTTAGGAATGTTCTGTTGTGTATTAGGGAAATTATTATTGCCAAAAAGGTTTGTTGGTTTATTTAAATTTTTAAAGTGTGGAAGGTTATTATTGTTGAAATTATGAATTCGTTGAGGTAAATTGTTATTGCTATGATTAAAGTTAAATGGGGGAATAGTTAGGATTGTTTGTAAACGGTCTTTGGAAAATATCCTGCTGTGCTAGGAATTGTCTGTCAATATTACTAAGTGTTTTGTGTTGAAATTGTATTTGAGGTGGACCTAAAAATTGAAGGGTGTGGATTATTTTGTGAATTCATGTTTAATTCGGTTATATTGGGCAAGCTAAGATGAGTGAAATTAGTTAAACTTTTTTCTTTTAATTCAGTGTCTTCAGGTATACCACTAAGTCTCTTAAATAACTTTCTCGGGTATGGGAAAAATGAGTGTTTTTTTGTCAATGGGTAGCATTTCTATTTAATTGTACAAAGAGGATTTAATATTTCGACTTACATATGCATCAGTATCAGGTAGTATATCATGTTCTCCTTGTTCGTCTGCTGGGTTGTCTTCTCCTTTTTTTTCTCTCTCTCTATACGTTGTTTTTCCTTTTTTTTTAAATACTACACTTCCGTTCACTTGTCAATTAAAGTTCTTATTACTACGATTATTACTAAGGTTCGATGCGGTATGGCACTACTACCGATATTCCTTTGGTATTGATAATCTTTACAATGTTCCTTTGTAAAATTAATCACACCACTTCTTCCTTAGTGATTTGACGTTGGTCAGTAATCCGCTGATTTAAGTCAATTCACAGATGATAATAGCATTTTTTATTTTATACTATCAGTTAGCCGCTGATTTGAATCACTGTACGTATATACTAAAAAATTGTACCGAAACCGGGACTATACGACTGCATCAGTTATGGGTAATGAAAAATAATGTTGGAAAAAAAATCTATTTGACTTTATTGATCGAAAGGTAGATTACAACTGAGCTTATTTCTAATTTTTGATTGAAAATTGTAAATTGTAGTTTGCAAATCATCATGGAAAGACTCACACCACGACAGCGTCTCCAGATTGTTCAGCTGTATTACGAAAACCAGCGTTCTGTGAGAAATATTTTTCGTGCTATAATCGATCTACTGAAACTAGTATTGCCAATACCATTCGCAAATTTGAGTTCCAGTTTACATAAATGGACGATACTCGACCGGTTAAACCATATCCGGTAAATAGTGAAGGGACTATAGCAGCTGTAGCTGAGAGTATACAAGAAGACCGTGAATAATCGATTCGTCGTCGTTCTCAGCAGATTGGCTTGGCGTATTCCACGACTTAGCGTATTTTACGTGAGAATATCGGTCTAAAAGCGTACATAATTCAACTTGTGCAAGAATTGAAGCCTGGCGACTTGAATCTGCGTTAAATTTTCAGTGAATGGGCTCTGGAAAAACTCAACGAAAATCCGGTGTTATATCGTGAAATTTTGTTCATCGATAAAGCCAATGGATAAGTTAATAAACAAAATTTCCGTATTTGAGCTGATGAGCAATCCGAAGAGTACCAAGAGCTACCATTACATCTATTAAAAACAACGGTATGGTGTGGTTTATGGGCTGGTTTTATCATTGGTCCATGTTTCTTTAAAAATGAGGCAAAATCAATGGACTTTTTGAGAAATCATTTTGCTGAGCACTTAATTTCACGTTTTGCTACGGTAAATTGGCCGCCTAGATCGTGCGATATCACACCTTTGGACTATTTTCTCAGGTCTTCAGGGATAGGCCAGCTGCGTTTGGAAGCGAAGATTACTCGTGTTATCCGCGAGATACCAGTCGCTATGCTCGAACGAGTCGCCCAAAATTGTACCTTCGGAATGGACTACTTCAGACGTAGTCGTGCAAAACACTTACATGATATCATTGTTCTTTTAACCGATAATTTTAAGTTCACTTTCAAATTTATGTGTTTTATTTTACATTTTAAATCAAACCTCACAATGAATAACACTATATTAAAAAGTCACTGGGCCATAAACAAAGTTCATCGTAGTCAACGTCTAAAAAGAGTAAGTTTAGATTGAGACTCGGCATAAGCAAGGGTCAATAAATAATAACGCTGATGCACTGTCACGAACAAATCTCAATTCAAAAATTCCTAATAAAATGATACCAAAATCTAACCTAAGAGCAAACGCAGAGAATGGCCAGTTTTAAGCTTGAGAATGTGTATCAATCACGGAAACAAGAAAAGTACGAAGATTAGAATTCAAACGAGTACTCAATAATAGCTCACGAGTAAAAACAAACAGTTTGCCAAGAATATTATATACCTATAATATGTCGAGAGCTTCTAACGAAGATCTCCATGAAAAATATTAATGAATTAGTAATGATGTTAATGAGCACGTTTAAATAAATGATTCCAAGAAAGATGAAATATGACCGATAAGAAAACAAAACTTAAAATATTGATTATTAACCACCAAAAAGAAATAGGTGTTTATTTAATGGATGACCTCTTCATTTGACCTAAATTTCTTACCTGCGAGCCATTTCTTTGTTTGAAAACAGGAAATAGTCGCAGGGGGCTAAATCTGAAGAATGTGCTGGAAGAGGAAACAACATAATTCATGCAATTTTGACTTGCAAATACGGACTGCGTACGTTTTCCTGGTCAAAGATAACTTTTTTTCTCGCCAAATACGATCATTTTCGCTTTAAATCAGCGTCGCATCGATCCAACAGTTCTGCATAATAGGAGTAGTTTTACGCTTTTTAAGATTGTCGATGTGAATGACACCTTGGCTTTCTTTGGCTTCGATTCAACAGGAGAAATCCACTGGCTCGACTGTTCCTCTGTCTCTTGTGTGGTGTGATGAATCCATGTTTCGTTAATGGTTACGAAATGGTGGAAAACCGCGTTCAGATTGAACATCTTCAAACACTCCTTTAAAGTTGTCAAACAATTTCGTTTTCTGTCAATTGTGAGCAAACGCAACACCCATCTGGCGGAAAGTTTTTTCATATCCAAATACAATATTTTTGCGAAACTGAAATCACTGATCCGTGTAATTAGCATATAGCTTCTTCAAATTCGAGCACCTTGACTCGCCCATCGCCTAATATCATACCGTGGATTATATCGTTTTTTTCTGTTATGGTCCCCTCAATTGAGCAACCAGAACGTTCAGCGTCGCTTGTGCTGGGTGAGTTAACTGAGTAAGCCAGTGGTGGACTGTTTCAATCGATGGTGATGAATAATATCCACATAATACTTTTCAAACTTTTGTTTGGTTTCCGTGATATTTTTTTGCGCGAGAACTAGTGTTTAATGAGCACACAAAATAATTTTTTTCTCGTAGGCGTCTGTTTTAAATAACTGTCACAACAAAACTATGTGACAGATCTGTCTGAACATTTAGGTGCGTTCTTTTGAAAAATGCTTCTTGAGCGAAAAATTGGATTTGAGGTGGCAACGCCATCTGTCTTAATTCTGAGGGACTTATTAGCACACCTTCGTACACCGTATGCCGGAAGACACTCAGGTGTGAAAAGAAAAAAGTTAATAAGATTACCTTGAAAAAACACTAGAAAACTGAGGATAATACGGCTGCTGAAACTCTACGGTTCGATAACTCTGGACATTATCTTACGACCCTGAGCTAACGGTCTTTCCACATACCATCCAAAAGAACTGCTTAAAATTTAATTTACCAGGTATGTTAATATGAATTTGCTCAATCAAATTACCATCAGACTGTCCTTGGTATCATTTGCTTTTTAACACCTGACATTAATTCTCAACTCACAGTAATACAAGTTTCATTCAACAACATAGTTAGTTTGTAATAACGGTAAATATATCGAATTTTCTGCCTTCAAACTACGATTTGTAGATAGCATTGATTTCCTGTTACAGTGCTTTGAGCGGCTTAAAAAGTTAATAAGTGTCAATTTCAATTGGAAGACCATTGTTAAGTAGAATCAGAAGAGTGTTCTCTATAATGAGCTGGTAAAACTCAGCGAAATCGATAAAACTGAAGGAGAGCGCCAACAAATGATCGACTTGAATCAAGCTTTGCGCGAAAAATGACGAGAATATCAAAAAAGGCAACACAAAATGATTTTGGTTCATGACAATGTTTCATCACACACAGCAAAATTGGTCAAAATTGGTTACTTATTCACTCCGTCCGATTACTACTTACTTGCACTTGCAGCGCTTCACTTCTTACGAAAATGTAATGTAAATGCAATAAACGTTTTTCTATACAAAAATTCCGGTTTCATATTTACATACCGGATACTACATTCTCTAATTCGCAGGCTAATTTCCCCCAAAAAAGTTCTCAACAAAGAATTTCTCCCCTATTGGGATATAGTATTTGTGAATTGAATTATAGAGGAAACAAAATATTAAAAAAAAAAAAATCTTCTGGGACATAATAAAAATGTAATATAATTGAATAATTAAAAATTCTCTAGTTTTTCTATGTAAAAACATTCAATGTTCAGATAATTTTATATCGATTTAACGGGGTTATATTGTATCTTTTCTTTTGTAGTGTCTTAATGAAACAGTCTTATAAATTAATTTTGTTAAAAATTTTTTAATAAAATTATTGAAACATTCGTTTTTGGAAATTCCTGTTAACTTATTAATATATCATATATTGTATATAGGTACATATGTAAGTGTATGTTCCTTTCTTTAAGATTCGCAGTGGCTTAGATAGGCTATGTTACTACTAGCATCTGATGATATCCATCTACACAGCATCCACTGAATAAAATTAGGAGTACGAATAAGTATCAACTTTTCGTTTTTTTTTTTTTAAATACTTAATAAAAAAATTATAGAAACAATTATATATAGGACTTACATTAAGTTGCATGATAATTTTGTTGTATGCCCAGTTCCATCGTTGTCTTGCTGTTATTTCTGGCTTTCGCATTAAATTACCACTCGTTACCTCTTCGGTTTCACCTCTGCTCAACGTTCTTTTCTTGACAAGTTGCGGTTCTTCATGGAATTGATGTTGTTGGTCTTGCGGCTGGTTCTGTGTATGTAGCTGATCGTCTTTTGGCAAACTATTATCGGGCGTCAACAATGCCTCATCTTCATCTTCCTCGATAATACTGTCTTGTTTCTTTATCTGGTGATGTATTAAACCACCAAATGTTGGTGTGGTTACTGCTGTTGTTGGAGCTTGTGATTGTTGAATATGTGCTGCCGTGATAGCCGACGTTGATGTTACTACTGGTTCTTGCAGCGATGGATCGTGGCATGAAACGTCCTCAATATAATTTGCGCTATCTTCACTGGGGTAATTATCGTCGATGTAATCGTCACGACTTTCTTCAATATACTCCAGTGGTGGTTGCTTTTGGTGTTTAATAAGTTGCTGCTGCTTGCGTAATTCTTTGAGCTGTTGTTCCTTTTCGAGATATTTATACTCGTCCTCCTCGTTAAAGTAATCCTCACGATAATCATAGCCACCATCCGGTGGGGTATAGTAACCGTTCACTGCCATCATCGATGCTGTCGTCGACGGTGCCGTCTGATCCATGTAGTAATCATCCTGCTCACTATCTATCCGATAATTCGGATCCAACTCATCAATATATTCTTCCTCTTCTTCATCATAAATCTCAGTTGGTTGCTGTTTAATCAGCAAACCCGATTTACCATTGATGGCGGGCAGCTTTTTGCCTCTGGACAGTGGCACCGTCGGCAGCATCTTACTGGTGGTATTAATTTGTGTGTTTGTAGTTGTGGTGCTTGTGGCGTAGTAGTCATCATCATACAAATTACTATTTTCATAATCGTGTATTTTTGATGATGTCGTTGTGGTAACAACTGCTGCACCACCGGCTCCACTAACCACGCTTTGTTTCAAATCAGTACTATTTCTCATTTGAGATGTGCTTTTATGATCATCACTAAATGGAGTGCCAGGTACCACTTTAACTGCTGCTGTTGTCATCGCTGTAGCCGTTGATACTACTTGTGTGGCTGATTGTACTGCAGCAGCAGCTTTCCCCAGGAACGTGCCAAACAACCCACCCCCACCGCTACTACTTGTTTTTGAAGCAGGTTGCTGTTGCTGTACTTGCGGTTGCTGCCCTCCTGTCGCTACAGATGTCAGCGATGACAACAGTGATGTTGGTCCCAATTTCGATTGTGCTGTGGTGGTTGACGTAACAGCTGGTAGTTGTTGTGACTGCCGTTGGGATAATGTCGTGGCTGATGTTACTTTAATTATTGGTTTCATTGAAACATCCATCATATCCATTCCCAATGTTGCATCAAAACTACTAATAAGTGACGTTGTTGTCGTTGTAACCAGAGAGACAGTTGTGGTGGCTGCTTCAGCTGCCATTTTCGCTGCAGCGTTATCTAAAAGTTGTGAAACTATAGTGGCATCATCATCCATGTAATCATAGTTATTATTGTAGTTTTGATTATCGGTTATATCGCCAGTTGCAATATAATCATTTTCACTATAGCTATATTCATCGTAGCCATACTTATAGTCGTCACTGTAGTCAACGATCTTACCACCACCATTTGAAGTCATAGCTGGTACAGCTGTTGTTTGGAGTAAATCTAAAGAAGATTGTTGTGTTAATATATTATCGTAACCATCTCGTATAATCATACCACCACCAGTTGTTGATGCTTCTTCATAAATTCCTTGATTAGGATCTGTGTCGTAAATCAGTGAATCGGTCGTGAATATTGATTGACTGTTTCGAACAGTACCATTCCATTCTCCACATGAAGATACATCACTGCTCGTTGTCAGCAAATGATCCATATCACTGTAATCGTAATCATTTATGGTAGTATAAACCTGATTTTCATTGATATTGGTGGTGATGCATGTATTGTATGGTATATCGTAACTTGTTGTCATGGGCGCTGATGTAATTGGACTCAAAGGCATTTGATTTACTTGGGCTGCATTTGGTCTTGCTTGGGATTTTGCTGTTGTTGTTGTTGTTGGTGGTGGTTTTGTCTGCTGAGATGATCCACTTAAATTTGGTATTAACTTCGATGCCAGTCCAAAACCAAAACTTTTTGCAGATGATTTAATTCCGACTGCGGTGGATTGTAGCTGTGACTGTTGTTGTTGTTTGCTGGAATCAGCAACTGCTGCTACCCCGGTCAAAACTCCATCAAGGCCACCTTTAAGACCTTGCGAAAGACTTCCAAACATGCTACTTGCTTTGCTGGCCGCAGCCGATGCTGCCTTTTGAGGAGTTGAGGTTGTGTTTAATGAGGGTGCAGATTTACTGGAGGCCGGTTGGTAGTAACCACCACTGATCGTGGTATTTTCTGTTGTCACAATCGTTGATGACTGTAAGGTTGTCACATCATATTTACCAAAAAGAAGATCACTACCTGCATTACTGCTACTGCCACTACCACTACCACTACCACTTCCACTACAACTATTACTGTTTGTCTCGAACAAGTATGCTTTATAATCGGTTATCACATTTGCTTCAACATTAGGTGTCGTCGTCGAACTTCGGTAATCATTATAATAATTATTACTAGACGTTTCCAGACGAGTTTTCGACATAGTAGTTGAGTAATTCCGTTCTGTATACGTATCTAGAGCATATGATTCCGTACTACTACCGTAATCGATTGAATAAATTGGCAACTCAACTTTGTACGCATCTAAATATAAATAGGGATCATCATTGCTAGCGGTAGTTGTAACCGTTGGCGTTGGTGAATAACTGTACAAGTCATCATAATTATTTATTGAACTTTTGACGCTAACTGATGATGATCCCATTGTTTTCGTCGCGGTCACCGCTGTCGAAATATCGACATCAAAATATTTGTAGCACGATAAGTTGTCTCCATTAATTAAATTTGTGCTCACAACTGCTGATTTGGCTGGTAACAAGTACTCAGAGTAGTCAGTAGTTGTTGTTGGTAAATTAAAGTAATCAATAGTGTCATAAGTTTTGTTGATATAGTCCTCACAGCCATTGTGGTCACATGTTGTTGGAGTTGCCGGTGTTGTTAACAGATGATTCGCTTTGGATGAGAAATCCTCACTGCTAAGAGAGGATGTTATGTAACTTGTTGAAGATGTTGTGGTCAATGTTGTTGTGGTTGTTGTTGTTGAGATCGTTGCTATTATTGATGGTTTTCTTCCTGAATTTTTTTCAACTAATGTCGAACCACTATCATAATTGTAGTCATTAGATGAATAAATTTTTAAATAATCGGAAATGTACGATGAGTAATTAGTTGTTGAAATTGCTGTTGATAGTTTACTTGAATAACCATTGGACAGATGTGATACAGGTTCGTTTGACAGGTGACCATTTATATATGATGTGGTAGTACCACTAGTTGTAAAACAATTACAATTACCATCTGGATCTGCACATATTGAACAATGATTTTTGTCGTTGGTAATAGTGGTTGTTGTAGTTGTTGAAACAGTTGCAGTCGTAAGAGCAGATTTTAAATCAAACTTTTTTAAATAGTCAGATACGGAGAAAGATGATGATGATTTACTGGTGGTGGTTGTGGTGGTGGCACTAGTTGAAGTAACAGATGTTGTGGCGGTTGCTATTGCGGTGGTTATGATTTCGGGAGGATAACTTTTAAGTGAGTGGTATTCAGTATCCAAATAGGAGTTGGTTGACGTATTGCCATCTGTGTCATAAATAAATGTCACACCCGTTGAATATGTTGTACCGGATTTTGACAATTGAGGATATGAACTATAAGAGCCACTGGTTGTCACAGGTGCTATTGAGGATGACACTGGTACTGATGTTGGCGGCTGTTGATTTAAATCACTAATATGATTGCTAACACTACTGCTATTGGTTACACTACTTTTGTTCGTTTGGAGTAATGATGAAGTATATGAAAAGGGTGAATACGTATTGGAGTAATCCAATGAAGCAAGTGGAGCTGAACTCGGAGTGCTACTGTCTGCTGTGGATAAAAAATTATTGCTTCTGGTTGGCAGTTTTGGTAATTGCTTACCACTACTGCCATTGGATTTTTTAAGATTGGGCGTTGGCAAACGTTTTGGCAACTTTCGACCTACACCAGTGCAAAAATTTCCGCTTGAGGAAGAAGATGTTAGTGTTGACGATGACGATTCTTTAACAATGGGTCTTACATCATAGTAAGTATCATCAGTCGTGCTAGCAATCATCGTTGATTCGGGCAATCCCTTTGTAGTAATTGTACTTCTAGTATCCAACGTTGATATAAAATCAGTTTTACTGATATTTGGCAGTCGTTTATGTAACGACGTGGGACTTTTGAAGCCATAATTACTGTAATTATCGCTAGAACTAATTACAGACATTGAACTGTTTGGACGAACATTATTATATAAGTTGTTTATTGTCGTATTGTCGTATGAACTCGTTGACGAACTGTCATAATTAACACTCGACTTTTGTTTCGGCGTTGGCAACAATTTGCGACCAGTACCACTTTTTGCCGTAGGTGCCTGTTTACTACCATTCACCTGTGGCAAAGCACGTGGTGTAGCTGGAAGACATTTGCCAGTACTACCGCCAATACCACCATTTACTGCCGTTGGCTGGGGCAACATACGGCTCTTTTTATGTGCTACAGGTGGTGTTGTTGGTAAACTGGCTCCACGTGAATACGAAATGCCATCCACCATACTGCTACTATGCTTTATTGGGATTTGTGGTAGCTGTTTAGCTGTTGTCATCATTGAGCTATGTCTACCGCTCATTCGATTGTCACCATCGTAGTCCGACATATTATCACAGCTGTCATCGTAGTATCCACCACGTCCATAACTATCAATTGTATAAACTTGATGCCGTTGATGATAAATGTCATTATCATTATTGGTTGTATTTTGGTCGCAACCTCTTAATCCACCACCATATATACCACCCACGTTGTTGTCACTGGCAACAACGCTCCCATAGTTGTCATACATGCTGCTTAAATTTTTCGAATTATTTTGGTGACTACCTCGTTCATATAATATTGGGTCCGTCGTATTTTCATAACTACTATTTTTGATATAATTAGTGGTACTAATTGGTCGGCTATTGTATGATAAGGCATCGTTTTCATTATTGTAATGATAATCATTTTGTTGATAAGACTGTGTAAACGAAAAATAAAAATTAGAAATTGGTTATTTTACAACTACCCATATAAGAACATGTATGTAAATATTTATGCTTTGCAAGCACTACAATTTTCCAAATCAAACGTACTTACCGTCATATTTCATCGGTTGACAATTCTGATGTTGCTGTCGTCGCTCTTATCACTCCCGTCGTGATTTCAGATATTTGTTTTGATTGTTCTGATGTAATATCGCAATACGATCGTACTTGCGGAGTATTGGGCTTTTCGGCGGTTGCTGTGGTAACTGTATTTTTCAAAGTGTCTGTTTGTTTTAAGCTGCCATTTGAAGCGAATTTCCTGTGACGTTTCTACCAGATACTGCTGCTCCAAGTGTTGTTTCTTGATATCTTTTTCACGTCGAAATTTTGGATATTGACGTTGTATTCGAGTTAAACTCGTAATACATTCATCCACGTTCGTTATCATGAGAAATCAAATCGATTATCCTTGACCATATTGAAATTGATGCAAGAAATTCTCCCCTTCTAGTATCCCTTAGTTGCAAATTAGGAACGGAACCGCCTTTGTTTAACAGCTATTGTGGTGTGTTAAAAATATGTTGATAATAAAAGAAGTTCAACTGAGAGATTTCCATTTAAAATTTGTTTACCATTTTATATTGATTAACCTTTCTTAGAACTTTTCCAGAATAAAAAGTAAGGGTCCACGATACATATAATTATGTATTAAAAGAATAATGCTTAAGGCAAAGTTTTTATTTAACAGTTGTTAACTGATTGTGGTTAAATAGTAAAGACCATATTTAAATACAATTTTTTTCTATATTTTTTATTGCAAATATATCTTATTGTTTGAAGATTTATGTTTTTATGTATATGAATATGTATTATTTTAAAAATTAACTATTAGTTTTATTAAAGCTTCCTATTTGTTATTTTTTATTTTATTATTTAGCAAAGTTTTAAGCATAAATTTCGATTTTGATTATGGCTATAAATGTTTTAAAGTTTGAATTTCTGTTGTGAGTGTTAAATACATATATACTGCCGTGAAAGCACACCTAAAAAAGAAAAAAAATTGTTAGTTAATGGGTTCTATAAATAAAATTTATACATATTGCATAAAAACAAAAATTCTTAATATAATATTTTTTTAGTCAACAAACACTTTTTCTATAGAGCAAATGGGTAATGCTAATAAATATATTTCTACCAAATTTAAAGCAAAGCACTGCATAGACCAGTGGCTTACTAGAATATATCTTACAACTCATCGAATATGACTTCCGATGAGAAAACGGACCATACTAGTATGCCATTCCATACCTATGTAAATTTTGAAATAGGAGAGCAGAGTTAAGTACTACAGCGCCACCTCACAAATACATACATCTACGTTTTTTTTTAAATATCCATTTCAAAAATGCCTCGCAAAAATGCATGCGAATCCGTGAATTGACACAACTCGAGATCGCCAGTGTTGTAAACGTAAGATCAGATAAAAATCAAACACCATGTGCATGCACATGTCAAAATCAAAAAACGCTTATACCCAGCATTATGGAAAAGTACACTAAAAAGAGAATTACTACCACGCCAGAGACTAGCATTGCTACGCTTGGTTGTGATCCTAGGACGACCAGAAATACTCGGGTCGGATCGCTTCCAGTGGATAGCGAAAAAATGCAACTGCTTTTAACTAAGAGTTGCGAGTTAGAACCTTGGAAGTATGAGTCGCAGCTACGAACTTGAAGGAAATGTATACAAGAATAGAAATGGAGAAACACATGTAGTCGCGAGCGTTTCTTGAACATTAAGATAAAAGCTAACAAGATGATCTACTACGGATCGAAACAAAGTTAAAACGGAATTGATATCCTTGCAGGAGTGATACTTGGCAACATCTTGACCATTTTAAAGTCCAGTGACCGTTTGATGTATTTTAAATTGGTAATATGCTTCCCAAATCGGTTGGGAGCAAAGAGAAAGAAATGCATTCTGGCTAGATTCTCACAACATCATCAAATACATCCCAAAGAAAGAGAACATGTGGGGAAGACTGCCATGAAGGATTTGGAGGAATTGTCGACGTGAAGACATCCTACGAATGTGTAAGTCATACAGTATTATCGTTCTAAATACCATATTCGTTAGACAAAGCTTGGAAGGTCGAAAGGCCCCTGCCAACACACCAAAGAAACATGGTGGTGGACAGATGAAGCTAAAGAAGTGATAAAGGAAAAGAAAACGACTTTAAAAGCTTGGTCGAATGCTCTTCTACTAAAAGAGACGACAATACTCACCTTGAAGTGATATATGGATGTTGCAAATGTCTCGCGAAAAAGAGGTGCGCCCAATTTCAAGCACAAAGTAGCAAAGACCTCCATCAGGAGTTGAAAGAAATATCGTCTTCCACGTCTGATAGGAACCAGGCTATCTTTGACAAAACAACTTGAGTAAGGAAACAACTATCTTCAAAATAGACGCTTAGAGAAGAAGAAATGCTAAGAAGATTCGCTCCCCAAAGTTCATTGACAAATTCTCCTCATATGGCGACAGTATTCTGAAAGACTTCAGAATTAACAGTTTCCCGGGTATACTCGTACTTTCCAAGAGCCACTCCTAACCATGACGAAGTATCCGACATTACTGTCGAAGAAGTTAGAAATGCGGTCAAATACTCCAAAAAAATAAATGCGCTTGGTTCTGGAAAAATATGAGAGACATCGAATCCAGATGGCTTATGATTCTTATCTCCAAACTTATAAGCGGTGATCCAATGCCTAATCAGTGGAGGAAAAGTTATTTTCTTCCTTTGCACAAAGGAAAAGGAGATACACGAAACTGTGATTATTACAGTCTATCAAGCTGATGTCACACACAGTATGGACTATTGAGCGGGTATTAGACGGCCGATTGCGACATATAATACGGTTATCTAATGACCAGTACGGGATTGCCTCGGGTAAATCAACAACAGATGGAATCCAAAGTGTGAGAAACATAATACAAAAATAAGGACCTGCATGTGCTGTTGGTTGATTTTAAAAAAATCTCTTTTAGACAACTAAAAGATCTCTTATGGTTGGCGTTAAGACAACGGGGCTCATAGATATGTATGAGGGGGCAAAGACAAGAGTAAGATGTCCCGCAGAGGTCACCAAAGAGTTCCTAATCAAAGTCGTTGTACATCAGGGAAGCGTCCTCGGTGCTATTTATTGCAACCCTTGTTTATCTGCTCGAAGAAAAAGTGACGGACCCCAAAGTGCATGAATTTTTCTTTGTTGACAATGGAGCTATCATAAGTGAAGATCAAATGTCCCCATAACGCGCACTTGATGTATGGGTTGTTGTTTTAGATAGTCTAAAAGCCCACCAAATTTTGAGGGTGAAGATATATCCACATATTACTATATGAATATGAAGCAGTGCACTAGATAATGCCAAATGTGTAAGTCTGGCAGGATTTGGTGAAAACTGAGGTTAGTAATGGTAACCTAAAACTGTCCATTTTTTCGAAATCTGGGTTTTTGGTATAACTACTTAACGTTTTTTTTTTTTTTTTAATGAAAGAAGAGGTCAACCTGATTACAAAAGTATAGGTCCCAGACGCTTTACGCACAGCCATCACACTGCCAGACGTGCTAAAAGTCTGCAAAGATTCCGTTTCTGAAATAATTGATATAACCACTAAATTGGTTTACCAAAAATTTTTAAAATTTACCCTGATTACGAAAATATAGGTCCCAGACGTTTTACGCACCCTGCCAGACGTTCTAAAATGCATAAAATTTATGCTAAAAATCATAAAAATCATAAAGATCTGTCTAAACAATAGCTACACCAACAAATTTTCGTGAGTACATAGATTGAAAAAATACTGTTCCCACACTTACGTACGTAGTCGTCTGTCGTCATAAGAGTACAGTTATTTTAAGTAATGGCTCGCTTTGATCATACGAAACGGGTGACTAGTTACATTTTGTTGACCGCAAAGTTTATTAGTTTTTATATATGAGGTGTGTTAAGTTAAATAAAGATTGTAAAATTATTTTGTTTAATGGGAAAACATTAAAATATCTCACCAAGTCTTGAAAACGCGGAAAATCCTAAATTATATATACTCCGACATAGAGCTTCCTTTGGAAATTGATAATGACAGTGGGTACCATAGTGTGTGCTATCGGATTTATACAGGTATTTCAAAAAATTTATTAGAAACTATAATAGATTCAAATGAAGACAAGTTAATTTGGTGCGGTTTGCATGCCGGCGGCGTTATTGGGCCATATTTTTTCGTCGACGATAACGATCGTCATGTTACTATGAATGGTCAGCGTTATCGCGCCATGATCACCGATTTTTTTATTTTTGGCCCGAATTGGAAGATATGGACTTGGACGACATGTGGTTTCAACAGGATGGTGCCACAAGCCACACAGCACACGCTACAATCGATTTATTGAAGAGTAAGTATGGTGAGCGTGTTATCTCAAGACATGGGCCAGTCGATTAGCCGCCTAATTCGTGCGATTTAACGCCGCTTGACTATTTTCTGTGGGGCTACGTTAAGTAATTGGTTTATGCCAACACGCTGACGACGTTGGAAGAGCTCAGAGCCAACATTGAACGCGAAATAGCGGACATGTGTGGCCGAAATTGGGTCTAACGAATCGACCACTGCAAACGTGCCCGCGGTGGCTATATGAACGAAGTCGAGTTCCATTCATAAATGTTTTGATTGTACTTCAAGCCAATAATAAAGTTTTTGAAATATCTCAAATGGTTTGCCTTTTATTTAAAAAAAAAAAAAAATTGTCAAGTCGTTATTAGAAAACCCTATAGAAGAAAAAATTTTGAAATTAGAAGAAATGTATCTATTTGACTTTATTGCTTCTCTGTATCAACAGATACTACATAAGAAGGATAAAACATTTACTTTCTGCAAAGTTACCAACTAGCCATTCAATTGTTTTGGAGACGCTCTAAAGAATTATTCATAATAGCCGCAGAAATATATTTGTTGCAAAAATTGCTTCACAGATTCAACACCAAGATTCCCGTCGTTTTGATAACACCTTTATATTACTTGGAAATTGAATATTATTATTACTTGAATATAGAGATGGCTTAATACAAATCTATAGGAAAATTTCTTGAGGGTTCAGGAGTTGAAGTTGCACTAGTAAATGCCGAACTTCTTGCTCAAAAAAGCTTTTATTTGTGGTAAACTTTAGGTTTTTTACATCTTCAACTTTATTCTATATTCAAAATTTATTCGGCATTAGGAACTTATCATAATAGATGTAGGTGTTTACATATCTTTCTTAGTACAGCCATACAGATTCTTTGTTTTTGAAGCATAAATTGAAACTTCGAAGGTAGATGTGGAAGATTTAAAAGCTGATATCGATTTTATCGAAATTGATTTGACATTGAAGCAAACTATAAATGCCGATACTGCAAATAAGTTGACTGGTGTTTTATCGTTCACAAATTCTATACCCGCTAAACAGAAATGGGCTAAGACACATACAGAAAGGACCGCAAATATATCATGGCTATACAATATCCTGGGACTATCGCGCGAGGATGAAGTAACTAGTGATTTAAAACCTGGTGAAATAAGAAGATTTTCACAAAATTTGCAGGCTGTAATCACAGAAATCAAATGCTTCGAGCAAAAAACTCATAAAATTTTGTACAGGAAAATGTGTATCAAAAGCAACCGAAAACTTCTTACTGGGTTTGAAAGAAGTGGTTGCTGAGAAAAGAAGCACATTCTTAAAGGAATTTCAGAATGACCCTAAGAGGTTTGAAAGTTCTATTTCGAAAATGGAAATCTTTAACTTTAATTCTGAATATAAAAATGCCAAAATCGGCAAGTGGAAAAATGTGTGAATTAAAAATTGAATAGAATCTAATAGGACGAATACTTTTCACTGCTTCAGAAAATTCTATAAACATAAAAGAAATTTTTAAATACCCATTAACTCCTGTACCTCAATCCTTTGGTCATCTAGATGGTTCCATCGAAAAAAAAAAGATAAATCAGCAATTCTCAGACCTTTGGAGAAACTAGCTGTTATTTCTCCTCCAGAAAAAATTGATGCCATCATTGTGGATGGTTTTTTCCTGCGTACAGTAGGCGATATACCATTAACTTTCGCTGACATTGCTGTGCGCATTTTGAAAAAAATCTGCAGAATGAAAGCAACACTTATCCATATTGTTTTCGATCAAATAAGATGCCCATCTATAGGGTTTTCCAATAGGGACTTGACAACTTTGAATTTAATTTGTGATCGCACCCTTTCACTAATCATCAAACTGTCACTGTCAATTTATTCAGTAAACTCAACATTTTCATCATAGTAAAGTACACTAACGAGCTACGTTCTCCGATTGGGATCTGGAGAAGATGCGCTAAGATGATGAATTTCATCGTAAAATCATCTTCAGTGACGAAGCTCATTTTTGGCTCAATGGGTTCGTCAATAAGCAAAATATGCGTTATTGGTCGGGTAAAAACCCACATGTGCTTCATGAATCACCACTTCATCCACAAAAAATAACTGTTTGGTGCGGTTAGCATGCCGGCGGAATTATTGGGCCATATTTTTTCGTCGACGATAACGATCGTCATGTTACTGACATGATCACTGATAATTTTTGGCCCGAATTGGAAGATATGGACTTGAACGAAATGTGGTTTCAACAGGATGGTGCCACAAGCCACACAGCACACGCTACAATCGATTTATTGAAGAGTGAGTATGGTGAGCTGCAAATGTGCCCGCGGTGGCCATATGAACGAAGTCGAGTTCCATTCATAAATGTTTTCATAGTACTTTAAGCCAATAATAAAGTTTTTGAAATATCTCAAATGGTTTGCCTTTTATTTAAAAAAAAAAGTTGTCAAGTCGTTATTAGAAAATCCTATATATGAAAGATTTGATGTAGAAACCCACATCAGAAAAAATATTTAAAAATATAAAAAGTAAATGAATGTTTTATAAATCTATGAAAAGTATTATCCATATACTATAACAGAGTTAATTTTCTTTACCGTAAGTTTTGAAGGAAGTCGTTTTCCCTCAAACAGGGAGCATTACTACACCAAATATATATATGTAACTATATATGTCATAATTGGAAGAATACTGTTAAAAATGAACCAATTTGAGAATGGTTGGGTATTAGAGGACAATTTGTTCAAAGTCAAATGGTTCGACAGAAATGCCACACCTGATAGACTGGAAGATATCTTAAACAATGGAGTGAATGTATCTGATTGTGAAAATAATAATTATAATAGCTAATTATCTTATGAGTTTGATGATGAGAAATAAAACATCATAGATTCTATGTCAAAAATATAATAAAGTTTATTTAATATAAAATTACTAGTTTTTTATTTCTTAGTTCGTCTTTTGCTTATTTATGTATTCGCAAGAGTTTGTTGGTTCAGCAATTATTTAGACGGATCTTTATGATTTTTATGACTTTTAGCATACATTTAATGCATTTTAGGACGTCTGCAAAGTTTTTGGCTATGCCTTAAACGTCCGGTACTTATATTTTCGTAATCAGGGCAAATTTTTGGTATACCAATTTAATGGTTATACCAATTATTTCAGAAACGGAATCTTTGAATACTTTTAGCACGTTTGGCAGTGTGATGGCTGTGCGTAAAACGTCTGGGACCTATTGTATATTTTTATAATTAGGTAGACCTGTTCTTTCGTTTAAAAAAAAAGCATTAAGCGGTTATGCCAAAAACCCACATTTCGAAAAAATGAAATTTTTAGGTTACCATTACTAACCTCAGCTGTGACGAAATCCTGCCAGACTTACACTTTTGGCATTATATAGTGTACTGCTTCATATTCATTTACTCGTAGCAATATGTTAGTTATATCTTCACTCCCAAAATTTGCTGTGGGCTCTTGATCTATGAGGGAAATGTGTACTGTAAAGAAGAAGACCTAGTACTCGTGGATGAACATGGATTTTCATCCTCTGTTTTTGAGCCTACCAGACTAATTTTAGGCACCTGCCTCCACCATATTTTTTCTCGTTTTAAAAATATTGATGTGGATATCCTTGCTGCTATTAATTTGGATCTTCATATAACTGATCATTGTATAAAATGTTGTAATCCAAACATATCATCTCGAGCCAATTTTGATAAAATTAACTTTCTTGAATTAGACAATAGATTAAGACCCAATATTTATATTGGGTCAGTGTTTATTCTGAAAAAAAGCTTCTTTAGTATGTAATATATTTTCTAGAATCGCGAAAACACGAAAAAGTTCGGAGTATCGCCTTAAACATTGGATAACTCATACCATTATTAAAGAAATAAATCTCAAACATAATTAAAAAAAACATGTTGAAAGCATCCATTGAATAGAAACTTAAAAAATCGTTCTAATAAACTTCGCAAAAATATATAAAATTATATAAAAATGAATAAGGAACGGTCAGGTTAGATATTATCGTTTTAAAATACAAGCGGCAAGTGGGAATTCTAAAAACGAGTGGCAAGTCGTTAATAGTATTGCTTGTCGGCAAATTTGTGCTAACGCACATACAATTGTACTTAAAAATGGTAGTATAGGGTTTTCCAATAGGGATTTGACAACTTTAAATTTATTTTGTGAACGCACTCTTTCACTAATCATCAAACTGTCATTGTCAATTTATTGACGTTGGAAGAGCTCAGAGCCAACATTGAACGCGAAATAGCGGACATGTGTGGCCGAAATTGGGTCCAACGAATCGACCACTGCAAACGTGCCCGCGGTGGCTATATGAACGAAGTTGAGTTCCATTCATAAATGTTTTTATTGTACTTCAAGCCAATATAAAGTTTTTAAAATATCTCAAATGGTTTGCCTTTTATTTAAAAAAAAAAAGTTGTCAAGTCGTTATTAGAAAACCCTATATTAATATTTCAAATTCTTTGGAATTAGTCAACAATTTAAAAAAATTACTTTACTTCCATTGTGCAAAGTTTTTTTCCAAGTAGTTCGCAACTCTTGCGCTAAGGCTGGTACTTAAGGCAACGGTTAAAGAAATAACTTCGTGCTTAAATCTATTACGGGATTTTAACTGCTTTAAACTATTTATCCTTTCCCTAATTTCAATTCACATGGGAATGATTAAATCTCGAATTTAGTACTAAAGCACATTGGACCTAATTTAGTAGATATTTTGCCTTACTGGAACTTTTCCCTCTGAACTAAAATGCGCTGTAGTAATTCCCTTATCAAATTATAGACCAATATCTTAACTTTCTTCAATCTTTTTTTTTTTTTTTTTTTAAAAACTAACTAAAATGAAAATTTTAACCAATTTTAATCATATAAAGTTTTTAGTCCCATGTACTTTGATTTCTGGACTGGCCTCTCCGCTGAGAATGGTCTGTTCGACTTTTGCTTTATCTTATATAAGGAGTTGGATAAAAACTATTTTTGTACTGGTATTTTTGTGGATATAACTAAAACGTTTGACATGATTGACCATGTAATTCTCTTAGATAAATTATATAAGACCAGATTCAGAGGAATCATATACAAATGGTTTACCTTTTATTTAAAAAAAAAGTTGTCAAGTCGTTATTAGAAAACCCTATATTAATATTTCAAATTCTTTGGAATTAGTCAACAATTTAAAAATATTACTTTACTTCCATTGTGCAAAGTTTTTTTCCAAGTAGTTCGCAACTCTTGCGCTAAGGCTGGTACTTAAGGCAACGGTTATAGAAACAACTTCGTTCTTAAATCTATTACGGGATTTTAACTGCTTTAAAGAATTTAAAAATTGAAAGCTACCATATATAGGGTGATTCATCGTGAAATTTGATTTTCAATAGGGTTTTTTTGACAGACTATTGACTTCTATTGACTAGTGACTTCTGTCATACTACTTTGTTATTTTTGTTCAGTATTGTTTGGCAAGTCATCATAGAAAGACTCATACCACAACAGTGTCTCCAAATTGTTAGCTGTATTACGAAAATCAGCGTTCTGTGAGAAATGTTTTTCGTGCTATTCAAGGAATTTACGGTGCGCATAATCGATCTACTGAAACCCCTATTGGCAATACCATTCGCAAATTTGAATCCCAGTGTACATTAGTGTGTGATACTCCACCGGTTAGACCACATCCATCACGTAGTGAAGAGACTATCGCAGCTGTAGCTGGCGTATTTTACGTAAGGATCTCGGCCTAAAAGCATACAAAATTCAACTTGTGGAAGAATTGAAACCAGAAGCCCATTTCTGGCTCAATGAATACGTTAATAAACAAAATTGCCATATTTAGGCATTATTACATCCATTAAAAACAACCGTATAGTGTAGTTTATGGGCTGGTGGAATCATTGGTCCATATTTCTTCAAAAATGTTTCAAATCAGAATGTTACCGTCAATGGTAACCGTTATCGCGCTATGTTAACGGACTGTGTGCTTCCTGAAATTCAAGAACATGGTCTCGGTGAGCTGTAGTTTCAACAAGACGGCACTACGAGCTATACAGCGCGTGAAACAATGGACTTGTTAAGAAATTATTTTGGTAAGCATTAATTTCACGTTTTGCTACGGCAAATTGGCCGCCTAGATCGTGCGATATCACACCTTTTGGACTATTTTCTCCAGGGATATGTAAAGTTTCAGGTCTTCAGGAATAAGTCAGCTACGATTGACGCTCGATGCTCGAACGAGTCCCCCAAAATTGGACCTTTCGAGTGGACCACCTAAGACTAGTCGTGGCCAATATTTACATGCTATCATTCTTGGAAAGTAAGTGCCATGAATTGCTCTTTTAACCGCTAGTAAAAATTTT
This sequence comes from Volucella inanis, assembly GCA_907269105.1. Classification (NCBI taxonomy): domain Eukaryota; kingdom Metazoa; phylum Arthropoda; class Insecta; order Diptera; family Syrphidae; genus Volucella; species Volucella inanis. The sequence continues at coordinate 18,654,301 of OU026158.1, forward strand.
AAGTTCACTTTCAAATTTATGTGTTTTATTTTACATTATAAATCAAACCTCACAATGAATCACTCTATATAAACAGTTCGAAAACCAATAACATGGAGGTACCCCAATGATGTACCATGATGTTTTCCTTCTAAGATGTTGGTTTGCCAATCATAGACTTATTGTTAGTAGCAAAACTAACTTGATGTTTATCAATCTTATTGAGCCAGATATAATATTTCATTCTTCTGACTGCGCGAACCACGACATGCTTAACAACCAATGTAGACTCCAAGATGGTCAAACTTTTAAAATAGAATTCTGAATGCAGTATTAATTGCTTCAATATTGAAAGTGTGGATGGTTTCAAGTATCTTGGTGTTACCATAGATCAAAATTTGAAGTGGTTCAACCACATTTCTGCTTTAAAAAAATTTTCTTTTTACTCTACTCGTGGTCTTTTCTCTTTTCTATTGCTCTCTTACCACTTTGAAATTTTAATACAATCTATTCCAATCAAGATTGCAAAATAAGTTTTGTTCCTAGGGTGGCGTTTATCTAAGTAAACTGCAGCAACAAACGGCCTCTCAAAAATTTGCAATACGAAATATTTGTAGTTCTCACTATTTTCCATAAGCAATTAAGTTTTTCAGGGCTTCGAAAATTATTTAACTCCAAAAGCTTTAACTCCACAATAAATAAATAAATGAAAATTATTTTCTCATTTGCTTAACTAAGTATTTATCTGTTTCTGCCATATACAATAGTTTTTGGTTGTATCGTTTTTTGATTTCTTAAAGATTAATTTAAAAAAGTAAAAATTATTAAAATGTGACATCATCTCTATTTTTCTTAAATAAAAATGTCACCAACTATTCTGTATATATTCTGCAAGAAAATTCTTATGTTAAATTGTAAACCTTTTTTATATTCATATGAATAAAGAAATTTGACAAAAAAAACGCTATTTGTGTGAACTCAGCACACGCGTGGTTTCCCACATCCATCGGATGTGCTGGGTTTCATAATACTATGTTATTATTACATAATAAATGTTAATTTTAATGTTTCATATTTTTATATGTGTGTTCAGAAAACATATATTTTTTGTAAGTGTCCATAAAAAGTCGTTTAGTGGCGCCCAAGCTGAGACTGGAGTAGAAAAGTGATAAGCGAAGGAAACCCTAACCGCCGCTACAAAAGAATATTCTACGAAGCAGACGAAAAGGCCAAATACAGATAAAAATATACAACCGCAGTCGAAGAATTCCAGTATCTCGAACAACAAAAATAAGTTGATACTTAGTAAGTTGAAAATTGTTCTCATCATTTTGAGGAAACTAAAAATTATAAAATTTTTTGTGAGAAAAAAAATTAACATATGTGAGGTAAACACGAAATATTCTCAGAAAATATACCGAAAACTGCAAGGAAAACAAAATTTTGTGCGGACAAAAATAGAACACAGGAAAGCCAATAGCTGTAAAAGAAGAATTACAATAAAAAAAATTGTGAAATAAGTAATATAAGTATAGTGAATAACTAGATTCAAAAAAAGCAAAAAAAAAGCCATTCTTTTATCCGATAATCTAATATAAATAAATAATTTAGAACCATGCATGAAAGCGATTCAAACCGGTTACACACAGCTTACGGAAGCTTTCAATGCCCAGGTCGAAAAGTATAAGACAGAAAATACGATGTGGAGCTGAGGTTGCCCTCATTCCCTACAACATATTTTCTGGTGACTGGTCTGCCATCAAAAAATGCTTCTCATTGCACTGCGTGGACATAGGAGATGGAAGAACTCTGGGACACCAGCTAAGTTGACTTGTACAAGGAAGCTCAAGCATATATGAATACTATGCGGGTGTAAATTACCAATTCTTTCATCATAAATTAAATCAAGGCTGAGGACTACATTGGTGCGAGGATCAAAACACGAATTGAAAATAACTGGAATCGACTAAATGGTTAAGTATCAAACACACTTATCAACCAGAAACCACAAACCTTACTCGCAGCATACCACACACACCATGCTTAAAAGTCCAGAACTTGAACGATATGAGCATGGACATACACAGTATAAATAACATTAGCATGAAAAACAGGAACGACGCAAAACACCAATTTTGCAGAAACCACTGCCACTCGACAAAATCAACATCATCAGAGTTAAAATCAATACCCAGGTTAACTAAGGAATTATCCTTCACCACGGCTTCCAATCGCGCCAAAACCTACAACGTCATTGTCCGTTGACCTGTCTATGCAAACGAAACAGGCGAATTATATGGACCGAACAAATTCGAACATAAATGGCAATTACAAGGTATGTTATTAGACCAGAAAACGCTCGGACAACTATCTTCCCAAGTGGCAAAGACTGTTTAACACAGAAACACAGGAAATATGAAAGTTCATATAGAAATATGAACAAAATAGGTGCCCCTCCAGCATACCCTATATAAATTATTTCACCAAAAATGGTTCCCTTTTAAAATTTCTAATCGACACAGGAATCAATTAAAAAAGTTGTAAGACACGGAATTGTAGCCGGCTAACAAACCCTTCAAAATTCAATCGACCGGATGTGAAATACGATTTGAGAGAAAAATCTCTGGTCCAATTTTCAAGAAAATAGGAAATGACATCATATTGAAGTTGTTCATTTTACCTCGACTAACAACATTTGATGGTATTGTTGTGAATAATACTCTCAAATAATTAGATGGGAGAAACAACATTTTAATAATAAAACAAGGTATCAGAATCTCTCTGGAGGAAGGAAATCAGTTCAAATCAGTAACATCGAAATTAAGGACGAAAATCTATCCAATGAGACAAGCATCATCTGCATCAGAACAGAAATCAAAACGACGATAGTCGTTGGCAAAAATGAAGAAGAACACCTTAAGAACAACGAAATGTTGTTATCCGTATTGGAAGCGACAAACTTCAAAGAAAACACAGTTCCTTAAGCGGGAAACCGAATTTTTGGGGTACCTTTTAACTACACAGGTATACAGTCCTATAGGAAGAAAGTGGAAGTCATTCCCAATCGAATGCCATCAGAAAACTTCAAAAAAATAAAATGACTTCTTGGACTTACTTCCTACTACAGACGCCACGTTTAGCAAATCTTACAAAATGGAAAAGGGCCTAGGGTCAATACATCAAAAAATGTTACAATCCATTGGAGTGATGACGAAGTAAAAACTTTTGGAAATCTAAAAGAACTCTTAACATATTCCGAAATTCTGATATTTCCTGATGTCGAGAAGTGCTTTATATTAAAAATAGACGCTTCAAACACTGCGATAGGTGCAGTATTCAGGGTGAAATCGGTAGAGACAGGCCAATACTTACATCCCCAAATCGCTTAGTAGAACTGAAGAAAACTAGGCCACAAACGAAAAAAAAGTGCTGGAAATTCTTTGTGTTCTTGGCAATCTGCGGAACTATTTATATGGAGCAAAGAAAATACGAATTTTGACGGACCATCAACCACTAAGTTTTGCTTTAAACAACCTTTTTACAAAAACCAAGCTCAAGAGATGGAAAACAAGGTCCCAAGGGAGAAACTACATTCGAATGTGATAAATGTGTTAAAGATTCCTCAGGTATTAATCCTAATCCTTTTTCTAAATTTAAGATCAGAGTAATTCGGAAGCTAGTCAAAGATTTGCCCAATGAGGAAAGCAAAATCAAAACTTATAAGAAAAGCACAACAGAGTGCATCGGAACCATCGGAAGAATAAGGAACAGATATTGGAAAAATGTTTTTTTTTTCCGGAAATGAACCATTTGACAAAAAAGTTTATGAAGCACTGCTAAACCTACAATTCAAAGTAATATGATAATCTTTTAGGCTAAATTAAAAAAAAAAAAAACGTTTTCACAATAGAATGAGAAGAGAATCTTTATTGAATGTCTTCATACAGTAAAGTACAAAAGAAAAAGAGTTAAAGAAGAACTGCGAAATGACAGATGCTTTACAGGGGGGTTTAAAATTAATAATATATATTCAACACTCTCACTTTTTATTAATTTCAATATTCAATATCTAATATCTTTTACTTTAATTTGCTTTAGTTTTGAAATAAACTTCACAAGAATTAATCATATTTATTCAACTTTACATTTGTAATCTGCGAATACATTATGAACTTTTTGGTACTGTGTTCAAAATCTTACGAAAAAATTCAAATTTTTGAAATTTTTGAATTTTTGGAAAAAGTCCCGGAGTAGAGCCTTAATCTAGATCATCTTCTTCACAGCGTTATGTATACAGTTTCCGTTCTTGACAAGCTGACACACTTTTGTCGCTGTGATGCCCTAAAGATAGGTACCTCATTAACAAGAAAGAGGTAGTCGCTGGTAGACCGTCTGGTCCTAAAGTCATTAAAAGCATCACTGTAAGAGATAACAGAAAATTTAATTTCATTATTTAAAAAAATACTTTAAAAAAATAATTAAAATTAATGGTTCCTTTCACATATTTAAAAATATGTTTAACTGCATTAAGATGCGCAGTCGTGCTTTAATCCAAATATCTGGATGCAACTTCCAAAGCTTATGATATGCCTGGCTTCGTTGTAACTGCCAGATACATCAAACTCAATACGACTTTCCGATAGGGAAAGCTGGTCGCGTTTGATCTGGTCACATTAGCTGTTTCACAGCTTAAAGATTTTTCTGCTTATGTGCTCACTGAATTACAGTCATACATATTGAGTTCCTTAAGAACCCTATCCGAGTAGTGTGGCAGGCTGAAATGAATACCACCCCGCTCCAACCGCTCTATTTGAAGACCTAGGTAAAGTTCAATGTCGGTAGTTTTGATTTCAAAATGTTGCTGTAGATAGCTGGTCAGCTACACAAAGTCGCCTTCGTCATTCGCCGCGATAAGTCCATCATCTATGTATAAAGTCGTTATCATCCTCTTTTGATAATTTTGGCGTAAAAAAATATACGGCTCTGCACTACTGAAAGCTAAACTGCTTGAGTAGTTTCGTTAACTTCAAATTCCAGCATTGAGATAATTGTTTCAGACCATTTAAGTTTTTGTTTAGCATTCAAATGCGGCCACTGTTGTCATTGAAGCCCTCTGGTTGTGATATGTAGGATTCTTTGAAATTCCCGTTTAAAAATGGAACGAAATAAGACCTTCGGCACCGGTTGTTGTCAAAATGGTCCTGATGGACGTAAATTTAGCGTCTAGACTAAATTTTTTTCTGTATAATCAATGCCTTCTCTTTAGGTAAATCCTCTTACTACCAGCGTACTTTGCACGCTTTCTTCGATTCCGTTGGACTTCGAAAACTTCGCCTTAAGTACCTACTTGTTGCCGATTGCCTAACAAGTATCGGGAAGATTCACGAGGTTCTATGTCATATTTTGCTTAAGTGTTTTGATATCCGCTTTCCATTTGTCCGCATCATTAGATTCGCATAACAATAACTCTTTGGCTCATGAAATTCAATATAAAAGCGTGTTCGTCTATGAGGCTCGTCAGAATATTAGTTGAGGCTGTGAGCTGATGGTTCCTACTATAGCTACGAAGCAATTATTATCAGGATTGGCCGTGGTGTAATGGTATATGCACAGACTCCTCAAGCAGAGGGTCGCGGGTTCGAATCCCGTGCAAGGCAATTCTCTGAAAAAGTCTTTTCATAGAATTTGTATGTACTTCAACGTCGGCTTCAACTCTGACATGAAGGCATAACACTGATGTTGGAGTGGCTGCTGGCTGGGCTAAATGTAACGAACTAACAACTAGCACGTACTAAGACCCACCCACTAGTTGAGGATGCACTGGCTCGTCTCATACAGTTTGACAACCACCTCTGGGAAAAATATCGAAACCGAAAAAAGCCAGTAAAAAGGTATTCATATCCCCTTGGTGCGCGTGCGGTGTTATAAAAAAAATTATTTTTGGATTAACCGCGTAAATTAAAATAAATGAGTCGTAGTGCAAAATATCTGGATCCGCAAATGGAATTCTGCTGCATAGGTTGGTTTGTACTAATTCTCCTGTTGACCGCCAATTTCCCGTACACACACGCATCGCAAAAGAAGTTTATATTCTAATGTTACTCGAGATTTTTTTTGGTACCAATCGCACTGATTTGGCACACAAATGTCCTAACCGCTCATGCCATAATTGTAGTGGTACAGATTTTACATCTATATTCGAGGAGCCAGTGGTGCTCTCAATACTCTAAACCATTTTAAATAGCATTTTGTATAAACAACAGCAACGCACTCCCACTGCAACACGATTATTTTAAATGATTTCACACTTGCTTATATCCGAGAGCTTTTTACACACTATCAATGGCAATACCGAAGGAAAACAAATTTAATATAATTTTTGGCATAAAATCAAACTCTTTTTTACCCACGCATTATTGTCAAATGCTAAAACGTTTATGTTTCCTCTTTCAATCGCAAAAATTTGTTCTCCGTTTTCTATAACCACTCTCATAGGTTTCTCTCCAGATGTGTCTCTTCCATGATCAGTCTTGATGTGAAATTTTCCAATGTTTTTTCTGTGGAAACTGTAGGTTAACATGCACTGAAAAAGTGATGGAGCTCCTGTGGAAGAGGCATCAGAATTGTTGTTGTCACCATTGTCTGCGAAACTGTTTCATCTGCTTCTGTAAATACTAAGGTTTCCAGCCTTGCTATGTGAGTTCTTTTTGAACATGTAGAATTTAAATTAAAAAATATGCACGTTCGCTTGATAGTTTTGCTCGTATACCGCCTCTAACTTTGACCACATTTTTTTCGATGTTGAGCAATTTATAATATGTAGAAGCGGCTGCTATCCAATGGATGTGATACTTTTTTGTGCTTTTCTGTCCTTTTGTAGCCAGTGCTACAGAATAGCATCGTAATCCTCAGCTCCGACACTTGGTTTTTGAATTATTTTCGATTCTTCCCCGTTGACAATTCCAAAAATATTGCTAACAAGATACTAATTTGTTGATTTTACAAAAATCGCTGTCCGTATTAGCACAAAACAAACAGATCACTTGATCCTAAGAAAAGTGACAAACCAAAATGACTGTTCTCTGTCTAACCAAAATCTCTGCAAGATAATACCAATGCAAACACGAAGTAAATATCTTTTTTGCAATATTACAACGCGATTACTGAGATTTAAACCGATTATTATACTAGAACGCACTTTGGGAAAAACTGCTAGGCCCAAAATCTGTTGAGCTTAATAAAATAAAAACAAGTCCTTACAATAGGAAGGACAGAATAAAATGAGAACCTTTATTCAATGTCTGCATATAGTAAAGTACAGCACAAAAGAATTGAAAAAGAAATGCGAAAGGACAGATGCTCTACAGTGGGGTTCAAAGTTCATAGTACATATTCAAAATAGACATCCACCAAAATCTGAACTTCAAGAAACACCCATTCCTACTTAAGTCACTGAAATAATACAAGTTGATATTTTTAAAATAGACCGAAAAATGTATAACGTGTATTGACAAATTCTCTATATTTACGAAGTTCCTACATATCAACGAGAAGTCGACCTTTTATTTAAGGAAAAAATTATAAAGATTCATCAGTCACTAATTACATTAAGGGTATTAAAAACTTACTCGATTCCTCCTAAAAAAACCGAGGTTAGTGGAACTATAGAAAGGGTTCATTCCATTATATAAGAAACAACGGAATGCCCGCGGAAAGAATATCAAGATCTTGCAATGAAGGAAGTCGTTTAAATAGCCGTAGACCAATACAACAATTTAATTCATTCGGTTACCAAAAAAAAAAAAAAAAACACTTCTCAAGGGTTGGCATTCGGCATCGTTAAAACATTCGAAAATAATACACAAGTAGTCATCAGTAGAAATTTTTAGATGGTTCACATTATCGACCCAACAAACTGTGAAGATGTTATAAACGATAATAAACCAAATAGAATAGATAACACATGGGCTGAAAAGTCCGATCCATTTTATAGAAAAACATAAAATTTTTGCAAAATTCAACTTTATTTATCCATATAGTTGCCTTCGAGGGCGATACACTGATTGAAATGATTTTTCAATATTTCGATACCAGTTTTGTAGTACGATTTCGGTTTAACCTTAAAATAGGCCTCTATTTCGGCGATTACTTCTTCATCAGTCTTAAATCTCTTTCCGGCGAGCATTCTTTTGAGGTCTGCGAACAGGAAATAGTCTCTGGGGGCCAAATCTGGAGAATACGGTGGATGGGGAAACAATTCGTAGCCGAATTCATTCAATTTTGCCATCGTTTTCATCGACTTGTGACACGGTGCATTGTCTTGATGAAACAGCACTTTCTTTTTCTTCAAATGTGGCCGTTTTTCTGCGATTTCGTCCTTCAAACGCTCCAACAACGCAATGTAATAGTCGCTGTTGATAGTCTGCCCCTTTTGGAGATAGTCGATGAAAGTTATTCCATGTGCATCCCAAAATACGGATGCCATAATCTTGCCAGCTCACTGTTGAGTTTTTGGTCGTTTTGGACAAGGTTCGTCGCCTGCTCGCCACTCAGCTGACTGCCAACTTGACTCTGATGTGAAGTGATGGAGTAAAGTTTCATCCATTGTCATATACCGACGCAAAAATTCGGCTTTATTGCGGTTGAACAGCTTTAAACACTCCTCTGAATCATCAACACGTTGTTGTTTTTGGTTAACTGTGAGCAAACGCGGCACCAACTTTGAACAGAGCTTTCGCATGTCCAAATATTCGTGTATGATATATCAAACACGCTCTTTTGATATCTTCAGAGCCTCAGCTATCTCGATCAACTTCACTTTACGGTCATTCGTAATCATTGTGTGGACTTTTTTGATGTTTTCATCTGAAACAGCCTCTTTTGGACGTCCACTGCGTGCATCATCTTCGGTGCTTGTATGACCACTTTAAAATTTTTTTAAAATGGAGTAAACCAAAGGAAAGGGAGATCAATAAATTGGGTTAGATTCACGTGGATAGCAGCAATACCTGATGCGACCGATTGGAATAATATGTTGAAAACCCAAAACGTCATCATCGAAAACAACAACGACAAATAAAAAAAAACTAGCACCTGACAACTATTGTATAAGTAACTCTTGAAAATTACAAAAGTATCTTCAAGAAAATAGACAGCAGCAATATAGACAAATATTAACAGATGGTATACAACAAGTTTAAAATAATCAAATGTGAAGTAAACGAAATAGTCCAGAAATAGCGAAGAAAAGAATTGTTAACACTAATCTGCTGAATAAAGATTTTTGGGCGATTTTTGAAGCTCTGCACAAACGAAAAAAAAAATTTAACTATCAAATTTTTTTATCATTTGTTTGTTGATATTTAAAGATTACATAAAAAAATTAACGGAAAAACAACTCAAAATTCGCATAGTTATGAGCTGGCAAAGTGGGGGGTCCAGAAAAAAGGGTATCTTGCCGTGCATGATTTCAACCCTTCTGGTCATCTGGAACAAAAAAAGTCGAACGGATTCTTAATTATATTAACATAGATGCCACTATGGCCCAAACCTTGGAAAAATCAAAGTAAAATTTTTTTCACAAAATGATTCGGCATTTTTTTTTTAAATTCCGGATTTAGTAACAATATTTAAATTAAGAACTTTGATCTAAGCGTGCTTGAGGCGATAGAGGAATGCTCAAAGAACATTTACACCAAAATGTAAATAAATCGGTTCATTAGGACTTTAGATATCGTGCACGCCAACTCGAAAAAAGTTGTTTCGACAAAAACTCGTTTAAAGTTTTGAGACAATTCAAAATGGCTGTAACAATGGCGTCACAAAAATTACTGTAACTCAGAAAATGATTGAAAATTTGAAAAATCCTTTTTAGGGAATATTCTTGAATGTATAAGCTTTGGAAATACGAAAAAAATAGACTAAAATACCCCCTTAATTTTATATACTATACAAATCATCTCCCAATTTTGGCCAACTCTAAAAACTCAGAAGATTTACTATAGCTACCACAATCGTTAAGAGGAAGGATCGTTCGAACCGCTTGATTGTGGTCTAGGCAATTAATGATGACAACTCCGTTGTCTCATTATCTCAGGCAAAGATGGATGAACTTCAACAATTGTCTGATTGTTCTGTCTGATGATACATATTCTAATGAGAAAATTCACATGAACCGTGTTTTAGAAATAATTTGTGTGTTCATTTATCTGTATCAATTCAATCATGTCCCAATATCAAGTATGGCAAGCGTATGAGAATTTTACATTTCGATGATACAACCGAAGGTGTAACTGAAAACTTATTTGAAGTGTACTTAAAACCTATAACTTAATTGTCCGCACTGCTTTAAGACCAAATAAGTTCTTGTCTTGGCTGGCTCTGCACCGTATTGTATTGTTGTACCAGAGACTATCATCTTCTCCGATGGTGATCCAATTAAGCGAGAGGAGGAAGAGGAATCTTTTAATATCGTGGATTATGACAATATTTGTAGTTTTCGCAACCAACTTGCTCAAATTAAAAAAATGATCGTTGGCGCTTCGCCATCCATCGTTGTTTAAAGCAAGTAGTGTAAAGCTGCTATAAGGGTAAAAATATTGATAGCTCGCGCTGTCGCTAATGAATTAATAGCATTTTTTTCTCATTAATCGGCCTGAGATCAGGTCAAAATTGAGTCTAATTTACATAAGGCATTCGAAAAAGCTAAGGAGAATTCACCTGCGATAACCTTCATTGATAAAATCGATGCAATTGCCCCGAAACATGACAAAACTTACGATGAAGTCGAACGTCGTATGGTGTCGCAACTCATATCTTATTGCAATGGCCGCCACAAATCTGTCAAATTCCACTGATCCTGCCTTTACGGCACTTTAGCCGTTTTGACCGTGAAATCGATATTGGTTTCGAATTCACACTAGGCTGATGACGTTGATCTTGAACAAATTACAGCTAAGACTCACTGTCATCTTGGTGTTGATCTGGCTTTATTGTATTCGGAAGCTTCCTTGCAACAAATTCTTAAAAATAAAATCGAAGTGCTAGCCTCTTTGGCCATAACTACAGATAATTTCCGTTATGCAATGACGAAGTCCAGCCTATCGGCACTAGAGAAACTGTTGTCGAGGTTCCCAATACTACTTGGGCCAACATCGGTTTGAAGAATGTTAAAAAGGAACTACAGCAAATTGTGTGCAGTGCAGTAAAAAAAATTATATATCACAAACACTATTCTCTTTAAAATTGGCAAGAGTACGATAAGTTAGACGCCAAGAAATAATAACGGTTTTTTGTAGAACAGTTTAATACAAGTATATTTGAATATGAGAAGGGGCCTATCTCGCTCCGTTTAGCAGGTAGGGGAGATTTTCTAAAAAAAATGACTTGAAATGAAAACAAAATATTAAAAACCAACGGCAACACTTACAATAAAAAAATTATAGGTTTTTTGAAAGATCGAAACCTGTTTTTTTACCTTTGTTTCATTTTAGTTATTTGTGTTAATAGTTTTTGAAAAAAATTATTTCAAACTCAAAATTTATCAAAAAAATTAAATTATTTTAAAAATTAACAAAAATGTTACTGTTTGTTTTATTCAAAATTGTGAAATTAAGTACTGAATTGGCTTTAATAATTTGATGTCCCTTTAAATTCTTAATCGAACACTGAAAACTAGATGGTTTTATGTCTTCTAGCTTATGAAAAAAATTTAAAATTACCAAAACTACTTTTTTATTAAATTTTTGTGAGCTAGCATCCAGTATTACGGCTTATAAACAGTGAGGTTTGTATGGGGGTCATGCTGCCCCCCACGACGCGCCCCTGCTAGGAAACACTATATGTATGCAAAGTTTCTTTTGCATTTAAGAAATCTGGATTTAAAGAAACTTTGAATTTACCCATTTTTTCGAAAACTATGCATTGATTTCACTCGATTCAAAAATTAGCTAATAGAACAAAGTACTATAAGTGTTACCGTTATTTTTTAATATCTTTTTTCCATAATTAGTAATTTTTTTATGAAATTTCCACTCCCGCCCAATAGAGAGGAACGAGACTCCCTTCTTATAGTAAAAACTGCTTGTATTGAACTGCTCTACAAAAAACCGTTATCGATTTTTGGCGCCTAAGTTATCGTACTCTCCCCTTAAAAGGAGATCCTTTATCCCTCATAGGACAAAGAGTAACAAACCAAAAGATACGACTCGAGCTGTAAAGAGGCTATCAAGGTTAGAGAAACATTTTTCGGTCCTACAAGACCAACCAGATAGAGGAAAATCGAAAAAAGTTCAAACGACCGAGGAATAGCTGCAACGTCTTTGTTCCAAAAGTAGTAAACAATTTTTGGTCGTTCGTCAAAAACATTAAAAATTCTGGCAAATCCTCCATTACAACACTATTTATAATGACATTTCAAATGTCAGCTCTTTTAATAAGTCCAATCTGCTTGCTGCACACTTTGCGGCTAACTCAACACTTCCAGATTGTGCTTTGTTTCCGCCTACACTTGAGTGCGTCGAATCTTTAAAAGCATCATCAATCTGGCAAAAGCAAGATAGTTGCACTTGATATTTCTAAGGCGTTTGATAGAGTTTGGAAACAGGGTCTTTTGTGGAAAATGTGTGCTTTGGAGATCGATGACTCTCTTCCTCAATGTATTGGAAATTATCTTTCGGATAATTCACATATTCCGACAATCTTTTTTCACTTACATTAATGATCTCTTGTCTGCTACTTCTAATCCAATATATCCCTTTGCTATTGACAAAAAAACTCTCTGTTTTCATATTCGTTCCCGGACTCAACTCCCTGCTCTTCGGCTGTATGGCACGGCAGCGTATGTTAAGCTCATTAAATTCTAATAATGTTGGCCCATACTTGAAGCAGCGAACGCATCTGTCAACCACCTTCCCCGCCAGTCTTCTAACGTCAAGTTTCCAAAATCATTGCCGTATAATATCAATTAGGCAAAACCTAAGAGCAAATCAAGCCCATTCTCGATGGTATGTGTGGGACCCATTTACTTTCCCGTACATCCGTTTATCATTGGTTCGGGGAGTTTTGCCTTAGCCGCACCTCGGTTTTTGATGAACCGCGCCCAGGTGGCACAAAAACGGTTATCACAGAGGAAACTGCGAAAAAGATCGGGCATCTTCAACTGAATGCGTTAGCCATATCCTGTATGAGATTTTGGGCATGAAAAAGCTTTCCGCGCAATGGGTGCCGCGTTTGCTCACACCGGAAAACAAGCGCAGTAGTGAAACCACTTCAAAGAATTGCTTAACTCTTTTGAATCGAAGTCCAGAGGATTTTCTGTGACGTTTCGAAACTGTCGATGAAACATGGATTAACTGGTACTCACCAGAGGCCAAAGGACAATCGAAACAATGTGTTTTACCCGGTGAACGTGCTCTAAAAGATGATGACTTTGATGACTTGGTGACGTTGATGTACTTAGTATAAAAATCACCCGTTTCTTGTGTTCTTTGAGTTCGGTATGGAGATAATTTTACAATCATTTCTTGTTTTTTTTTAAATTATTTCTCGATATACAGGCTGCGACCCATTTTAATTGAAGACACGCAAAATTTTTTGATAATCCTTTTTCAATTTCGGACACCTTTCCGCTGACAAATTTTCTTCGAACAGTTGGTTATCATTTTTACGACACACTTAAACTCTTTTTTATTTCAGACGACAAAAATTTCAAACAACTTGTTACAATATTCATTTTTATATTTTAGCTTATATTTTCTAGCACAATTGTGTGGTTTAATGGTGCAATTTTTTTTTTACCACGAATCGTAATCCCTGAATATTTTAGAACAAAACTAATAATTAATGTTTATTACTAATTACAAGAAAAATTAAAATATGGGTTTGAATTTATATATATTTTTTTTTGCACAATGCTGTACTTTGGTTGACCTATTTAAATCAAATCTCTCTAGCACAAAGAGGTGGGTGGTGGTGCGAGTTTAGAACATTCCCTTTCGGATCTTTTTTTTTTAAACACAGAAATAGTGTTTCAATAAACATTAAATTAAATAGTTATAAATAAATTATAAAAGAAAACTGCGTCCAATTTTGATTCTACAAATGAGCAGGTATATCACACTAAATTAAAAATAAAACGATTTCTTGAAACTCTTCGCCTAGTTTTTACACACAAATCAAATAAAAAATTAAAATTAATGAGTGCGGTTTGTCAGATTACTATCCACTTCTATACTACAACCATAACGACTCTCCGAATAATACTGAAGAAAATGAACTCACAACATCTTACATCTGAAAAAGAATAGTCAAAAAATACATCAGTTCTACTGTTTGGAATTCATTGATAAACAAAATTGATGTTGACACATTGTATGAGAATTTATGTTTACTTTTAAAAGATATTTACAAGAAATCAACAAAAATTAAAGGATGAGCCAACAGATGGTGAGGATGTTGGCTGTCAACTACTAAATTTACTCAATTCAATGTGGTTGATTTTTTGACAAATGTCATATAATCATTGGCAATTTAAGTCATGGAGTTATTTACCACGCAACAACGCATTTATGTTATTTAATCTTATAACGGAAATGGGTGATCGGTAAAAGTAATATTTCGTAATATTCGTAAATTTTTCGGTCAACATAATCGCCCTAGTGATTCCGAAATTTATGTTATGGTGAAGCGTTTTAAAGAAACTGGTTCGGTATCGAATCAAACTCATATCAGCATTATCGGCCAGCACGTACGCACCAAAACATCACCAAGGTAAGCATAAGTGTTCAAAACCAGCCAGGCACCTCAGTTCGTCGCCGAAGTCAACAATTGAGTCTCTTTAATGGCACTTTACTCCTGAAAACCTTAGGACGACTTATTGATGTCCATATTCGAGCTAAAGTTGATCCAATAGCTTTTTTAACGGCTCAACATGCCTATTGTAAAGGAAATCCGGTCGAAACAGCTCTGCATTTGCTGACTAGCCGCATCGAACGATCCCTACAATATAGCGGGTACACAATGGTTGCTTTCTTTTGACAACGTCGACACATCCGCAATCAGGATGGCGCTGTCACATCTGCAGGTAGACGGCTCACTTGGGGAGTTGACTTTTGCTTAAAGATGTGTCAACACAGGCACGCCGTAAGGCGGTGTTTTTCTCCCCTTCTTTGGAACTTAGTGGTAAATGAACTGCTGATTTACCTGGAAGCGGAGGAAACAGGGTGATTGCTATAGCCGTTTCAGGTAAGCATCTTAATACCATCAAAAAACTCCTGCAGTTAAGTCTTAATAGATTAACCCGTTGGGCGAAACGTTGTGGGTTGATGTTAACACCAATAAAACTGATCTTGTCCTCCCTTCCATCAAATATAAAATTCCAACTAAAGGCTCTCCCTCACTAAACGGTACCAGTTTAGTATTTTCCGATACAGCAAATACTTGGGTCTCAATTTTGACAGGAAACTAAGCTGGAAACCTAACATTCAAGAAGGAGTCAAGAAAGCTACAGTAGCTTTATTCTCTTGCAAAAGTGCTATTGGAAACAAATGGCGCCTTCAACCTTGAATAACCCACTGGCTATACATCTCGGTCATAAGACCGATACTTACCTAGGGTGTGGTTATCTGGTGCACGCCCTTAGACAAAACAGTCCAAAGAACAGCATGTCTATTCATAAGTGGGGCTCTACGCTCCACTCCCTCCTTTAGCAGCCAAAAACGTGATATCTGCAAAAGATATCCACATCTTTTCGGATAGTCAGACCGCTATCAAGTCCCTGGACTTGGTCTCACTAAATTCTTAAACCGCCCTTGAATACCGATCATCTCTTACGGAGATAGCAGAGCAGTTCAAACTTCACCTTTGTTTGGTGCCGGGCCACAGGGACATTCCAGTGAATTGTAGGGCCGACAAACTCGCCAAAATTGGAACCAGTCTACCTATTCTACCGGAAAAATGTAGCATAGGTATACCAATCGCTACATGCTAGTTATTTTTTAAGCTGGATGCTAAATAAAAGAACCTTAGATGGACCGGAGAGCCAATATGTCTGGCATCTTAACGGATCTGGCCAAAACCGGATCTGAATCGCTCTAAGAAATGATTTTTCTAAATAGGAAGCATCTCAGTGCCATTATAAGTATCATCACTGGACACTGCGTTATAGGCAAGCATGCTTGGCGCTTCTACAAACGATTTCTGCAGATGCTGCATGGACGAGTCATGTACAGGTCCAGCTCTCTCCCAGAGAAGAAAACTCTACATGGGAGACTTTTTCTACAATGACTTAAACGATCTAAAGATCGAATTTAATATTTTCAGATGAAGCCCATTTTTGGATGGATGGGTACATAAATAAACAAAACTCTCATTTCTAGGGACCGGAAAACTCATATGGGATTCACGAAAAACCAATGGATACCAAAAATAAGTCACTGTATGGTTCGGACTATGGGCTAGCGGCATCAATATTCTGTACTTTTTCAAATTTGAATGAATTGGGTCTAGACGATCTTTGGTTTCAACAGGATGGTGCTACCACCCACAAAAGCCATCAAACTGTCAACTTATTGCGTACGAAATTTGAAGAACGCATTATTTCGGTTAAAGGAGAAGTTAATTGGCCTCCAAAGTCATGCGATTTGCACCTTTAGACCCTTCCCTTGAGTTATTTGAAGAATAAGGTCTATGCCAATAATCCAGCGGTAATTCAGGATCTCATACATAAGACGAAAACTGAAATTGCGCCCATCGACGCACTTACGAGTATTCTTCAGAAAATCATTGTTAATTTTGACCTTCGGATAGTCCCTCGTAACAGAAGCCATGGTGGTCCCATGAACGATATTGTGTTCCATTCATATCCAATTTTATTAATCAATAAAATTCTACATTCACAATAAATGCGTTTTTAATTTAATGAAAACTTCCACACTAGCTGTTTATTAACAATTTACCATATAATGATGAAAACGAGATACAAGCCAAATATGTAGATATCAAAGGATTTATTTAAAGAATGCAAGGAAAAAGATGGCTTCAACAAATCTTACGACTCAGAATATAAAATCTTCAGAAATTGGTTAGACAAAAAAATACAACAAAAAAGTATAAGGATTATCAAAATAAATGTACTGAATTTAGATTGAACCCACGTAAAACCTAGAATCGTGTTACCAAAATAATGAGAAAAAAAAAAACGAGCATTGATAAAGTTATTCTTAACTACGTTTCTTCAAATAAAACAATACATGATTTCACTAAGGAATTTGTTAAAAGTTTCACGAAACAAACACACTGAATCATACACCAATGTAACTCAGTTACCTTACATCATCCTAACAACTCGTTCTATGTACAATATAAGAAATAAATCCTAATGAAGTACATTCGATTCTTAAGTGTTTTCATATTAATAAGTCCCCAGGTCTCGACTGCATTAAAACTACTGATTTACAAATATTGGGTCTATAACTCCATTGTTATTATTCCATTGGAACATGCGTTGGAAAGCTACTGTCATTGTAAAGCGTAAACAAAATAATTTTTTTTTCACTCAAATACGTCGAACTTTGTGCCTGAAAAAGTGTTTTTGCGGGGAGTTCTTCTTTATTACTTTAATATGAAGAAAACTGCTGCCGAAAGTCATCGTATTTTGGTGGAAGTTTATAGTGAACATGCGCTAGCTAAGCGAACGTACCAAAAGTGGTTTGAACGTTTTAAAAGAGGTGATTTTGGCTTGGAAGACGATAAACGTCCTGGGCAGCCAAAAAAGTTTGAAGATAAAGAACTAAAAGCATTACTCCATGAAGATTGTTGCCAAATACAAGAAGAGCTCGCAGAATCTTTGGGTGTCACTCAAGCAGCCATTTCAAAACGCTTAAAAGCAGCTGGATATATTCAAAAGCAAGAAAATTGGGTTCCACATGAACTCAAGCCGAGAGACGTCGAAAGGCGGTTTTGCATGTCCGATATGCTGCTGGAACACCATAAAAGGAAGTCATTTTTGCATCGGATTATTACTGGTGATGAAAAATGGATCCATTACGACAACCCCAAGCGCGAAAAATCGTATGTGAAACCCGGCCAACCAGCCAAATCAACGGCAAGGCCGAATATACATGGCACTAAGGTAATGCTCTGTATACGGTTGGATTTGCTGTATTATGAGCTGCTAAAACCGGGTAAGACCATCAATGGACAACGCTACCGAACACAATTAATCCGTTTGAAGAGAGCAGTAGCCAAAAAACGCCCGGAATATGCGACCAGACACGAGGCAGACAACGCTCGGCCCACGTTGCTATTCCGGTTAAAAACTATTTGGAAGTCTTACCCCACCCGCCTTATAGCCCAGACCTTGCCCCTTCTGTCTACCATTTGTTCCGGTCGATGCAGAACGCCCTCACTGAAATACGGTTCACATCAGAGCAGAACATCAAAAATTGGCTTGATTCATTCTTGGCTGCCAAGCCGGCGCAGTTTTTTTGGGATAGGGTCCACAAATTGCCAGAAAGATGGGAAAAAGTCATAGCTTCAGATGAGCGATACTTTGAACAATACTATTGTACATGTTTTTCTTCAATAAACGTTCAAATTTTGAAAAAAAAACCGCACGAATTAAATTACATACCCAATACATGCTAATATACTTGCTCCAATAATTGCAAAAATAATTGATTAAAGCCTGCAGCAATGCAAAATTCCGTAAACTATTAAGACTACCGTAATACATCCAATTTATAAAAGAGGCTCTAAAAAACAAATTAGAAATTTACAGGCCAATTTCTCTTCTACCAGTAATAGAAATATGCTTAGAAGAAGTCATTTTAAGAAGACTGATGAGCATCATCACAAATACTTTGTAAATTCACAAAAACCAATACGGATTTCAAAACCACAAAATTACAGGAAACGTTTTGGCTGAATTCACTAATATATGTAGTTCATGAAAATTTAAACAAAAATAATCACGTTTTAATCCTCGTTATGGATTTAAGAAAAGCATTCGATACATTAAACCACTATAAGTTAATATTATTGTTGGGAAAAATCGGCATTCGAGTTACGCTGAGTTGTTGGGTTCGTGATTACTTAAACTCGATGATTTCAGTAAGAAGAAATTAATTAAATACTGAGTTCCACAGAGATCGAAATTAGGACCATTACTAATTATTCTTTACTCAAACGAATTACTTTGAGTATTCAAAAAGTAGTATCCCCTCGCCTACGCAAATGACACAGCTATTGTTATTCCGCATAGAGTTGGCTCTATATCCAAACTTTATCAGCTCGCATTTCTTATATCCTTTCTTTTAATTCGCCTTCTTCCTCGGTTTCATGGGCCCCTATTTTTTATCCAGATTCACCACTGAGCGTTAAGTTGACCCAAAATAATATACGATAGATTCAACGGAATGCCGTTATGCGCTTTCTAGGCTAACGTATTAAAAATTTACGAAAATATACGTTTCTTTCCCGCATATCCTTACGATAAATTCGACTTTGTTTGAGGGAAAAACCAAAACAAGTGTCATGGTCTCCATCTCATAGGAAGGTCTTCCTACTAATATAACTAGTTTCAGGAATCTTCACAACAGGTACCCCGAATTTTTCAACACACCTCCCTAAAAGATTGCTGATGTCCTCGCTGCTTTCCGCATCTATGTACACTTTTAAAGAGTTTTTCACCTTCAGCGTAGCCAAGCTGACCATGATAAATTGTTTCGTACCTAACTTGCCTTCTTTGCCTGCATCTCGCCTACACTCCCCTACTCCTCCACGCAACAAACTACATCTTACAAACTATCTCTTACTTATTGACCTAAGTAATTCCATCGACTATAAACGCATCAAAGGCTAGTTCATCTACGGAATGTCTTTTCATTGATCGTATAACAGACTTAAGCCTATGCCAAGTAAGGTTTTTTTTTAATAACTTAACACTCAAGAGGGTACTACGACTTTTAAAATCCTTGGACTCAGGTGTTATTTTGCTTCATGGTTGGTATCCAACATTTAATGGGAAGCCTAAATTATTAGTGTAAATTGACTTGTTGTTGTATTTTAGGCAACCTTTCATCTCACCAAATTTTAGTTGCCTGAGCCGGTCACACTACCACTTCAACCACGGCCGCCCACAAGTGAAGTCCCTAACTCAATCGGTAGGCAACTAGATCTTATTTTAAAAATCGATCCCATTTACTCCACAGTAACGTTTTGTCCCTTACCCATATCAACTATTGACAACTTTCACCCCCTCGTCTTCTCTCATGTTTACATAACTCCTCACAACAGTCCACTTCTTCACCTACTATCTCTTACAACCTCCATAAGGCTAAATTTCGTAAAATTAATATCTATCTTAGAAAGTCTTCTTTTGGTTCTGCCAACCTATCTTAATCTGATGCTGTCTCCATTTTTTACAGTGAAATATTTAATTCCATTTCTCTTTGCGTCCTTTTTTCTCGGTAAAAACATCTTCTTCCCCTCCCTGGTATAACAGAAGACAAATTATGGGCAGTTTTTCTTCATACCAATTCTTATTGTGACTACTCTAACTATCTTGGAAACTACCTCCAATTCACCCAGACCAATTACTGCCTCTATCTTATTAACGATCCTAAGATATTTTATCAATTCGTCAATTATCCTCTCTCTCCCCCATTCGATAATACATCATCGACCACCCACTACTGCCAACTATTTTGCAAACTTTTTTAATAAATTATTTAGAGACAACTTCTTTGTACCGGATGCTTTACATTTTTATTGACTTACCAATTTCTTCATTGGCCCCTCTATCTCTCTCTAACTTTTGGATCTCCTCTTTACTATGAAGTTCTTAGCTTTCAGTGCAAGTCACTTATACATATCACCCAGTAGGCATGGATTTCTGAAAGGGGGATTAACTACTACATACTACGACTACCAGGAAATGGTAACGAAATCAATGTTATTGCTACAGATTTAGGTAAGGCCTTCGATAAAATATCACATCAGTTGATCCTTTTATGTTGTCTTCCCTGGTTTTGAACCCATATTGTTAAAACGGATATTTTCTTATCTGGAGAACTGTTATTATAGGACTCATTTTATGTCAGCTTAAACGCCATTTCTGATGTTCCACAAGATAGACATCTAGGTCATGGTTATTCAATACTGCATCCTATCCACTTAAGCCGACGAAGCTAAGCTCTCTTAAACTTTTTCATCACTCCAAGACTCTATTCTCCTTCAAGAAGATCTCGATAGGTTTAGCACTCGGTGTATAAAAAATTGCTTATAGCTTAATGTCTTCAAATGTCAATGTATGACTTTGTCACGTAAGTCTAATCAATGTTCTCCTCGAATTTATTTTCTGAATGGCCAACCTGTACCCAAAGTTTAATCAATTCGTGACCATGGAATATTGTACGATGGAGAGTTAAATTCAGTTCGCATATTGATGAGATCAACCTTACAGCCAACTCATCACTTGGTTTTGTCAAAAAATCGTCTAAGGAATTTTGCAGCATTCACCTTGTTGTATCGCTATTTTCACCACCAGCACTCCACCGAAATTGCCAGTAGAAGTCCGCCCCTTCAAACTTTTAACAGCAACACCCGTCTCACTATGAATGCTCGTCAGTACTTTCTCAAGCCCACCTTTGAACATACACTGAAATATCGTGATTCTTTCCTAAGCCGTGCAACTCGCTTATGGAATGCTCTGCCGAGCTCTTTATTTCCTAGCATGTATAACTTGCAAACATTCAGAACCAATGCACATCGAAATCTCTCTATATATAAAAAAAAAAGTTGTGAGGCCCCTTCTCGAATATGACAGTCAAGTGTTGTTCCCCTTTTCGCGAGTTCATATATCCTAAATCGAGAACATTCAACGTCGTTTCCTTCGATTTACCCTTCGAGGTCTACCTTGGGATGACCCATTTTTCTTACCTTGCTATCGTGACCGCCTTAAACTTAATCCTGAATACCCTTAAAAAATGCAGAAACGTAGTTGACATTCTCTTTATTCATCGACTGCTCTCTGGTTCTGTTGATTGCTCTTCCCTTTGCAATTCTGTTTCCTTCAACAATAACCCTCGTAATAATCGCTTCGATATTGAAACACATCGCACTTCTTAAAGTTCCAACGAACCAATCTCCTGCATACTCCCTATGGTCAACTCAGACTTCCCCCTTTTTGATTATAATCTGAGCACGTCACGTCTCAAACTTGATCTCATCTACCATTCCCTTATTTCCTAACCCTTATTTTTTGTTAATTTTTAAGTCCTAGTTTTTAAGTTAGTTTAAGCTTGCATTAAGTTAAATAAATGGGAGCGTCAGCCCCCACCAAAATTAGATGTTCGCATACGGCCGCATCGATATTGCAATGCAATATGGTAATTACTAAAACAGTTGTATTATGTCATGATAATAGATTAGTTATCAACGCATCTAAAACTAAGATGATGCACCTTCGTGTAACTCATCAACCAATCACAATGTACAATATACTCCTCCAAAACACTTCATGTTCAGCTTGCGCTCGCGCCTAAGAAAAGTAATATACAAATATGTATGTATATCAGAGCTGAAGGTCCGCACTTTACATTTAATCAAACAATTTTTAAAGTCCTAGATATCCAGATCGAAAGATCGTGCATCACATACAGTAGAAGACGACTTGCTTACAGATTTCTAATAATATTTAACTAACTTCCGACTAATATTGGAAATGTTTTAAATTTCAAAACAAAAAAGAAACATCCACACTTTTCATCATTTAATATCGACTTCTAAGAATTACAATTATCTTTTCGTAATTGAACGCTTTTACTAAGTAACATATGTACCCGGTCAAAACCACATACGCGGAAGAGGTAGTTACCAACTTGGTACAGCTAGAGAGATTTTCGGAAAATCAGTTTGGGCCATAAGTGATCGTGGGGCGGCTTTTACTTCTAACAAGTTCGATGAATATTGCCAATAATGTCAAATCTAGCACTCTGAAATAGAACCATCACTTCCGTCCCTAATAAGCTGTCAATGGACCATTCTAAAAAGTAGTTCAAGTTTCTACCAGGGCTACAAAAGGCGTTAAATACGATGGTATTAAGAAGCACAATGATCACAACATTTGAACTTCTTGTAAGGATTGCAATGCGCGACTATTTACATTCCAACCTGGTAACGATGATAGAGAAAGAAATGGTCCAGGGTTTTGCCTAAATGAGAGATGAGCTTCGAAAGCAGAAAATCTGAAGCATTTTAACTGTCGAAGGAAAAAGGCGAGGAAATACCGTGTAGGAGATCTTGTTGCAGTGAGACGAACACAATTCGCTTTCATATTGAAAGTCTTCTCTAAGTGTTTGGGTCAATACCAGGTGGTAAGTGTTACTGGGAAAGATCAATATGATGTGAAAAAGATAGGGAATCATGGAGGAGCGACTACATTTATTTCCATCAGTTTAAATTGAGACAAATTTCAGAACATACCAATATGCTCGCTTCAATTAAGAGAACCTTTTTACTGACAATCTGACCTTGAATTGGTCTCCAATTTCGATACTAGTAACAATATTTTTAAAGTTGATTTCTTAAACAAAAAACTATATCCTTCTTACATGAACATGTTCCTTTATACCCATTTAAAAAGACCAAAACTAAACTACCATGGTACACGCAGGAATTATGTGACTTAATTAAAACTCGTAATTTACTTGTATTATACGAATAAACAAAACATCCTTTTAACAGGACAGATTTGACTCTTGTCCTAAAAGTTCTTACTTTTGGAAAAAAATTCGTTAATTGTAACTTAAATAAGAAAAAAACATCGTTTTCTAATAGCATTGGTCTAGAAGAACTACAAGGTATGTGCAAAAAGTAACGTTACTTTATATTTTTATAAAAAAAATATTTATTGATTCATCAATATTAATATTGTCCACTTCAAAGTAATTCCCCTAAGATATAATACACTTATGACAACGCTACCAATTCTCATAAGCACTTTTTGGTATAGCCCTGGGTCCTTTCATTTGGACGATTGGACTTTGGTTTCAACATTATAATCATATACCCATGATTCGTCACCAGTTATAACACTTTTGAGCAAGTCAGGATCATCATTATCGTCTTTCAAAAACTCCTGAACGATGCTCATGCTCAATTTTCGGAACAAACTTCGCTGACACACGTCTCATGCCCAAAACATCCGAAAAGTTGCATGACACGAGCCGACTGATATACCAACATCCTCGGCAACATCTCTTATGGTAACTCGACGACTTTTTAAAACAATTTTCTTCTTCTTCTTAATGTGCTGGGGCGTCTAGAGCGAGGTTCGTGATTGGCATTTTCTCGGCCATCTTGGAAGACCTTGTACCACTTGCAAACATTTTTTATACTTAGAGGATACAGTGATGCCACTATTAATATTACAAGTGTTTTATAGCACTCGATTCCATTTTTTCACACAAAATCTGATCCCAATTCTTTTCTCAATTTTTAATAAAAATTAAAAACTTTCGAGCACACTTAAACACGTCTAACCTTTCTATCTGTCAAAAGCAAACTAAGCATGCTATATACTTGATACTTGTATCAACACAACAACAAAAAAATTGATAATCGAATGTACGTTGCTCGCGAAAAAGTCCCTTTACTTTTGGAACACAGCTCGTAGATATGAACTTAATTTCTACTTACAAATAGCCCACTTCATTAAACAATCTTAGTTCCCTGCATTTAACTAGTAATGATCCCGAATCAACTTTTTAACTTTCATGAGTGGTTAAAGCGACGGTTGGTAATAAAATATTGAGTGTTAATTCAAGTGCAGTGGACTTTGATAACGTAGCTCCTAAATTTGTTAAAATACTGCTGCCTCTTATTTTGCTTCAAATCATCCACATTCTTAACACAATTATAGCCAGTTTAATTTTCCTGGAAAACTAGAAAACTACGAACGTTCTACCGCTTCCTAAATTAAAAAAGGGGAGTTCCCGCAGAATACTGACATATAGCGATCTTACCGTTTTTGAGTATGTAAAGGTTTTAAAAAACAAGTAAGCCGTCAAATAAAGAAAAATCTAAATGCTAAGAACATGATAACTAATTCCAGTCCGGCTTTCGTGTGCGGTTTAGTTGCACTTCAGCTATTTTAAAAATCAGCGAAGTTCGACATAATGGTTGCAACAATGACATGTTGGAATTAATTGTTTTCATAGATTTTTGAAATGCATTTGATGGCGTTAATCATGCACTTTTACTATGAAAACTGAAATACAAGTTCTTGTTTAATGACTCTTTATGTTTACTGTTGTTTTCATCTTTTCATCTTTACAACAGGTCTCAGTGCGTATTTTATAAAAACTAGTACTCATCCTGTTCCATCAGGTGTATCTCAGGGCTCTGCTTTGGGACCGCTACTGTTCACATGTTTAATAATTGATATGTCTCAGGGCTTAAATAATTGCAATTAATATATATACGCCTGCGATATCCAAATACACTCCTTCCGAAAGGAAACAAACACCAAGCGCTTGAAAATAGATAGAAAATCGGAAATTACATGAAATCCATAAGTGGTCATTAGCCAACAGTCTAAGGCTTAATCCAACAAAAAACAAAGGCAATGGTTGTAAACTCAGGAAGAAGTACACAGTTGTTCCACCCACTGAATCTTAAAAATTCCTATATAGAGTACGTAGACAACATAAAGAATCTTGGAGTTTATTTTAGTGGTAATTTGAATTGGTATGTATACATACCTTCTGAATTCTCAATAAAATGAAAACAGTTCAATTATTAATCGATATTCATTACAATACACATATTCCAACGCTTCCTTCATTCTGTAAAACATTTTTCATAGGCCGGTTATGGTATGGTATGAATGGTATGAACATATGGACGTTGTTCTCTTTTTTCACTGTGCAATGTATTATAAATACATGTGGTAAATATAATATTTTTATTATGTTTTAAGTAACTAAAGATACATGTAAAGGAATACAAAATTTCAAAATTACAATTCAAAGATACAACTCTACATTTTACATTAAGAGACTGAGCTAACAATTTACGATTGACGATCCGCCGTTCTCCAGACCCGAAACAAAACTCATCTTGCTTGCTGTTATTGTCATCCGCTCGATCGATATCCCATCAATCCAGCCAGTTCCAAACACTAATCGAATTCAACAACTTATGCCACGTCCACAGTTTCAGGGCTAACCTAAACAAAACCCATCCGCTGCCTACCCCACAAAGAATGAATATTGCCCTCAGTGGAGTCATTGTAGTATAAAGACAACATTACTCATATCACTTTGATTTTAATGCTTTTCCAATGTATGTCAGCACAAAATCTATTTATGACAAATCAAATATTCTCCTCGTAATTCAACGAGAGTAAACAAACTCCGATCGTCTGGGTCAATAAACGAGCAGATGACAACTCATACTACTGTAACATTATTCAGCACAACTGGTGATCGTTAATCCTTAATTGTTGCTTGTTTATATAGGGTTTTCTAATAACGACTTGACAACTTTTTTTTAAATAAAAGGCAAACCATTTGAGATATTTCAAAAACTTTATTATTGGCTTGAAGTACAATCAAAACATTTATGAATGGAACTCGACTTCGTTCATATGGCCACCGCGGGCACGTTTGCAGCGGTCGATTCGTCGGACCCAATTTTCAACGACTCGGCCACACATTTCGACCGAAACGGCCGCTATTTCGCGTTCAATGTTGGCTCTGAGCTCTTCCAACGTCGTCGGCGTGTTGGTATAAACCAATGACTTAATGTAACCCCACTGAAAATAGTCAAGCGGCGTTAAATCGCACTAACGAAGCGGCCAATCGACTGGCCCATGTCTTGAGATAACACGCTCACCATACTTACTCTTCAATAAATCGATTGTAGCGTGTGCTGTGTGGCTTGTGGCACCATCCTGTTGAAACCACATGTCGTCCAAGTCCATATCTTCCAATTCGGGCCGCCGGCATGCAAATCGCACCAAACAGTTTTTTTTGTGGATGAAGTGGAGATTTATGAAGCACCCGACCAATAACGCATATTTTGCTTATTGACGAACCCATTGAGCCAAAAATAAGCTTCGTCACTAAAGATGATTTTACGATGAAATTCATCATCTTGGCGCATCTTCTCCAGAACTCAATCGGAGAACGTAGCTCGTTAGCGTACTTTACCATAATGAAAATGTTGAGCTTACTAAATAAATTGACAGTGATAGTTTGATGATTACTGAAAAAGTGCGTTTACAAATTGAATTCAAAGTTGTCAAGTCCCTATTGGAAAACCCTAAAATAATAATGAAATTACTAATTGGTTATCAAAATGAAAAGTCAGCATTTCCACATACATACATAACAAATATATTTGTAACTCTGTGATATGCTATCAAACATTTTTTGACTTGCGTGTATGCTCCGATAAGTGTTTCAAAATTGAGAAGATTAAGACTTTTAAATATCTTGCTGTTTTGCTTGACTAGCAGATGAGTTGGTGTGCCCATACCGATGCCATTACAAGATATCTCATAACTGCAACTAAGCAAATATATCTCCTTAAATTCATTTACTATGGGTAAGTTTATTCTAAACTTGAGATTGGCATTGTTTGCTAGAGGGGTACACATAATAACAAAATAAAACTACTTCTGGTCTCTAAAAAAAACACATTTTCCGTGTTTTTTGCAATAAAAAAAGGCAATCAAATAGCCTTGTACTTTTCAGAAGCCTTCAGATTATTTCATTAGAACACTTGTATTTTTACAAAGTATTAAACATATTTTTCATGAGATCTGGCTATTTATTGAATCGATGCTGTTCTAGCTACAACATAAGAATCAACAACCAAAATTTGGTTTCAGTACCACGTTATAATCTACAAATTGTTTTTTATATTTTTTTACGTCTACAATGCCAAGACTATTTAACTGCATTCTCCATGAAATAAGAATGTTAAAAAAATATATATCCATTTTTCTGAAAAATGTGAAACACTGGCTTTTACAACTTAATTATAATGATATTTCTAATTTTCTTTGCACAACTTCTTAATTATTCATATACCACATTAATTTTACTAAATTTTAGGCCTGTAATTGAATTTTGATATACAACACATAAAGAGTAAAAACTTATTATAACGCCATTACACTCAAAAATTGATAAATTGGATAATGTTTATTATCTATACTTTTTCACTGCTTTAACCTCTATTTCCCTATGAACTATAGATTTGCAGATAACTTATAATTTTAAATTAAGGTTACTTGATTTATTACTTGTAAAATTTATTTTGAAAAATTTATAAAGTAATAAATAAAAATTGAATTGAATTATTTTTAATCAAATAGTCGAGTACAAGATGAGATGTTTCTACAACAAATTCAGCACTCTCGGCAAAGGCCTGAAGCGCAGTCACATGCCTAAAACATCAAATACGTCAGTCATAATCGTGGACCAACGACCGGAACGAGGAAAACCATCAACCATGGTACGGCCCACTTTAAGCTCATTGTACCACTCGTACGTTTGTGATTTCGACATTGTCGAGTCCCCGCAGACTATCGTTAACATTTTCAACGTTAGAAACACACAAAATTTCAGGCAAAGTCTTTGCTCAACTAAAATTTACATTGCGATATTGGCAGAAAACAAACACTGACTTGTTTAGAAAAAGAAAACTCCCGGCAAATGGCGTTCATACAGATATCTGAACGCCAGATGACAATATCTCAAGCGCGGTTTGTTTGAATGGGAAATTCCTTTTGATCAAAAGGTAAATAAAACTGTATCTAAAATTTATGGAGCCCTCGAGGACTTAGTCCCACTGCCAATTACCTTCCGACTAAAACAAAATTAAAACTCACCAGTCCACCAGAAAGCTAAAGGTTCCACATAATTTCTGCGTTAGATACCTTTTTAATATAAAACCGCACACACTCATTTTCGTATATAGCAAACAAATTACTGGCTGTTCCTATATTGGTCTTATGAAATATCAAACTATTTTATTATAATACAAAATTCTAGCAAAAAAAGTACTAACATATTTATTGAACAATGTAAGATTTCTGAAAAATGAAAAAACTTTACAACGGATAGCACCTAGCAAGTTTTGTATGGTTCGTGGGATTCAACTATGAAATCAGTTGGCCTTAAGTATCAGACGCATACAAGTAATTTTGGCACAGAAGTATTCTTATAGCTGAAAATTTGTAATGAAATCCTGTCTTTGTATCCCAACATTTCTGTCTTCTATTTCTATCTTTTTTTCTTTCTTTCTATCTTCTTCTCTATTTTAGGCTTTGCTTTTTTTCCGTTAAGTACTATAAGTCACTACCTTATATATATTCCATTATTTAAAAGTAAAATATTGTAAAGCTTGTTCTATTTTTAAAGATGTTATATTTTTTATGTAAACAATTGAATTCAAATGAATTATATATGAAATATGAAACATCATCCACAGCTGATTCCATGAAGCCTTGGATTGAATGCGAAACGGACTACGAATCATCGGAATCTGATGATGAAATAAGGACAGGCGATCTGTAGGAATAGTTAATAAGAAAACGAGAATACATAAGTCAGTCTTGTGATCCTTGTGATCTAAAACTAAGGTAAAATTTTTATAACTTCTCAAATCTTAATTTATTCTTCTAAATCTATTTCATCACCTTCAAATTACTTCCCTCCTGATCCCCCTCAGATATAATACACTTGTGCCAATACTTTCTCCAATCCAAAAAGACTTTTTCACTTAATTTTCTGACACGGGATTCGAACCTGCGACCCTCTGCTTGAGGAGTCTATGCATATATCACTATACAACGGCCACCCCCTTAAGTAAGTCAACAAATTATTCTACATAATCCAGAAAACCGCGCATCCAATTACTTTGCACGCGCATTCAACTTTCCGACACTATTCTTATGCTGCAATCCAACACCTGCAACCTGGACAAATCCAACAAACACCAGACACCTGCAAAGCGCAAAGCGTGAGAAACAACATGTTGCTGAGTTAGCATTAAAATAGTATTTAAGATCTAGTTTTAAGAACATTTACAATTCTAATCAAGTAGGCAGAATCGCTGTCAGTTTAAATAAAGTATTTTTTTAATAAAAATTGGCGCAGGCACAGATATCTAATAACGCATTCTAATGTCGGTGTCCTTAAGTAGTGCGAGTACATAGAATAGTGAGTCAGTGTCCTTAAGTAGTGCCAGAGCTCCGCGTAAGCAGTGTCTGTCCCAGAACCCAAAACATAAAGCCAGTGTCCTAAAGTAGTGCCAGAGATCCGAATAAACAGTATCTGTTTCAGAACCCAAAACATAGAGCCAGTGTCCTATAGTAGTGCCAGAGCTCCGAATAAACAGTGTCTGTCCCAGAACCTAAAAAATAGAGCCAGTGTCCTAAAGTAGTGCCAGAGCTCCGAATAAATAGTGTCCGTCCCGGAACTCAAAAAAAATATTAAATTCGAAAACAATAAATAATACAGAACCGAACTAAAAAAAACTGAAAATAAGTGAGAAGCATCGTACTGCTAGCAGGCCCTAGGAACACCTCTAGTAGTCCGCGAATAAAGTGCGAGAGGCAGGATCCTGAGTCACCAGTTTTGGACAAAAGGGAGCAATCCGTTCCGCCAACGTAGGAATGCAACTTATTTTAGTTTTGTAAGTTTATTAAAATAATAAAAAAAATACATATTGGTAATGAACTGAAAAAAAATACAAAATTTTGAATAAAAAGTTAACATTAAAGAAACTTGGCAAATTTAAATAAGAAGGAAAATAAAAAAGTGTTTAATTTAACTATAAAATAACCCATAAACCTAGAAAAAAAACCTCATAAATATAAAAATAAAATTATTTTGATAGCCTTATTTAAAAAAAAATAAATAATAAAATGCCAAACGATCAGCAACCCATTATCAGGCCATCAGTTTTAAATAGTGGTGTCCCCACTCAACCTCAACCCGGTCCTTCCAATTCCAATATAGCCCAATCTACTCCTGAACTAACTTCACTTATTTCTTCTATCGTTGCGGAAGTATTACAAAATCAAGGTAGGCAACTGAATAATTCCATCATCAATCCAAACGCTGATAGATTTAGTGGAACGGATTAAACAATCGGTGCCCAATATGCCAATAATCTGTCTGACTTAGACAAAATACCGGACATCGTCCGCATTTTTCGCGATTTTCAGGGGCAACCAGGAGAGTTTTCATCATGAAAAAAGGGCATAGATCTTATTCTACAAATCTATAGGCCCTTGTAGGAACTCCTAAGTATTACGGCAATTTGAGCGTGATTCGAAACAAGATTGTCGGAAACGCAGATCTTGTATTAGAAGCATATAATAATCCGCTCAACTGGGAATGTATTGCCCGATGCCTTACCCTCCATTATGCCGATAAGAGAGATTTGGGTACGTTGGAGTACCAAATGACATCTCTTATCCAGGGAAATGTATCAGTCTAACAATTTTATCAGTCTCTTTACTCTCACCTTTCTCTTATTTTAAATAAAATATTTCTCATGGAAGTCGGCAACGAATCACTAAATCTGTTAATGCAAACCTACCGAGACAAGGCCCTGAACACGTTTATAAGGGGTTTGAATGGCGATTTGCCCAGACTTCTCGGAATACGTGAACCGGTAGACTTGCCACAGGCTCTCCATTTGTGCCTGAAATTAGAAAACCAAAATTACAGGTCATAGTATGCAATGGCTAACCATGGCATTGGTAGAAAATTAAACCATTCACTGCCACCTCCTAATCTTCTTCCACAACATAAAAACCCAAATTCTAATAACCCGTTTGGCAGAGCGCCCTTCTACCCAGAGCTTGTATACATTCCTAGACAAGCCCAGAAGATTCAATGTCAGAGACCAGCACAGCTAGCCTATTTACCAAGAAGGCTGACACTACAACACCAAGGAAACAATAGGCCAAATCAGCCTAAACGACAACCACCACCAGAGCCAATGGACGCGTCAACCATTCGCACAAATTTAAACCAACCCCAGCAGAGCAGTTGGCCACCAGCACCAAAAAGGCCGCCAATGCCACCATCACAACAGGTTCATCCATCAAAGATGCAGAGGAACTTCAACGTTAGTACCTCAGCTCAGCCCGAGGAAATCAAACAGTATGAGCAAGGAATGTCGAATGAGCATAAAGAAAATGGATAAACGCTATAAGAATACGTTCAAGCCATACAACAACAAGAATATGGCGAAACTGAAGAACTAGTCGAGCTGACATACGTTCATTTTTTAGATTAAGAGACTCTTCGCTGCCATATTTTCAATGTGCAACGAAGGGGGGACAAATTATACGGATCCTTATTGACACTGGATCAAATAAAAACTACACACAGTCTTCCGTTATTGAAAATTACCTGCCTAATGAAACCTCTTTTTATGCCAACTTTATTGGAGGTAATATACTGATAACCCACCATACATTTGTTAACCTTTTCAATTTAGAAGATGTAAAAATAAAGTTCTTTCTCATGCCTGAACTCAAATCCTTCCATGAAATTCTTGGAAATGACAGCCTCAAAAGTCTTTCCGCTGTAATCCATACCAAAGATACCATGTAGGTCATCAAGAATCGTGTAAAAATACGTATTAAACAGTTAATATCTCAATCGGTTAATACCATAAATATCCGAACTGGTCATATGTCTCCACAACTAAGATCATCTATTCAAAAACTTGTACGCGATTTTCCAAAAGTTTTTGACGAGCCGGACGAAAAACTGACATACTCAACTATTGTTAAAGGTGAAATTAATACAAAATCTGATTCACTCGTATATTCAAAATTCTATCCCTGCCCCATGTCCCTTAAGGACGAGGATGAAAAACAAATATAAAAGCTTTTTACCGACGGCATCATAAGACCTCCACGGTCCCCATACAACCTCCATGTATGGATTGTTCCCAAGAAAAACGATGCTTCTGGCGAAAAAAAATTTAGACTCGTGATCGATTATAGGAAATTGAACAGCATAACTGTGGCTGTCCGATATCCGATCCCACAGATAAATGCGGTCTTCTCATAACTTGGCCAAAACAAATGGTTCACTGTAGTTGTAGCTCATCAGATCCCCCTTAAAGCATCTGATATCGAAAAAACGGCCTTCTCGGTCAAAAATGGCAAATATGAGTTCACGAGATTGCCATTTGGACTCAAAAATGCTCACTCAATCTTCCAGAGAGCACTCGACGATATTCTTCGCGAACATATAAGGAATATGCTACGTTTACATAGATGATATCATCATCTTTAGTCGAGATGAGGCCACTCACGAGCACAATGTCCGAACGATTTTCCACACATTACAGGCTGCAAACATGAAAGTGCAGTTAGATAAGTGTGAATTCTACAAGCAAGATGTAGAATTTCTAGGCTTTGTTATTTCATCCGAAGGAATAAAAATCAATTCGGAAAAAGTTAAGGCAATCCAAACCATTCCAAGCCCACAAACCCTGAAGGAACTTCGCTCTTTCCTTGGTCTGTCAGGGTATTATCGCCGCTTTATAAAGGACTACGCCAAATTGGCAAAACCACTATCAGCCCTTCTAAGAGGGGAGGATGGACGTTTGTCCAAAAATCTTTCGAATAAAAAGACTATTCACATGGACGATTCAGTTAAGGAAGCATTCCAGAAAATCATGAACTCTATGACCTCAGAAGAGATTATACTAATGTATCCGGATTTCCAAAAAGATTTTGAGCTAGTGACAGACGCCTCAAACTATGGTATAGGCGGTGTATTATCCCAAAACAACAAGCCTATTACGTTTATTTCAAGGACATTAAGTAAGACTGAAGAGAGCTACACAGCCAACGAAAAGAAGATGCTCACTATAAAATGGGCTCTCAACAGCCTCAAAAATTACCTTTAAGGTTCAGCGAAAGTCATCATTTAAATAACAAAAATAGCAATACCAAATTAAAAAAATTGAAGACCATACCCGATGAATACAACCAAGAGCCCGGAAAAATGAACGTGGTTGTAGATGCACTTTCCAGACCCCCTATAAGATCCGAAATGAACTCCCTTACTCCAACCATACACAGTGATGAAACCTCATCGCATAACCTAATATGCAGTGTCGACTCTCCCATTAATGTATTCAAGAATCAGATATTCCTAGATATCGGGAACACCTTTAGTCAAAGATTTCAGATAGTGTTCCCAACATATCACCGTCACATCATTACAGAACCTTTTTACAATGTTAATAACCTGACTGAAATTCTAAAAAAGCGATTAAACCCAGCAGTCATAAACGGCATTAAAACCGAAGAACGAGTAATGGGTATGATTCAGGAAATTTATAAAGATTATTTTAGCAATTATCGTATTCTCTAGAACAAGAAGAAATCATCGTAAACACTCACCAACGCGCTCATAGGAATGAACGAGAAAATAAGATACAGATTCTTGAAAAGAATCATTTTACATGTCAAGTAAAATCCAAGGAATAACCAAACTCTGCAAGGAAAATAAGTACAACCGCCATCCTGACAAAATTGAAATACAAGCCACTCCTATACCAGACATCCAGGCCAAATTATACACATAGACATTTTTTCTACTGAAGGAAACCTAGCACTGACCTCTGTCGACAAGTTCTCTAAAATGTTCAGGTAAAACGAATTCAATCAAAAGCTATAAAAGATATTAGGCAACCCCTCAAGGAAACTATTTTTGCTTACGGTATCCCAAAGACAATAGTGTTTGACAACGAAAAATCTTTTAATTCTCTTACAATAATTTTTATGCTTGAAAACGAGTTTGGTATCCAGATATTTAAAACACCCCCCTACGCAAGTGCATCAAATGGCCAAGTAGAAAGATTTCACTCTACGTTGGCAGAAATCATGCGATGCTTAAAGAATGAAAATTTGCACAGATACTTCACGGAACTTTTAGATGCAGCTATAAACGCCTACAACTTTTAAATTCATTCAATTACAAAAAAGAAACCAGTAGACTTATTTTTCAGTAGAAATATTGGCTTAGATCCCTTGAAAATCGAAAAAACACGCTCGAAAAACAAAAAAGACTTATATCAAAGCAAGACAGCGAAAAAGCTTACCACAATAAAGGCAGACCTAAAATTACGGACTATTAACCCGGAAATGTTATATACGTTAAGAAAAACAAACGAATAGGCTCCAAACTCACCCCCAAATAAAACAAAGAAATCGTTAAGGAAAACAAAAAAACAACAGTACTAACCCAATCCGGCAGAGAGGTCCACAAGTCGCACATAAAATCTTAATGCATACACCCCAACTCTCTTTTCTTTTTAGATTCTTTTTATTAGCATGCTTAGCTAACGTTCAGATACTGGACTAAAGTCCATATATATAGATACGACTAGTAACGATTATCATCAGAACCTCCAGACTACAGACTGGGACGTTTAAAATACTTTCGAAACATTTACAAGCCATAGACACTTTAGAAGCATCTGTGATGGCAAGTTTCCAAACCTCCGATTACAGTTATCAACTCCTTACTAAAGAAATAGCCTTAATCCGATCCCACATAAAACGCTTACTTCCAAATCATCCCAGAACCAAACGATCCTTAGACTTACTAGGTAGTGCCTGGAAGTGGATAGCTGGTAATCCAGATAGTCACGACATTCAAATAGTACAAGAAAAGATAAATAATTTTTTGGAAAAAAACAATAGACAACTTATCATAAATAAGAAAAACTCTCACTAGAAATGATAAAGGACCTACACAATAATAAAACCCAACAAATCCAGACGTTGAAAAAAAACTACAGAAGCAGCACCATGTTCAATGTGGGATTACTCTTTCTCCTGGCAATAATCATATTGGTCATCCTTCTGAAAATCATAAGAAACGAGAAATCTCCAAATAACCCTATCATCAAAGCCAAAATAGTTACAGAAGCAATAGAAACAGTTAAAAGTCCAAAGACATCCCGAAATAACCAGATTCCATTTTTTTAAGTGAACGAGGACGTTCACACTTAAAGGCAGATGAGTTAACAAATTATTCTATATAATCCAGAAAACCGCGCATCCAATTACTTTACACGCGCATTCAACTTTCCCACACTATTCCTATGCTGCAATCCAAAACCTGCAACCTGGACAAATCCAACAAACACCAGACACCTGCAAAGCTCAAAGCGTGAGTAACAACATGTTGCTGACTTAGCATTAAAAAAGTATTTAAGATCTAGTTTTAAGAACATTTACAGTTGTAATCAAGCAGTCAGAATCGCTGCCAGTTTAAATAAAGTATTTTAAAAAAAAAAAAAAATTAAATATAAATTTTTAATTTCTACAACTCTGCTTATGCATATACATATGTATTACATTGCAGCACGTCATCTAGCAGCAAAGCTGAAAATATTTTCCTTCATCAATATTCAATAGCACATTTTCAGTCCATGTTAACGTCTAAATTAGTTGAACTAGAAACTACAAAAAATGACACCCACAACTCACCGTTGTCATGCCATCAATTGACGATAACCTTCCAATTTTAATTCTAACATATCTATGAAATTAATTTTACATATGTCAGCTATCAGATATAAAAACTCCTTGTCTATTCCATTCCTACTCATAGATACAAATATGAAAGTTTTTATCAAAGATATTATTTCTATTTAACACTTACTTTAATGTATATATGTATTTTTGTTACATGTTAGATGTTGTTGCACAGCAAACTGTATTACAGGTTAGCCCATTTGGTTTTTTTTTTTAAATAAACAAATCTAAGTAACAAACACTGTCAATTTGTCGAAGGAAAATATAAAATTGTACGAGAATATTTTACATCGACGCGAGCAACTATTTCATACAATGCACAATGACACAGTTTAATAGACTTGTAAAATAACATATGTATGCACATATTTATGCATGTAGGCTATCCACTCTATTAAAGGTTCCTCTTCACTCACACATTGAAACAAATGCCCAGGTTACAATTTATTATGAAATATTAAAAGCCCAGCTCTGCATTTAACAATGGTAAATCAAACTAAAAACAAACGTAATTCACCGATTTGCGAGCGAGGAAAACGCATTTGCTGTAACTGCTGGCACTTATTTATTTAAATATTTATTTTAAACAGATTTCGCGTAGGTCTGGACATTTTTAATGTGCAAATATTCTTTCTTAGTTTTAAAATGAATCAACCAGTGGTTGATGAGGCAAACGCTTAAGATGAAGGGAAAAAGAAAAAACCTTTACATGGGTAACATGGCCGAAAGGACTTTTTTTCGTACACCAGATACATAAACCAGGGTTTAGTGGGCTTTGGTCTATCTTATATACTTTACTGATATAAGAACATCAGTAAAGGCGAAGAGAAATTTTTTTTAGTAAGGCGTCGTCTTACTAATTTGATATCGCATTGTCGGTACCATTTCACAGGTTTTTCAAATTTTTTCAAGATTCTGCGACATTCTTCTATTCTGAAGCAGCTGATATATGTATATAACTTCATTCCAATAATCTCCATTAATGTGTTTTGATGTTTCTTCAAATAAATCAACAGATTTTTTCATGATAAACCGCTTAACAAAAACTTTCGATTACCACTATTAAACACTTTCTATTGTAGAAATCCGAAAACATGTCTTGCAGTCAGAAGTACGCCAACATGATTGTTATGCTTTTGTGTAGCTTTTAAAATACATTAAAAAAGCATTAGCTTTATTCGTTGCCATTATATCAATTAACGGTCACTGAATTTCCGCCTTAAAGAACTGAATCGACGGCACTGATCTCAGCTCGTGCAACCATGCCTACACAAAACAAATGGCCTTTGCCAATTTTGCTGCTTAATGACTCCATTTAACTGCCCTTTTTGTGTAATCTAATTATAAATATCTAATTTTTTTCCTTGCTTCTTGCAGTCTAGAGTAGATAATTATCTTACCGTAGCACAGAATTATGTCACTGCGTTTGTTTTACAGTCCATTGCCAATATAAATCAACCAATCGTTCCTTTTTCCATAATTGTTTCCAGACTATTTTTGTAAAATCGAGAATCACTCGTTATTGGTTATAAATAATTAATTACATAAAATATTTTTGTTGTACATATACATTTTATTTCTAGTTACAAAATCTGCAGCGACTTTTTGAAAATATTCTACAATACAATATAATACAATTATTGAAGTATGAACCCTAGCTTCTACAAGTTTTGTGGACCACATTTTCAGCAAGCAATTTACACTGACTAACACAACAACAAATTAGTGTTTACACCAATAATTTGTAAACAACACTACTCCCTTAACACCTTTCTTTCTTTGGCAGCTTTGTCGTGGCAGAATTCTTAAAATTTAAAGATCAAAACGGTTAAAAGAATGGAGGTGAACCCCAGCCAGTGCACGGATTCTAAAGGCCCCAAACAACATACTACCGAAACTCCCGCTGGCCCAGGAGCTGCTTGATAACTTGATTCCGATTACTCCTGCGGCTTTTTCTATGACACTTTCGGCAGATTGAGCTGTGACGATTAAGAGTGTACCGGAGAGGCTTTGCCCGTTACGAATAAACTCCATCAACAAATAAACCAGTGGTTGGTCAGAGTTCTGTTTTTGACCGCTAAATGCAACAGTCAATTGTGCAAATGGTTTGACAATTGCATTTTAATACCGCACTTAAGAAATATACACATATATTGGTATATACAAAGGTATATACCAATATATGTATATAATTGTGTAATGACTATGTGTGTTTATGTGTGTATTGTGTATGTAGGATTAGGTAGATTAAGGTTTATTTTAAGTTAGATATTAAGTTTTTATAAAAAATAAAAAATTACATCCATAGGCTAAGTTTTTTGTTAAATATTTTTTCTTAGCCCTAAGTATACAAAATAAAAATTTTTAAATAAAATGTAAATGAAGTCGAAAGACATAGATATAAGAATTTAGATTAGCTTAGAGTGCCTGTGTGGGGCCAGTAGGTTAGTATAAGATTGTTAAGTAATTGTAAGCTAGCATTTAAGCATTTTTTGTTAGTATGTAAGAGTTAGAGTTTAAGAAAATAAAATGCATTTAAAAACTAAACTGCATTTTAATACCACTAATTAATTTTAGCTTATATTGTTTTCGTGGGCGTAATGTGGTGCCTTGTGTTTTAAATTGTGTTGGGAACCAACATGCTCCCGGCCTTTGGGGACAGAGTTCAAGTCAGCCTGGTCATCTCACATTTCACCATAGCCTCCTTTTGCATGCGGCTAGTCCTGCCGCTAATTTGTTGTTGTTGTGTTCCTTGGCCGGATGGCTGTTCTGCTCTCGGTACGAAGTGTGGTTTGCAAAATGATAAAAACAAACAAAAGCATTAGTAATGTTTTTTTGTGTGTGTAAATATACATAATGTGCAAAGTGACAGAGATGTTTAATATTTATTATCTTTTTTGGACCTAGTTCCCTATTAGTTTCAAGGGATGATCGGCTGTATTAGCATGGGGTGAGTTCTTTTTTGATTTATTTAAGTTCATTGGTTTGTATTATGGGTATAGTTCATGTTCGCGATTAATATTTGTTTTGTTTTTACTTCATTGGGGTGTTTTATAGGTAGTTCATGTTGTTAGTTAATGAATGGGTTGCTGCACCAAAAATGGAAAAACAACTCGTTTGTTTACGTTTATTTTATATTGTTTATAGGTTATTTTCGCGCATGTGACCACGGTGAGGGTGGTAAATTGTCCTAATTGTGTGTTATAGCAGATGTAGATATGATATGCTCCATTGCTTCCAAAAGTCTTACATAAGCCGCTGAATGTATCGCCATTTTTTCAGGCTGTTAATGTTAACGTCGCACAGGTTTCTTTCGGGGACAGTATGCATTGATCCTCCTATAAGGAAGTGTCCAGGAGTCAAGACTGTTAAATCCTCGGGATCCAAAGACATTGGACATAGTGGCCTCGAATTGAGATATGCTTCAATTTGAGTGAGCAATGTCGAGTACTCCTCAAATGTCAATTTAGAATTTTCAATGGTTCATTTGATTTAACTCCCGACTCCCATAACCCTCCGAAATGTGGTGACGAAGGGGGATGGAAATGCTATGTTATATTTCTGGCCGCGGGTTCTTTGGCCACTTCTGACGACAATTCGGATGAGATGAATTTGCTGTCCTTTTTTATTTCGTTGTGCGCTCCTTGGAAGTTCGTCCCACAATCGCTAAATATGTTAGCGCATGTGCTTCTTCTTGCGACAAATCTTCGAAAAGCGGCTGTGAAGGAAGCCGTACTTAAATCGTTCACCAGTTCAATGTGAATGGCCTTTGTTGAGAGGCATACAAATACCGCTATATAACCTTTGGAGAATTTGTTACATCTGCATTTCCACGCCTTGATTTCTATAGGCCCGGCATAATCTACTCCGGTGTTTGTGAAGGGTCTTCAGCACATGACACGCTCAGCTGGGAGGCTTCCCATTAGTTGATGCTGCATTTTTGCCTTGTAACGATGGCATCGAACGCATTTATATATTGTGGTTTTTATGAGTCTCTTTAAGTTCGTTCTCCAATATGTATTCCGTATTTCTGCCTTCATCATTTGCGCGCCGCCGTGCAGAGTCCGCTGATGAATATCGCTCACAATTAGCTTGGAGAAGTGGTGCGAATCCTTGAGTATTAAGGGATGTCGTTAATTAAATGGAAGTGACGAGTTTGTTAGTCTACCTCCGACACGCAGTAGTCCTTCCGCGTCGAGGAACGGGTTTAAGTTAATGATTTTGCTCCCTTTACCAACAGTGTAACTGCCCTTCAATTTCTTGATATCTTCCAAGAATAGCTCTCTTGTACTATTTTTATGAGCTGGTTGTGAGCTGAGGTAAGTTCTTCGGGCGTAATGGGATGTGTGCTAAGTGTTTTCTTGTTTTGTGGGTTTTTTAAATTTGCGAAATACCTTCGCCATATTGCAACATTGCGAACCAATCGTCGTAATGTTGAATATTGTTCGAAGAACGCCTGGTCTATAATGCAGTGAGCTAAATTTGAGTAAATTTTCTTAAAAAATGGGGCCTATGCCACCACAATGGGTTGTCGATGAGCTCTTCTGTTGAAAGTCCTCTTGAACCGATGTCTGCAGGATTTTTTTTTAAAGCGACGTGTCTCCAAATTGTGGGACTAGTGAGGGTCTGGATTTCAGCCACCTTATTAGCTACAAAGGTTGTTCGTGTTAACGGGCTCCCTTTGATCCAAGCTAGTGCGATCATGGAATCACAACACGCAAAGACTTCAGGACTATGGAATTCCATTGCCCGTGATATGAGACGTAACAGTTTCGCTAAGAGCAGAGCTGCACATAATGCCAACGCGGTAGGGGCTGTATGTGTTCTTTGCCGTTTTTAATGACGCGAACGTACACTACTGCTGCATATGCCTTTTCAGAGGCGTCACTGAAGCCATGTTGTTGTCCCTGATCCGAATCTTCATATTGGATCCATCGTGGTATTTGGCTGTCTTCAAGGGCTGGGAAGCCATTTCGCAGCGGCACCCAAAGATCTTCTGTCTCTTTGGAAATTTGGTTGTCCCATGCTAGCTCTTGAAGCCATAGCTGCTTCAGGATGAGTTTCGCCTTAATAAAGCAGGGCGAGACCCACCCAAGACGGTCAAAAAAACGGGCGATGTCTGCTAGGACTGAGCATTTTGTGTGTCCCTTCACTAGGGGTAAGTTTATTTTGAATTTAAACACGTCTTGTGCTGGATGCCATCAAATTTCGAGTGTTTTAATGGAATCAGCTGAGTCGAAATTTAGTTGAAGATTTATCTCTCTTTCCGTTTCAGGTACTCGACTTAGAACCTTAGACGAATTACTTGCCCACTTTCTGAGCGGAAATCCTGCCGACTTTAAGATATCCAGCATGTCCCCTTGAAGTTTGATGGCATCGGATTCATTATTTGATCCATGGATAAGGTCGTCCACGTAGAATTCTTCGGTAAGTGCCTTGGTGACATGAGAATGCGAATTTTTTACCTCAGACGCTAGCTGATGCAATGTGCGCACTGCCAGAAAAGGTGCTGATGCAGTGCCGAAGGTGACAATTTTGAGCGCAAATGTTTTATGGGCTCTGAGTTGTTTTTTCTCCACAAAATCATTTGGTAGGGAGTATCGTTATGTGCGATCCAAATCTGCCTGTACATTTTACTGATGTCAGCCATAAATGCCACCTTAAACTTTCTCCATTTTGCGATCAATTCCATGATATCTGACTGTATGCGTGGTCCCACCATTAAATTGTCGTTTAAGGATTCTCCGTTCGATGTTTTACATGACCACTCGCAACTTTGTAGTTGTGCTCGACTCTTTAAACACTGCGTGGTGTGGAAGAAAGTAGTGTTCTCCTGTGGAGCTTTGCCTGTCTGGGGTTTTTTCCTGCATATGCCCGAGTGTGATGTACTCTTCAATACATGCTGTGTATGCCTCCTTTAGATTCGTGTTTGATTCGAGTCGTTTTTCAATTTGAAAAAACCTCGCTAAAGATGCTCTTTTAGAGTCACCAAGATTTGGGCGACTATTGTTTTTAAAAGGTAACTGAACTTCGTACCTGCCATCGTCTCTTATTTTGCAGGTACTTTCATAGTGTTCTTCGCATTTCTTTTCTTCCTCAATAAATTTCCTAACATCTACGTCCTCTTCTAACTCCCAAAACCTTTTTAACTGAGCCTCCAATGAGCCTTAAATAGTTTTGAATAGTTATTGTGTTGAATTGACCTGAACTGGTTGTGTTCCCAGTTAGAATTCAGCCTAACTCCGTGCATTGGGCAACAGGGGCTCCGTTTTCACCTTTTGCAAGACCTTCCAGAATATTTGATGAATATGCATCAGCACCTAGAAGAAGGTCAATTTTTCCTAGCGAACTGTACGACGGATCGGCTAGTGGTAGATTGTGCAAATGCGTCCACGCTTTTGTGGTCAACTGGTGTGCTGGTAGCAGTGACGTCAGTTGTTCGAAGACAAATGCCTTGACATGTAGAGCAAATGA
Organism: Volucella inanis; assembly: GCA_907269105.1. Classification (NCBI taxonomy): domain Eukaryota; kingdom Metazoa; phylum Arthropoda; class Insecta; order Diptera; family Syrphidae; genus Volucella; species Volucella inanis. The sequence goes on from OU026158.1 coordinate 18,697,358, forward strand.
TATCTTAGGCAGATTGTAGATTGTAAAATCAACTTGGTGATCTTATACGAAGTCTTTTTCTTTTTTATATTGAGCAGTTGAGCGACATTTTCTGTGACAAATGTTGCTTCCGAACCGGGGTCAATTAATGTCCTTAGAATGTGCTGTTTTCCATTGGTTGCAAAAACTTTGACCAATGCTGTCGCTAGCAATGCTTTTGAATGCATTTGATTGGACAGGTTACAACATGTTTGTTGATGGTTAGACACCATTTTTGCTGTGTTTATATTTTGGACATTTGTGTCTCTAATAAGGTGAGAGTTTATGCTACATTGTTGACAGGCATAAGGTTGATTTGGAGATTGCGCGTACGCTTGAGCATTTATTGCTTGTTATGATGTTGAAGGACCACAGTTCATGTAGTCCTGTGGTTTATTGGGAATATATGAGTTAGCATTCTGTTTTAACCGATTGGTATTGGCTTGATTTTGGTTCGCTGACATAGTATTAGTGGTACTTGTCATCTCTGTGGAATTGTTGGGGAATGATTGTTGACAAAAGTGATTTTGAACGTTTTGCTGAGCATATTGTTGTGCATGTTGTTGATTATTTTGTGGATTGTTTTGGTTATTGTTTTGTTGAGACCGTTCCATATGAAGAAGAGTGTGATGTTTTAAATTACACTTGAAACATCGATTCGTGTTTGTGCAATTGTTCATATGATGGTCATAACCAAGGCAATTAAAGCAAACGGAATTTCGTTTGATTACCTCTATACGGTATTTGATACTCATTTATAAAAATTTCTTACAAAGGCGTAAACTGTGCGCGGCTTTGCAGAGCCTACAGCGAAACTGTTTTTCTACCCCTTCCATTTTTACGTGATATGTGTTGGAAATAGATTTTCGAAACGATGTTGATGGCAACGGTTGTTTCGATTGTGAGTTCGACTCCATAAAATTTTCAAGTGAGCTGAATCTACCCTCAATGAAAGATAAGAAGGTTTTCCAATCGGGACTACTTCTTGAAGTCCCTAATTTCGTTTCCCAATCTTTTTGTGTAATTTTTGGGAGTTTGTGATATATGAAGTATATTAGTATGGCATCCCATGAATCCCAGATTTGACCGGCTGATTCCAATGTAATTTTTTTTTTTTTTTTTTTGCTCTAACAAAATTTTCAACTGTGTGTTGTCCAGTTTGCTTTTGTTTTAAAACCTTTCGGTGATGATTTCCCAAGCCGATGCGTAGCTTTTGCTATCGATCGCAAGATGTGAGATTAACTCTCCAGGTTTTTCACCCAAAGAAGATTTTAGAAATTGTAGCTTCTGGATATCAGACAGATCAGCGTTTTAATCAATTAAAATTTCGAAAACGTTATGGAATTCACTTCAGTCTTTGGGTTTGTCTGAAAATGGCTTTATATTAATTCGCGGAAGACGAATATCCGAACTAGACCTGGTGGTATTTAATCGTGAGATATCGAGATTGGCACTGTGGTCGTGCGGAAATTTATCAATGTCATCATTAATCATGCCACTGAATTTGAAATACATATGCTTGATTTTGGTATATGTTTCATCTGCGAGATATTTGTCTTTCCGCCGCACTGTTAATTATTGAAGTGTGTATGCCCTTAGCACATTTAAAAACTTCATCGACATCAGCTAAACACGCGTTTACATAACTCTTTGATTTGCGCGATTCGATTTGCTTTTGGTATTCTTCGAAATCACTAGACAATTCCTCATGAATACGTTCTTGCTTTTCGATCGATTTTTGGAGTTTACTCATGATTATATATGTTGTATTATTTCACTGATTGATTCAACTTTTGTGTTTTAAGTTTAATATATTATCTTAGGTGAATTGAGTTCATGCACTTATGTATAATATGAATGTTGGTATATAGTGTATATTGCAAAAAAGGCTTTAGAAAAGAGGAATAAAATTCCTATCTTAATTTGCTTTTGCAACTGTAACTTGAGTCTCCTTAACAGTTACAGTTGCAGAAGACTTGTGTTGCACAATTCCTTGCTGTGAATAACTACAATTGTTCCGCTTGCAGACTGCTGTATCGCTTGTAGACCGTTGTACCGCTTCAAGACCGTTGTGCCGCTTGTAGACAACTATATCACTGTAAATCTTTTGGTTTCAGGATTCGTTCATTCGGTATGTTCGAGTATTGGGCAATTGAATATAGAAATATATGTTTTGTTAAATGGAGCTAAAAGGAGCTAAAACGGAAAAGAATTCCTACCTTGTATGTATATGAACTATCAGTTACAGTTGCTTAAGGCTTTCTGCTGCTACTGTACGGGATATCGTCAACTCGTTGGATACTGGGACCGATAGACTGTCCGTCGTTGATCGGACTGCTAATTAAGATTGGCGTTCTAATTATGCACTCTTGTACGTTGGTGATAATGTAATCTTACACTTTATGCACTATTCACTTTGGGTTTTAATCGTATTTAAATTAAACTATCGTTCATTTTATACGCGGTTCTTATTATCGAGGGACCCTGTCCTAAGCTGAGTCGAACTTAGAAATAATTTTATTGCAAGAAGGACATCCTCCTTGCGCCAAAAATGGGTTAATTGCTCGAGCTAAAAAATTAAACAAACTTGCTCGTATTATGTTATAATCGTTAATAGTACCGATCTAGTCTACTACTAACTCACAAGTGTGCATAAGATTTGCATCTTAGTTCCCATGAAGCATTGCTTTTAGTCGCTACCGTGCTTTACCTACAATACAAATTTTATTTTATTATACATCATATGGTCATTGAACTTGATCTTGAACTTGAAATTCTTATATACCTACAGATCCATTAATACATTTACATTATCATTACTCTAAAGAATTACAGTCTAAGGGGCAATCAAAGAGGAAACGGAGACGTAGGACAAACACGCGGCGCAAAGACAAGGCAAGTGCTGTCGAAGAAGCGAGTTCTAAAAATTTCACACCCCCAGCGCTGACGGAGAATAGAAGCAGGTCTATAGAAATGACACCCGCTGAAACTCCCACTGCTGTTGCTGTTGGGGGTGAATCGTTGACAGAGCGAAATTCGAAAAAATGTATAGCTCTGCAAATAAGAATTTTCGTCGTAGACGGCATAGGTAGTTAGCTTGTGGCTAAAAAATTATCATAATGTTGGATTAAAAGCCACCAGTCCAGAGATGTATGGTGCCAAACTATAAGTGACCGCAAGATTGCGAAGCTTGACCGGAAGCTAAATTCTGGTAACACGGGTGGTCAGGAACTATAGGTTCAATCTAAACTAGGAGTAAGCGCCCTTATGAGAGTTTCGTGGTGGCTGTGAATTATGTCCAAAATCGCGGAGAGAGTAGATTGACTGCAACTTGGACATCTCACCAAAGGCGAAGTTCGTGCCTTACACACGACTTCGAATCTGTTACTGAAAGTGATACTTCTACTACTCGAAGGGCGCTTATCAACATAATGTTTTGATCTCCAGTATGAAGACGTACCATAGAATTGTGCCTTCATGGCAGGTACCTTCGCAGAGCTTAGTGATATCTGTCCCGAGCACGGCCAAGAGGAAGAACGTTTCCGGTACTCTCTGTGTCGATGGATCTCTCCATTGCAGCCAAGAAATACTACAGTCCCAGTGAATGGAAATCACATGAAGCGTTCAAATCTTTCGACGAAAACAAAACTAGCGGTAGTTTCACAAGCACATTATGTCCGGATAAGGCCAACGCGGTGAAATCCCCGCTGAGAAACAACTCTGGTGGTGGTTTTCCCAGCGCATAAGATCCAGCTGAAACCAATGCTATAACCAGAACAAGCTGCAGTTCTGGTGGATGGAACCTAGATGTAGACGGAAAACACACCTACAAGAAGGCCCCGAAAGGTCAAAGGGGGCAGGTCTGGCGCCCCTATAAGGGTGTCGCCATCATCTTTCTGGCGCTTCAATTTGGGAAGGCAATGGCAACAGTTCATCGTTCAGTGTTGAGTACAATCACTCTTTCGATCTGGCTAAAGCAGATAATGTTTGCATTCAAAAATAGAGATACGATATGGAAAAAGGTACTCTTAGAGTGAAATGCTCTACCCAACAAACTTTTGAATGTTTGAACAAGTCTATACCGGAGATCAAACCCTTGTAAACTAAACCTTTCAAGTATTTCAGACAACCGAAACTGGCACGCGCCATCTTTTTGGTTCCGTGACAACTTATGGAAACAGGGGATGTGCTGATGCGTCTTCATAATCAGAATCCGGTATAACGTACTGAAAAGTTGAAAATCCCCTCTAATAAGGAGAGAAAGAATCGGAAAAATAAGAACGGCTCTTTTCGTGGGCTTAGACAAAGCTTCTGTAGAGACTATTAACTCTTAGTATAACTCAAGTTCGTATCTGCACGTTTCAACGGTTTGTGGTGATGAGTTAGATGGTTGAAACAACGATATTTATTAATTAAAACAATGTACTTTTTAATCCACGTGTAACTCTATTCAAAATCCACACTGAACTGTGTCTCCTTTATTCTGTTATTTGTAGTTTTTGATTTGTCTTTATTCTGTATCAGTGATATGTAAACATAATTTGACTTTTCTGCCATAGCGGGTTCTGTATTATTGTCTACTGCTGTCAACTGTTGTTGATTGCTGCTGGTTCTCGGTGCTTGTTTTTACGTGTTCCGATGTCGTTATGTGAGCTGCCTTAAGGCGATCGATAGATATCTGCTTTCGCACGTTATTAAAATCTAACGTAAAGTTTTTTTCAGCTCGGTCTACGACATGGAACAGACCTTCATACGGTGTTTGAAGTGGCTTTCGAACGGCATCTGTACGGACAAAAACGAATGGTGAAGTTTTGAGAACTCTTTCCACAAAGACTGCGCTTGACGGATGGTTACAGGTCGGGGATGGCTTAAGCGATTTCATCGTGTTCTTAAGTTACTTTACGAAATCGTGCTCAAGAATTGCATTTGATGTTTCAGTGAAAAACTCACTAGGCAAACGGAGTTGCGACCCATACACCATTTCAGCAGGCGATGCTTGAAAATCTTCTTTGCCAATTGACCTTATTCCAAGAAAAATCATGGGAAGTACTTCTGTCCAGCGTTCTGTATTGGCACGGCAGCTTTTAGAGCACAATGCCACAACTCTATTAATCCATTTGATTCGGAGTTTTAAGCGGTCGTGTGGATGTGTTTCGCGTCAACTGATCGTGTTAAGTCTCTGAACAATTGTGATGTGAACAGACGTCCTGATAGGTGGTAATGCGTGCGGGTACTACAAGCTTTGAGAACCATTGCTAAAACAGTGTTAATGCGACGGTTTTCGCTGTAACAACCGCCATTGGATACCCCTTAGGCCAGCGGATGTATCTGTCTATGCAGGTCAAACAATAGCGACACCCATTTAAAGTTGGTAAAGGACCTATGAAATCCACGTTGATGTGCTTAAATCTACGATTAGGCTGCACAAACCATCCAATTGGAGACTTGTTATGACGATGCACTTTCGATTTTTGGTACGCTTAACATCGCCGGCAATCTGCTTACATTTACAGCCAAACAAATTTTTCGGAAACCATTTTCACTGTTTTGTTCATTCCGGGGTGGCTTAATCCGTGAATACTGCTGAAACCCAACTTACGAAATCTTTCGGTTAAGTAAGATCGTAGCAACGTTGCAGAACAATCGCAATAAATTTTTCAATCTGTAATCTGTAGATTGGGAATGAAAAAAAAATTTTTCAAATGTTTTTTTTATTTTATTCAACATAATCCCCTTTTAGTTTGATACACTAATTCTATCGATTTTCCAACATCTTGATCCCGTCCGAGAAGTAATTTTCCGGAAGGTCTGCAAAATACTACTCCGTGGCGTCTATGATTTCCTCGCGTGAGGTTTGGGAAGAGATAATAGTCAGACGGAGCCAAATCGGGCGAATACGGTGGATGCGACAGCAATTGGAGCTGTCAAAACAAAACCAAAGACAGTATCGCACTGAAATTTGGTATGTCTGCCTAAATATGAACAGACTTCAAGGCACCATAACTTTTTTTGCAGTAGCAGCGCATTCTGGCTATCAAAGAGGTTACTTTTCACTCCACCTAGTAATTTGAGTGCAGTGTCTTATACTAATAATTTCTGCAGATCTTCGTCCGTCTCTTGCGACATCTGGATTGCTTCAATGCGTGAAAAGGTATCGGCCACAATATTCTCACGTCCTAATATATATCGTATATCGGTTGTTAATTGGCCTATGAAGTCCATTTGCCGTAATTTTCAAAAGCTTCCTTTGCTTCGTTATCCCACTTGACAAGGGTTTTGTCGTTCTTTTTATTAGTTCTTACAGTATTTGTTGTCTTTTAGCTGCGGTATAAATCGTTTTGGCGGTGGTCGAATCCTCTTTTCGTCGAACATATATCCCCAAAATGTTGCGCTGGGCTGGCCGATTGTGCAATTAAAGATGTTAATTACAAGTCCGTGCTCACGAAGACTTTGAAACAAACGGAGTATAGGTTGTTCGTGTTGTTCGATGTTGTCAGACGCTACGAGGATGTCGTCAAGGTAGGCGTTAGCGAAATCAAAGTCTTTTAAAACTTCGTCCATGAATCTCTGGAATGTCTGGCCGGCGTTCTTCAGTCGAAAGGTCAAACTCACGAACTCAAATATACCAAAAGGAGTGGGAATTGCCGTTTTAGGGATGTCCTTTGGCTCGACTGGGTTCTCGTAATATGCCCTTTTCAAATTTATTGTTGAAAAAATCCGCTTTCCCTCTAAAAAAAAAGAGTAAAGTCGTGTATGCGTGGGATTGGGTAACGGTCGGGTTCGGGTTCAGCATTAAGGCGCTGTAATCGCCATATGGTCTGCAGTCACCGTTAGGTTTTTTGACAATGAAGAGCGGAGCGGTCCATGGACTGCGGGAAGGACGGTAAATACCTTGTGCCATCATGGAATGAAATTCTGCCTTCGCTGCCTTAAGTTTTTTTGTTTAAGGATTTATTAATTATTGACAGGTTAATAATTATCCCTTTCCTCTCAGCTAAGTTGCAGGACGACGAACTGTTTGTTTGACGATCAATAAGTTTTTGTTTCGGAGGTCGACTGAAGTGTTGCAGAAAGTAAGCACCGAGAATAGCCTGGACAACGTCAGCAATTGTGAAAAGCCATTGAAATGAGCGTCTGAGTCCAAGGCTAAGTGTTAGCAATTTTTCTCCAAAGGTTTCAATCGAAGTTTTGTTGGCCGCGAAAATAAAATTTTGTTGATCCGGTAGATTGCGTTGGTTTCAGGTCAGTGGTATGACAGATATGTAGGCGCTAGTGTCCACAAGAACTCTCAATTTAGAATTTGTGTCGGTGATAAAGAATCTGTGGTTTCTGATGAAAAATCTGTCATTTATCGCCAAATGTGACAGAGATTTTAGTTTTCCGAACGATGTTTATACAGTGGGCGACATTTTCGGGCTGAGTTGCCATACTTCATGTGATACCAACATATGTCTGTATCAAGTATATCAGAAGAAGTGCAATGAACTGACCTTGGGTTACTCCTTCCTCGCGAATGACTGCGTTGGTCTGCACAATGTTGCAACGATGCCTTTATTTCGGACAGCTGGCTCGATAGTTCGGGTACTTACAACTCCAAGGTTTTGTTTCGTCGTGGCTTTGGTATTGTCGAGCACTCAGAAATTTGGGGGCAATCACTTATTTCAACGACTTTATCGACTAAGGTTGCCATTTGCTGTAAGCCTTCACTGCTGATGGTAATGATACTGCGGATGTTAGAAGATAAGCATTTCGACTTCAGCATTTCTTCTTGCATAATCATTCCAGCCAATTCGCGCATTTCTCGTAGTAGCTGTGACGGTCTCATGTCGCCAAGTTCCACATCTTGAAGTAGCTTTTTTATGCCTTTTTGCTCGGAGTTTGCAAACGCAAACTGTTCGATCAGTCTTTCCTTTAAAGTTTTGTACATATCTACTGAGGGTGGATTCAAAATCTCTATCGCTGCAACGACGATGTGGTATTTGGTCTCGTCTTTTGAGATTTCACCCGTAGAATTGGGATTCAACTTGAGCAAACCAAAGCTGTGGTTTTGCACTCTAAAATGAAGGGATTTTAATTAAAACCCTGGCTATTTTTGAAGTCGATTGACTGGAACCACTTGCCGTTGGAACGCTATCCTTTCGTGAAGTGGCCATTTTTTTTTTTTTTTTGTCTTCAAATGTGGACAAGCACGTCGTAGATGAGCGATAATATAGCTATCGATACAGCGTTTAATGGTGTGCACAACTGTTGTCGGGGTCACCAATTATATGGTGATGAGTTAGATGATTGAAACAACATATTTATTTACTAAAACCATGTACAATAGTTTTTATTCCACGTCTAAATCGATTCAAAATCTACACTGAACTGTGTCTCCTCTATTCTGTTATTTGTAATTTTTGATTTGTCTTTATTATATTACAATAAGTATGCTGCCACAGGTTAATTTCCATTTTCTTTCCAAATGAGTGCAGATTGTGTACTCAGATCAATCTTTAACATTCCGAGTCTGCTACTGCATTTCCATGTAGAAGCCTTTCCGTGTTGAATACGAACCATCACATAATATCCACACCATGGGTGTGGAATAAATGCATCTGGGATTTCATTTTTTTAAGCGGTTTCACATCACTTTATGACGAGCGATCGGAAAGACTAAAAGCTTGTTTGGTATGTGCCAAGCTCACACTTACCATCTGATTTTGAGCAATTTTGCAACAAGATTTAGTTGCTACAGACATAAGTTACTAAACGAACGGAGAATGGCACAAATTCGTCGTTGCACTTACCTATTTGCCCGAAGGTTCGTTTTTGTCACCACTACCGACGGTGGTAACCGAACTCACTATTTACTGTGATTCCAAAAATCATATCATATGATTCATATCATAGCATATATCATATGCTTCGACGCTAATGCTCAGAATACTTTTTGGGGCAATAGCAAATATAAAGTGAGATTCAATCAGCTTCTAGATGTCATACCATCGTCTGATGTGGTTGTCAACAATGTAGCCAACTTTTGCTACGAAAGTAAGACAGCAAGTAATTAACTCAAAGTTATCCAATAGATCTGCTGAAATTACCTGCTGGAAAGTACTATCAGAGGTCTCCATGTCAGATGCATCAAATTTAGAATCAAGTGCAAGGTCTCCACCTAGTGGTAGAGGAGAAATCCGAAGAAAAAAACTGGGCACGATTTAAGGAGAAGCTCGACAAGTACAACAGTACTCCCGCTAAGCTCAGGATAAAACAATAGCTAGCTATTCTTATAGACCCCATTATGCTGCATATAACATACTAGGTTCGGTTCAATGTCTTCTTCTGCCAGTTGCACATGGCCAAGATCCAGATTTTCAGTGATGTAGTGCTCATACAATCCCTTTACATTTAAATATTTCTCCAGACGTCTTTCGAGAGAGTGAAAGAGAGCAGATTTTGTGTCATCTAGATGCTCTGGTTTGAAAAAAGACTGAATGAGTGAACAATTTGTTCATAAAAATCCTCGCAATGTACTTCGTTTAAGGACATACCATATGCGGTGAGATCTGAACATCTTCTTCTCCAGGGAACTACCACAAGTCTTGCACTAATTCCTTATAACTTCAGATATCACTTCTTAAATTGTTTTTAAAAAATTAAAAAAAAAAAATGGTATTAACGGTACAAGTGGGTGTGTCTTTTCAGTTCTTCGCAGCTGCTCACAGCAGTCGGTCCTACCCCCGCAACTGTATATTCTTTTTCTCCAAAACTTCGTTTCTTGTGTACACATAATACTGTTTGCTTCCTATTTTTTTAACGTATTCTCAGTATTAATACGATTTTTTATAAAATCATTTAAGTTTCGATAAAATGGGTCCTAATAGAAAATACCGTAAATCCTCCAATGCATTTTAAACGCGGCCAACAGTTATTCTCCGGATCTGCTGAACCAATTTTAATAAATCTTGGTGTGTTTTGTATATTAAAGTGCCCTGAGTGGTAATCTACCACAATTTGGCAAAAAACCAATAAAAAGAATTTGAGAAATGTAAAGCCCTTTTGAACGCGCCCCATTGTGAAAAGTGAACGCAGCCTGATTCGTCAAGTCAGCCATTAGAACTGACCGAATCCGCCATCATGGTTTTTGAGAAGATTTGGGAAAAGGCGGGCATTCGAGAGTGTGCTGTAAAACTGATTAGATAGATTAAGAAAAAGATAATAAGTTGTAAGAAAATAAAAGAGAAAAAAGTAGTAAACTAAAGTGTTTTTAAAAGAAAAAAAATAAAAAATAAAGGGAGTTTGAAACTCAGAAGAAGGATTATCCACAAATATGGCGAAGAAATTAAATAAAAGCGAAATCGGACGTGCTCTGGAGGAAGCGGGATTAACCTACCCGCCTACTGCAACCATTGCTAAAATGCGCGCTCTACTCGATGCAGAGAATGAGTGCCAACCAGCATCTCCCAACGTGTACGTCGAAGAGGACGAAGTCGCCGAAATGGAAGGCGAAGTCGCTGCGGAAGAGGTCCGTGCCACTTTGGCGAATGCATCTATCAACATTGCTACGGACACAGGAGAAAACTATGATATCGAAGCCCTAATCGCAGAACTACAATAATAGAAAAAACTGCTACTTCTACGCCAGGAAATCGATGCGCTGGAGGATTCTTTCACTCCGGGACTGCACCGCTTATTCATTACCGAAGTGGAGTCAATGGTCTCAAAATATTCTGGAAACGATGCCTATTCGGTGGACAAATGGCTTGCAGATTTTCAAAACGCAACTAGGTTATGTCGAGGTTCGGATCACTTTAAATACATGACCATGCGTCGTCTGTTAACGGGAACGGCAACCATTTCTTGCAAACCTCAACAGCATCAAATTAAACCGAACTAAAATCTGCCCTACTAAAGCAATTCAGACGTCGCGTTACCATCAATGATGTCTGCAAACAGTTGCAAAAAAGACAACGCCTTAAGGAAGAAAATATCAGTTACATGCTGTTCATTCAGGAAATTGTAAGTCAAGTAAACATTGAAGAAAGTTACATCGTAAACTTAGTAATAGAGGGACATACTCTACACGGCCAAGAACCTCAACAAACTTCAAGATCTACTAGTCATTTACAAGAAGAAGAAAATGAGTGACATTAATCATTCGACGTTTCAAACAGCCAGCCAACCAAGAATACCGTGAATACCGTGAATACCGTGAAGCAAGATGTCGACGACGAATTGCAACCTATTGAGTAAAATGAAATTGTAAGTGTTGCTTTTGAAAATCGAGGCTTAAGTAATAATAAACAAATAAAGTGTTCATATTTAATTGACAGTGGTAGTCATTGCTAAGGATCTCCCAATAGATCCACTTTATTACTGAAAAGTCAAATCTAACTACTACACGCTAAATGGGGATAAGATTGAAACCCTCGGTAAGGTAAATTGTAATATTTCATTATTAAATAAAACGCGCTATATCTCTTTAATTATAGTTGGAAAACAACTTCTGCTAAATTCACTTCTCCTTGGCCGAGACCGTTGTAATTCATAAAAACCGTGAGCATTGCTTTCTTTTCTGACTGAAAACGACGTGGTTTTTTTGGTCTCAGCTCATTTGGTGAACGCCATTCACTTGTCTGATATCTGGATTGCGAATCGTGATCTTAAACCCACGTGTCGTCTCCAGTAATGATCCTTTTGATGAATGTGGGATCGAATTCAGCCTCGCAAATCATCTCTTTTGAGCCGTCAACACGGTCACTTTTTGCATAAAATTGAAGTCTTTTGGCACCAACTTTGCTGCTACACGACGGAAACACAAGTCATTAACCAAAATGTCTTGGATGGATCCATAGGCAATGTTCAAGTCCTCCGCTATCTCTCTGGTGGTTAATTTGCGGTTATTGACCAACATTTCTTTTACTTCATCAATATTTTCGTCGGTTTTCGATGTCTATGTTCTGCCACTGAGTTCGTCATCTTGGATTGACTCACGACCACTTTTGATCCGCTCGTGCTACTGGTAAACGACCGTTTTATTTAGAGAATCTTTGCCGAAACACTTTTCTAACGTTCGCGCACCATTAAATCCGTTTTTTACGCAAAATTTAATACAAATTCGTTAATGCAAATTTAAATCCATTTCTAAAATTGTAAAAAATCGCCACCACACACAGATTTAGATGTACTCTTGGCTACGTAACTTTTGCAAATGTCAAGCTATGACTCTAAGATTTAGAGGGAATATCAACAACAGATATTCAACAATCAACAAGGGGTGGCCGTGATGTAGTGGTATATGCATAGACTCCTCAAGATGAGGGTCGCGTATTCGAATCCCGTGAAAGGTAATTCTGTGAAAAAGTCTTTTCATAGAATTTGTATGTAGTTATATGAAAAATATTGAAACCTAATACACCTGAGTTTCAAACTACTACACCACCCGCCCGCGCCCTGGAGAAAAGCCAATAAAAGTGTATTCTTTATCGGCAGGTGGATAGCCGATCGTGTTAACTTAGTATATAAAGTGTTTATTTAATTTCTTATTAAACGAGTCAATAAAGACAGTGAAATGCAACTTTTATAAATGGAATTCTACTAATATTATAGCAGACCATTTTAAAGGGAATATTTTAGATGGTCGTCAACGGCTTCGCCACACTGAAAGCATCGGTTCCCACTAGATCACCAAAACCAAGCAGTGTTGGGCGCGGTAAGTACGTAGGTGGGGGACCACATGGGAACTCAGTAATCCGCGTGCTGTTGACAAAACGCGCCACATGGGCATAGTACCCCGGCGTTAAATCCCGGACCCTACAAATTATTTTGTATCGTTCCCTTGATAATAACAATAATAAAATTCATCGAGATCAGCTACGTCAAGGGTACATGTGGCGGTGGTCAACTCTAGAGAAGTTATTACAGGAGCACTCTGTTTAAATGTATGATCTCCTCTGGCATTATTCATCCCTAGAGATCGGCGCAGCCACTCTGTACCATATACTCGCTAATAAAAGATAGCAATTCTTAGTAGCAAAGCCGTGGCGAGTAATACAGGTGCCAGTTGCGCCAGTGATATTTCCTCGTTTGAGTGATCTAATAGAGAATTTTTTTTTTTTTTTTCAATTTAGGACTCAAGTTAAGTTTTTCGGAAAATTGGAAAGAGAGAGAGAGAAAGAGAGAGAGAGATGTTGGGGCTCAGTTGTTATATTATAATAGGGATTTAGTGTAACTTGTTGTATTTGAGGCAACCATTCATCGAATTCAACGAGATTTTACTTTTCTAAAAAATGACTTTCAGGCACGGCTGGTATTATTCTCCGAACTGTTCGATTGAGAAGCCAATACACTAAAACTTGAGCCACAGCCACCCACGTTGGAAATGTTTATGCTGATGTACGCTAGCGAGATCGTGAGATCAACAAAACCTCAACTTCTTCACAATATAAATACGCTATGCTTATGCTAAATAGCAGAATAAACAACTTCGGACTGGGTGGGGCTTCTTCTAAAAGATGTGTCAGCAGAGGTACGCCGAAACGCAGTGCTCTTTCTTCTCTTCTCTGAAACGTAGTGGTTAATAAACTTCTGATATACCTGGAAGCGGGTGGCAGCAGGTTGATAGCCTATGCAGATGACGTTTGGTTTGACAAAGACTTTCATGTAAGCTTCCCCTATTGATCCTACGAGGAGGAAGAGGAAGAGATTTTTTAAATCACTGTAGCCTGTTCAAGGCGGAAATTTTGGCGATTAAAGGAGCTCTGTGCTGCCTGAAGAAAAACGTGATATCTGAAAAGGATATACGCATATTTTCGTATAGTCAGGCCTCTATCAAGTCTCCGGACTCAGTCTCATTAAATTTAAAAATCACAGTTGAATGCCGGTCACTTCTTTATTGGGTGCCGGACCACAGATACATTCCAGGGAATTGTATTGCCGACGAACTCGCCAAAATTAGAACTACTTTACCTATTCTACCGGAAAAGGGTAGCATAGGTATACTAATCGCTACGTACTAACAAATATTAAACTTCGATGCTAATAAAAGAACAGGCCTTAAGTGGACGTTGGACCTACATGTCTAGGTGACCAAAAAGAGAACAGCAAAAGCTTGATATGAATCGCTCTAAGAGTCTGATCCTGAAATATAAAACATCTCAACACCATCTAAGGTGCCATCACTGAACACTGCCCTACAGGCAAGCATTCAACAAGTCTTGGCGCCCTTACAAACGATTTCTGTAGAAGCTCCATGGACGAGGAGGAAGGAAAGACAATCCTTCACCTACTCTGTAAATGTTCAGCACTCCCAGAGAAGAAATCTTCACTTAGCAGTAAAGTAAAAATTACGTAAAAAAAAAAATTAATGGAGAAAAACAAGCATAAGCACATTTAAATAAAAAAATTGTTTTTACGAAATGGAGGAAAGTAAATTTTCCATTTGTAAGTAGCTAATCGAAAATAGCCATTTTTTTGTTTTGCTTAAAAGTACTGGAAATAAATTAAGCAAACGACGAGCTGTAATATGGTAAAATCGTAAATAATGTGTTTTATGGATTGCTGGTACTCATACAAAGTTTCTTGTATTAACTCGTAAGTTAAAATTGTCATGAAGTCTAAGATCACACAATCCGAATTTTTTAAAATAAATATTTTCAACACTCTTTGAGTATAATTGCTTAAGATAAAGAATATCGAGCCTGTAAGAAAACGCCAACACCAAATGTCAAAAAGAAAAGATCGACTGAAAAAAAATATGGCTGTCTGTCAAACAGCATGTTGTGTCTCTTTCAAACAATGACATCCCGCCAAAAATTCCTTTTTGCGTGTTTCTTTTTCGTTTAAATTCATTGTCAAAAAATCCGTCAAAGTGAGCACACAGGAAAGTGACACAAACTGCGGTAAGTTTTACACATTGTATCTTTAAATTTATATCTAATTTGAATTTCCTATAAATAAACTGAATTTCGCACCACTTTGTTTGGACTGTTCATATCCTATCTCTACTGCTTGCTAGTGACAGAGCAAATTTTTATTTCGCACTTTTCAAACTGCGCGGTGTACATCGTGAAGCTATCACATCCAGCTAGTCTGAGACTTCCTGAGCCGCCGTAGAGTACAAATCTCAGTGCAAGCCAATGCAACGTACACCGCCACGGAAAAGTCCACGTCTTAATCAGCCATAAGCTACAACTACCAACGTTCTAATGGAACAAAAATCTAATGCTGTTGTCTATAAACCCACCACTGCTTCCACGGTCGGTGCTTCTTTAGGTCAGCCGCTTCAAGATTATCCTTTGGAAGAAATGCAAAAGGCAAGTAAACGCTCTAGAATGTCAGCTTAAAAACACAGAAGAAAAGCTTAAGGAACGTTATTTACAGTGTCAGACATTGAGGTAGGTTCTGCAAGCCAACGCCGTTCAATTAAATATGCCGAACACCTCATTATCCACCTCATACACCTCCTCTGTATCCAACATTAGTGATCGGGTAATACCATCTCAACCTGCCACTTTAAGAAAAAATCTAGACTTGCCAGAGTTTAGCGGACAGGCTGAGGATTGGCCAATGTTCTTCACAACATTCACTGAGACGGCTGCAGCATATAACTACAGAGACCTAGAAAAAAGTATGCGCTTACAAGAAAGCCTAAAGGGTGAGGCAAAGGAGATTGTACAATCATTGCTTATTCATCCAGGAAACGAGTGTTGTGAGAGAACAACTTCGATTTCGTTTTGGTCGACCGGAACAACTGATACGCAGCCAACTTAAACAAATCCGCTATATATCTCCAGTTTCCGAAGGCTTCTTAGAAAAATTGATACCGTTTGCGACAAAGGTAAAAAACTTCGCCTCATTTTTGCAGTCTGCGGATAGCCAACAGTACTTGAGTAGTGCCACGTTATTGGACGAACTAATCGACAAGCTTCCTATGAGTAAGAGGATTGAGTGGGTTGCATATGCAACTCCGTTACGACCGTTTCCTACTATTCTCGATTTCAGCAATTGGATAAGTGCAATAACCAATTTATTTGCACGGTTCAGGGTCACAGTTCGGGCCGTCCAACGTCAGAATCAAGACGACGAGAAGTAATTCA
The DNA here is from genome assembly GCA_907269105.1 of Volucella inanis. Lineage (NCBI taxonomy): Eukaryota > Metazoa > Arthropoda > Insecta > Diptera > Syrphidae > Volucella > Volucella inanis. The sequence goes on from OU026158.1 coordinate 18,713,455, forward strand.
TGCAACAGAAGAGCAACGAGCAGATGCAACAGGGCCGGCATAAAGTACCTGTTTGCAAAAAATTCATAGAACGTACTGTGCAAGACAGATAGTTTGTTGCGTTTTAACTGGGACACTTAGCACGCAATTGCCATAACCGAAAACCGTGCGGAGTAGATGGTTGTAAACGGAGCCACCATAAGCTGCTTCATGAGGAACAGAATCGGAACAATGTGGTTCAACAATAGATTGCTAAGCAACCACAAGTAACTGCAGGTGAAAATGAAATAGTTCTTAGCTGTTTTACCAGCTCACCATCGAACTCGTTGCTGTTCCGGATTTTGCCTGTTATTCTCTTTGGACCCACGAAGCAAGTAGAGACTTATGCGCCGTTGGATGAAGGTTCCTCCATAACGATGATGGATAGTGCTTTGGTCAACGAACTTGGAATGAAGGGTCATCAAAGTCAGTTAAATATTCAATGGTTTGGAGGAAGGGCTGCACAGGAGACTGCAACACTCGACGTGCTCGTTAGTGGGGAAAACAGAAAAAAAAGACATCTACTACGTAACTTTACTGTGTACAAAACCTGCGCCTAGCAATACTACTTTGAACAGCCGTGATATTCGAAAGGAAACATTCAAGTTTTTGCCAGCTCAGCCTTACTCAAATGTTACACCAAAGTTGCTCATTGGACTAGACCATTGTCATCTAGGTCTGCCAAAGCAAACGGTTCATCTGAGATATGGAGGCCCATACGCTGCTAATACCGAATTAGGATAGGTTGTTTTCGGCACAACGAAGATGGTCATTCATGCCCGATGATGAAAGTGACCAACGATGATGCTCTTCATATATTAGTTAAGAACTATTTTGAGACAGAGAACTTGGGTGCGGCCAGCATCAGCATTGGAGAGTGAAGCCGACGAGCATGCGCGAAAAATACTTGAAGCGACAACGACTAAAGTTAATGGCCGGTTCCTGACTGGACTACTGTGGAACAACAACAAAATAGAACTGCCAGATAGCTATGTCATAACTATGAGAAGATTGTCGGGTATCGAACGTAAGACGAATTAAGATAATTCTTTCGCTACTGCATACAAATAAATTATTCAAAGCTATGTCACGAAAGGTTATGGGCGAAAGTTGCAACCTTCCGAAGCCACAATTGTAGAGCCAAGAACGTGGTGCCTTCCACATTTTGCCTTTTACAAATCCCAACAAGCCAGGGAAGTTGCGTTTAGTGTTTGATGCCGTCCCACTGTGAAGGGGATTTCATTAAACTCGTGCCTACTAAAAGGACCCCAACTATGCCAACCAATGCCTTCAGTTCAGTTCAATTACCGTATGAAGGTTATTGCTGTATGTGGAGACATAAGAGAGATGTTCCACCAGAAACTCATCCGACCTGAAGACAGATGTTCGCAGCGATTTCTCTAGCGTGACGGAAGTGATACCCGACCACCAAGAGTATACGTGATGCTTGTAATGACATTTGGGGCCACTTTTTCACCCTGTGCCGCTGAATATGTCAAGACCGTAAATGCCAAGCAGCACCGTGATTATGACACACGGGCTATCTAAGCTATTCTTCATCATCATTACGTCGACGACTACGTGGATAGCTTCGAATCTATTGATAAAGCTGTCACTAGACAGGTGTGTGAAATTTACAAGGATGCTGGGTTCGAGGGTGTAGGTTCACCTCCAACTCATTTGAAGTTCTGCAAGCCTTATCAGATTATGTGGATCACGATATATCAGACATTCGGCGATCCATGAAAGATAGCCTGGGCACAGAAAAGGTCCTTGGCATGTACTGGCAGCTGTCCAGTGATACTTTCAGGTATGAACTAGAATTTCATCGTGTCAATGAAAGCATTATTAATGGAGAGATAGCTCCTACCAAAATGAGAATTACTGAGTATCATCATGTCAGTGTATGGTATGATCGGTTGGGATTCTTGTGCAACTTTTTAATTACTGCGAAGTTGTTGGTGCACGAAGTTTGGAAACGTGAAAACCGTTGGGATGAGCAGGTAACTGGTAATATAGAAGTACCTTAAAAGAAATGGTGGAGGCTTATAAGCAATGTACCCGAGTTCTAGACACCACGACACTATTTCTCCTGCACTGTTCCAGAGCAACTTCAGCTACACGTTTTCTCGAACGCCAGCGAAGACGCTTTTGCTGCCGTAACATACCGGAGGGTCATTTACTACAATTGAAGAATTAGTGTTGTGTTGGTGTGTGCCAAAACGAAGTGTGCGCCTTTGAAACCGATGAGCATCCAGCGGCTCGAGCTGCAAGCCGCCACCTGAGCGACTCACCTCATAAATGATCACTCACTGAAAGTCAAGCAAATGTTCCTTTAGAGTGATTCTGCAAGTGTTCTCAAATGGATTGGGTCAGGAACTCGTCGCTTTAAACCATTCGTAGCACACCAAATCGCTGAATCTCTTGCTGTCACTGAAATAGCTAACTGGAGGTGGGTGCCAACTCAATATAATGTCGTCAATGAAGTCACTCGGCCAAACAGTCGGATAGATTTTAGTCCTTCATCTCGGTGGCCAAGAGGTCCAGAGTATCTTCGGGAAAATGAAGAGAAATGGCCACCTGATTACGTTTATATCAACAATCACGAAGACGATGTTGCTCAAAATTTGCTCATATATCAGTAAGTACCACCTTTATAAAATTCAATCGATTTTCCTCCTCGTCATTCGCTTGATCCAGCGATGTCGTAAAAGAAGCTCTGAGACTTGCAGTTTGACCATAGATGAACTGAAGGCATCCGAGGTCGTGCTATGTCCTCAGGTCCAGTCTGAAGTTTATGCCGTCGAGTTGCAACGAATTGAAACAGAAAATTATCTGGATAAAGAAAGTGGTCGAAATGACGTAAGACGACCTATTATACTGCCTCCGGATCATGTATTTTCTATCTTGATCTTTCGACACTACCATCAGCGGATGATACACCAAAACGTCGAAGCAGTGATATGCGAGGAATAAAAATTCCTTTTTGTGCGTTTCTTTTTCGTTAAGATTCATTATCAAGAAATCCGTCATAGCGAGCACACGCGAGACACAAACTGCGGTAAGTTTTACACATTGTATCTTTAAATTTATATATAATTTGAATTTCCTTGAAATAAACTGAATTTCATACCACTTGATTTGGACTGTTCATTTCCTGTCTTTATTGCTCGCTCGTGGCGTAACAGATCTTTTGAACAGTTCAAAACTATGCGTTCTGCGATTAACCTTATGCATAATTCTAATTGCGTGCTTTTGTTTGAGCGATAAAGTTTCTAGTGCACCAAAATAAAATATTTGCCTCCCCAGTAAGAAACGCAGTCCTCTAGATTTGATTTAAAGAGACTATTATAAGCTAACTTTAGAATAGGCAGTTGACAAAAGAGACTAAAATGTTGGGGTTGCCTTATAATCCTATTCAGATACGGTTTAAGGAAGAAAGTGTGATCTTTCTAATTAAACCTTTGATATATAGAGTGATACCTCAGTAATTAAAATTAAAAACATACTCAATTTGAAGGGAAATTTACATTAGAATATACAACAATTCAAGAAAACTTTTGTTAGAATAGGAAAGGGCAGTATCGTCAGCAAAGGCTGTCCTTTAAAATTTGGATAAATAACGAGTTAACGTATGTAAGAAACAAAATTAGTCCCAAAACAGAGCCTTGCGGAGCATCTGTTTCAGCAGCTGCCAAAGTTACCAATGACATCGAGCTGTCAAAATATTCAGTAAGGTTTGTCATTTCATCGTGCATCGTTTAAGCTTGCCAAACATGGAGAAATTGTTAAAAAATATTATCGAAATTTCGGTTTAATTGTAAATACGCAACGTGAATTTCATCGTGAGGTCGGTCGTCATCATGACTTCAGTGTACAGGCATTACATAAGTATACTCTTTTGGATCTTAAGCCACCATACAGATAGAAATTGGTGCGAAATGAAGAAAACATAGACAACGTAGCTGAATTGATCATCGCCAGAGAGTCAACCCGGCTTATTTTCTAGTTAGATTTGGGCCTACATCCGTATAAGACTGCGCTGACGAAAGAATTGAATCTACCGTAGACAAAGCCGTGAGTACGCTATTTGGGCGCTGGAAATGTTGGCCGGAAATCCGGATTTTGGCCAAAAAATCATCTTCTGAGTTAAGGCCCATTTTTAATTCGATGGCAACAAGCAAATTTGCCACATCCACAAAGATTGACTGTTTGGTACAGCTTATGGTATCATCGAAATGAGAAAAGAGACACCATTACCCCCAATGGTCTCAGGTATAGAGCGATGTTGACCGACTTTTTGTGGTCAGAGCTCAACAATATCGGTATATCCCATAAGACGGTGCTACATGCCATAGAAGCGACGCAACGCTTGAAGTTGTGTAGGAAAAATTTGGCGACTGGGTCATTTATGGCGAGCATTCATCAATTGGCCGCCGCTATCATACGATTTGACACTAATCGATTATTTTCTTTGAGGCTACGTCAAGTCCTTAGTCTACGCTAACAAGCTGATCATTTTAGACGAATTGGACTGAGTCATTAAAAATTGGACCGACCGCTTGAAGCACTGCCAGCGAAGCCGAGGAGCCATTTGAATGATGTGATGTTTTACACGTAATGGCATGAACATAGCTTCAAAATATAGTCAGAATGAATTTTATATCTCCCACCGTTGTTCGTTGTTGTTTTATTTACTTTTTTTTGTCAATCGTCCTTATCTGGTCACCCTGTACTTTGACTACAGTATGGTATATGTGTTTGTAACTTTTTGAGAAATATTTTGAAAGCAATAGATAGATCAGATGCAATATAAATTTCAATTCAGAATTCAAAATTTAAATTTGAATTTAAGGCACCAACATTTGCTTTTTTGAATTCTTTAAATTTTGGTTGTCTTATTCTAGAGAAATATTGTAATTGAGTTGAATACCCGTCAGACTATGATCAGTTATTTTTAAATCATAGACCATAGTCTCATATTCAACTGCTAGTACGTAAAACAATATGCTCCAACCAAGAAACAAGATAAGTAAGCTGATTAACCAAAAGCTCAAAACCAAACGAAGACTATACAGAAACAAAACGATCTGCGTCAGGTGAATTACACATCATATTTATATTAAGATCACCCAACAGCACAATGTTTTACGATTTTTGGAACTACAAAAAACCCGAAAATTCCTCTAAGAAAACACGAACTGTACATTTATGCAATCTATAAACACATAAAACAAAAGTGAACGTTAGAACGTAACGTGTTTTATCCATAGAAGTTTGTTATCAAATATGACACCCAGATTCTTGGCATCCTTGAAGAATTCCTCCCTCTTGTAAAAAGAACAACCTCAGTTTTGAGAGGATTAATAGAAAGCTCATTTCTAGAGTATCAATTACCGATCACGTCTAGAGCTGTCTGCGCTTTAGAGCAGAGCAACAGACAGTACAGCTCCATCTTCCGCGTGTGCTTGGGCAAAGACGTCAAAACTATTAAGCGCGTTGAACAGTGAGTGATCCAACATCCACCACAACAGTGAACACAGAACGACGCCTTGCGGGCAACCTCTTTTTACCTCTGCCTCCAAATATTGACCACACCTAGTATCCGCAATCAACTTTTCACCACCATTGTTTTTATCCACAAATCCAGTGATTCGTCTACGCAGTGTTTTTTGGCCGAGTTATACATCCCATCAAAAGTTGCGGGTCGAAAGCACCCTCAACATCGATGAAAATGCTCAAAGCGTATTCCTTCGTGTAGAGTTCCCCTTCAGTTCTCCCTACCAGACTCTGAAGCGCACTCTCCTAAGACCTTCCGCGTGGGTACGCGAGTTGCATTCGAAAAGAATTTCTTGCGCACATTTGCACAAGGTGAAGATTTTTCAGATTCACCAGCAATTTATCTACTCGTATACCTTTTCGTAGCATAATTGGGTATATTCCATTGGTGCTGGGCGACTTGAAGCCATCAAAGGAAGAAATAGCATGAGATATACCAGCTACGGCGTGTTGTGTTATTTAGTTCATTAGCAGCTTCCCTAATAGGATCTGGTTGTGAGCTGGTTCCGATTAGATGGCTATGTGATGGCATTCGGAGAAGAAAGGCTATGTGACATCTGCTGAAACACTTGAGGCCAAGTATGCCTCTCTAGCGCGAGACTTCGATCAGATTTAACGATATTGCGAATAATGGAATTGAAGATAAACTTTCAGAAGTCGGAAACAATTTTTTTTACCATGCCTTTTTTTGTGGCCCTTACGGATACATACCAAAAAAAATTGGCGAAAGTTTTCAATTGTGGGAAAATACTTGGGATCTGTATAGATCAATATCTATATCTTAACATACATATATGGTAGATGCTGCTCTGTATTTTTAATATTGAACTGACAGATACGATTTCTAAGAATTTTCGATTCAAAAATTATAAATTAAGAAAAATATTAAAAAACATTAAAAAAGAAAGTCCGAAGCTAGTAACGCAAGATAGGTGGAGTTATTTTTAGTAGTCTAAGATAGTTTTAGATATTTATAGATAGATATTTTAGATAGTTTTAAGTTTTATCAGAAAATAAAAAGAAAAATGTTTTTCTCTAAAAACTACATTTTTTTAATCTTAATAATACACATTTCATGTTATGATAAAAAAAGTATATTATATCAAATTGTCGAAGGACATAGATTAAGTATTAGGTTTAGATTAGAGTTCTTTGTTAAGCTGGTAAGTAAAATTAACAAAACCTTTTACTGGCTTTTCTCCAGAGCGCGGCGGGGTGGTGAAGTAGGTTGAAACTCAGTTGTATTAGGTTTCGATATTTTTCCCAGAGGTGGTTGTCAAACTGGAGCCAGTGCATCATCAACCAGTGGCGTCTTAGTACGTGCTAGTGTTAGTTCGTTACATTTAGCCCAGCCAGCAACCACTCCAACATCAGAGTTATACCTTCATATCAGAGTTGACGCCGACGGGATTTTCATATAACTACATATAAATTCAATGAAAAGACTTTTTCAGAGAATTGCCTCGCACGGGATTGTGGAGTCTATGCATATACGACTACACCACGGCCACCCCATTATAAATTAGTTAAGCTGGTTCTTAAGCGTTTTTTTATTATGGTAGGAGTAAATAATGGTGCTCAAACACAGGGGCTTAGGAGTTGATTTTCCGCAGTGCCAGAAACTTAAACGCTTAGGTTCCATTAAAGCCCATCCGAAAAATTGTTTTCGCATTTCGACATCGCACAATACTTTAGCTTGGGTAGCTAAAAGGTGCTGCTTAAATTTTAAGATTTTTCGAACAGGAAATTATAGCAAGTTATGTTTTTGGCTCTAACATATTCATCGCAGTGTTCGATATTAAAACGGAAGTATGTAGTCGTGTAATTCGTGGATGACAGCGAAGGAAATGAAAATTTTACGAAAGTCAGTTTGCATGCTAAAGCGTAATCTAATACGAAGTAAACGCATTCGCCGAAGTTCAATCATTCAACGGAAATTGTAAGAAAATCCCATCCGAAAGTTAATTAAAACTGAGGTTATACCAAATTTCGATGATGAACCCAAATTAAATATAATTTTATGATTCAAATCTAAAATCATGAAAAAGCTGACGAGGTGATCCAAAATAGAATGACCTATTGGATGATGTTAATGTCCGCAATTGTGGCAACATCAGCGGTACAGTAGCAATGCAGATACGTGGAAGAAATAAATATCATTGCTTGTATATGAATTTATACGTGTTACCCATTTCGAAAGAAGTATTATCATATATGCACTTTCGCCATTGCAATGAAAATAGTAATACATGCAAAATTTTCACAAATTCACGCCAGCGGCATCTCAACTTTAAAATTTTAGCCAAGCAGTTGATGAGATAAAACTCACTGGACCTCTATCATTTACGAATACTTCACCAAGAGAAATATTAATTCCATCCTCGAAAGAGCTACTTTTACTTGGTAATTTCTAAAATACAACCTACCAGAATTTTTATCTGTGAATGCAAAATAAATGAAACTGAATGTCAATGAAATATTTTCCAAATAAAATTATGTAGCTGTGTTGTCAAAATACAATAACAACAGGTGGTAGTAATGCAGAAAAAGGTGTTCTTCCCTATTCGTTTTTATCTATTCTAAGCTTTCCATATTACTTTATAAATCCAACTAAACCAAAAATACACAATCTTACATTCCTCAGTTTACACATATTGATAAATCTCTGCATCATCGGTTTAATAACATACGAGCATTCGTATAGTTGATTAAATGCACTTAAGCTAATATTTCGTTTTTTTTTTTTCGAATAAATAAAGTTAATCTTTATTAAGGGTGCAATATGTTGGTCTGAATATATACTTTTGAATTTGGCTTGCGTTGTGATATCAGACTATCATATATGAACGTAAAAGGTTTTTTTTAAAGTACTTCGTTAAAAAAATATATATATACCCACACAGGCTTAGGTAATAAAAGGGCAAGCAAGAGCAGCATAAATAATAATTATTAGTTTCCTTAAATGAAAAGCTTATATTAAGTAAAATGTGTTTGAATTGCCAATTTTGCTTGCACCAACAGGTGGTGCATCATTATATAGAAAAAATGTAGGTTATGCATTGATCTAACAACAAGAATGCTAGGGTCATAATTGCGCACTATATAAAATAAAATTGACTTACGATTAGTATAATATGTACATTATATTAAGCCTACTTTATTTTCCATATCAACAAGGTAGATAAGTGTGTGCATACATACTCCTATGTACAATCACAATAATTAAGGTGCATACATTTTTATATGTGTTCATTAGACCTTAAATTTCTTAAACGTACTGTGGACGTAAAATGTGGACACATGGTTAAATGTAGAGGCCCTTAAAACATTTCGTTGGCATCAAACTACAACAAAAAAAAAGTTTGTTTCAGTAAAACCAATTTTCGTAGGTCCTTCATAAAATGCCTATTTTCGTAAAAGTGTGTCTTATCTTCGATTACTTCATTTATTTGTAACATTTTATTACTACGATATTTTTTTTACCCTTTCTTATTTATATTTATTTATTATTACCTTTGTATGGTCATTTCCGTTCTTATTGTTTTTTTGTTTATTTTTTTTTTTTTTTTTGCAGCGCCTTTAACGATTTTTGTTCTACATTCTTTGTCTCCTCTCTTTCTTTTGCAGGGAAAATATTTTAACTGAACAAACTAATTTTTGTATTATTATTATATTATTTTTTTTAAATAATTAATTTTTCCATTTCAGATAATTTCCACACACAAAAAATTAAAATAATGCAACAAATGTATCCTTAAAAAACTGGACTTTTAAGAATTTAATATGTAAAATCAATTTTAAATAATGTAGATCACTCCATGATATTGCAATTTAATTTCTTTACAACCAAAGCTTTTTTTGTCAGCAAATGTTTGCTACGAAAATTTGTTATACCGTTATCGCATGGTGCTACTTGTTCGCTGTTTTTTTACGAAAAAAAAAAAAAACAGAAATGTGTGACAATTTTAACAGCTGGAAATAAACTCAAGCAAAGCCTAGTAAGGCGTAAAAGGAAATTCGTAATTTTTTGTATTTATTTACTGAGTTCGCTTTAAGCCGTAGCCAGAAGGAAAAAAAAACACACACCACTTTAGTTAAAGTGATTTTATATCGTTGCCCTTTTTTTTTATTTAAATGAACGTTAACATACTATACTCGGTAAACAAGAAACAAACGAATATTTTACGCAATAAGAAACTAGGAAAACCGAAAAAAATAATAATTAGAGCACAGAATTATTTTTCTTGACGTGATTGTGTTATTCTTTTTTTCGGGCTGGGTGTTTTTTTTTTAATATTTTTTTTTCTCCTTTTTCACCTCCAAGGGCCACAATTATTTCCCACAGTCAAGCATACACGCACACAAGGGTTCGGTTTTTTATGCAATAACCTAAAATAGATAAGCTATTAGGGTGGTTTCGTTGGCTAAAAAAAAAAACAAAAAAAAACTTAGATGTTGTCACTGTCTCACTTTTTCTACAGCTATTGTGATGTTATTGTTACTGTCTTTGTCAATATCGATACTGCCTAAAAAGGGGAACTAATTGACATTATTCTCATGGAAAGCTTTTATTGTGTACCTAAATATGTGCCCAAAGCTTATAAATATTTTTTCACTGTTCTTATAAATGAAAAAGAAAGTCTTGTAAAGTTTTACAAAGAGCGCATGTCAGAAGCACGTTATAAAGGTACAAATTTATTTCATGCTTTTAATAGCCCAGTACACAATGCCTCGCCATAACCACGAAGAACTTAACCTTTGTTTTACTTATTTATTATTTCATTTTAATTTTATTCATTTCTTTAACTTGTTATACAATAGTTGCTTTACAAAGATTTTCAACTATTCTTAAAAACTTTGTATAGGTAGGGGAATTAATAATTTACATAATTTATATGATTTTTGATCAGATATTTCAAGCGAAATCTTTCCTTTTCCTGTTTTAACAGAGCACTCATGTAGAGAGTTAATAAAAAGCAGTTCCTTTCTGAATCTGTCGAAACAACATGAGTAACGGTTTCAGTAACAACAATCACCTAGCATTCAGAAAAACTCTGCGCCCTTATTGGTTCTTCACCGTATAGGTTATTCCCATCAGAATAGCGTTCCAACTAATCAGGAATAAAGTTAATGGTTGTCATACAGAACATGAAGACGCAAGCGGTGCATTTGAGATCAACTTTGAAGTCATCCGTGAAAATCCGAAAATAATCCTTTGCTGGCTCAAATTTTGGCAGCAGCTACTCCCAAGCACATGGTAAGAAGACCTCACATTTTCGTTACAGAATTAGTTCCGCGGTTTTCTTCTTATACGAGTAAAGGGCTTTTCAAAATTCGAACCTAGATGTTTTTTTTTTTTATTAAACATGTAGTTGCTTGGATTTTTTCTGGTGTTGGTATTTTTTTTTTTAAATATGAGTTCATGTGTGAAAAATAACATCATGTAGATGTGCACCATGAACACGTCTACAAACCCACATACGAATATCAGAATTTACTCGCATTGAGTTCGTCAATTTCTGTCCGAATATTGTCTTTTTAGCGAAAGTAAGATTACTTTGTGTTAAATCGCATGGTCTATGTTTATATCACCAGTTTATGTTACCATAACGTGCAATTAATTCACCTGGAAACTTAGACTGCAATCGCTAAAAGAGTAGGACTGGGAAGATCAACATCTTATACTCATATATATAGCCTCCTCAGCTTTTCAGGATACGGCCTTACTACTACATTGCTTCCTCATTCTAAAGAAACAGCGACTGTCAAGAGTTATTCTTCGTTTTATTTCTACTGAGGTTGGTAGAATTCATAGCAGATTGAAGAGAGACAAAGTGTTTTACTGGCTCAAATTTTGGCAGCAGCTACTCCCAAGCACATGGTAAGAAGACCTCACATTTTCGTTACAGAATAAGTTCCGCGGTTTTCTTCTTATACGAGTAAAGGGCTTTTAAAAATTCGAACCTAGATGTTTTTTTTTTTTATTAAACATGTAGTTGCTTGGATTTTTTCTGGTGTTGGTATTTTTTTTTTTAAATATGAGTTCATGTGTGAAAAATAACATCATGTAGATGTGCACCATGAACACGTCTACAAACCCACATACGAATATCAGAATTTACGGACTCGCATTGAGTTCGTCAATTTCTGTCCGAATATTGTCTTTTTAGCGAAAGTAAGATTACTTTGTGTTAAATCGCATGGTCTATGTTTATATCACCAGTTTATGTTACCATAACGTGCAATTAATTCACCTGGAAACTTAGACTGCAATCGCTAAAAGAGTAGGACTGGGAAGATTAACATCTTATACTCATATATATAGCCTCCTCAGCTTTTCAGGATACGGCCTTACTACTACATTGCTTCCTCATTCTAAAGAAACAGCGACTGTCAAGAGTTATTCTTCGTTTTATTTCTACTGAGGTTGGTAGAATTCATAGCAGATTGAAGAGAGACAAAGTGTTTTACTACCTCGAATTTATAGATGTCGATTGTGACGTTCTTCTTGTTGACAGCATATATTTGGTTTTACCCTCATTTAACACGAACCTCATTTTGACAGCTTCTGTTTCAATACTAGAAACCGCACCGGTGACAGCGCGTTGAATTCTCCCAACTATATCGATATCTTCAGCGCACAGACTTTTGAAAGATTGTTCCTATAGTGCTTACTTATTATTCCCAAAAAAATTTTTCAAGTAGGATATTAAATAATGTACATGACAGCGCGTCATCTTGTCTAAAACTTTTCTTGACATCAAAGGTCTCGGTGAGGTCGTTACCGAACTTGACAGAGCAACGAGCGTTATCAATCGCCAGAAAAACGAGTTTGGCAGTGATGCCAAAACTAGACATGGATATATAGCCCGTCTCTATAAATGCTGTCATATGCGACCTTAAAACCTACCTTAAAAGATGATGGGTATCGATTTCGACTTCTTGAGTTTTTTCTTGGATCAGCCAGCGTGTGAAGATTTGTTCGAGCCTGGTTTTTCCTGGTCTGAAACCGTACTGATACGGAAGAATGGTTTCAGACGCTCGCACAATCTGGAAGATTAAATCTTGTACCCGATATATCGGACAAACGATATGCTCTCCACAAAGTCATTTACAGCAGCTTTGAATACATCGACATCAGGTCCAGCTGATTTGTTGAATTTTAACTTAGATACTGTTATCCTTGCTCCATTCTGGTCCGGTGGATGGTAGTTTTGGCTATCATCGTCTAAGTTGAATGGTCATTTTTCTGCCTGACGGAGGAATGTTTGACATTTTCACCATTATAAAATCTGCAGAAAAATGGTTTTCATATTTTCAGCACCAACTGTGACTTCACTACAAGGTGTCCTTCTTTATCTGTACGGGTTTTCTTGCATTGACAGGTTCTATTGGTAGAAAATGTGTACGTTATTCCTGGAGTACAACTTCTCAGTATCTTCTATGGAGCGCTTCTCGTGCCCTTTTTTTCTTCTGTAGAAGCCGGTGTTCTTCAAGTTTCTTCTGCTTCGTTGCAGCACTGCTTTATAGGCTTCTTGTTTAGCTGTATGTGCTTGCCTGCATAGTCTATCGAACCATGGATTTCTTGGTGGTAGTCGGGTGGAATCCAGTACATCAATTGCGACGTCTCTGATGGCACGTTAGCAGCATTTTCCTGGTCTCCGGTATTTCATGCTGGAGGGATAGAAGTTGTGTGAGGGATTTCGGGACATTGATTATTCGAAGGTTTTGGCGTTCTCTTTCTATTGCAGTTTTTCTACATTATATCTTCTTACAGTCGTTCTTCTTTGTAGTGGTGCTTGGGAAATGCTGGAAAACCAAGTCAATATCGGCTGCTCGGAACGTTTAGACGTGCAGATTGCTGAAGGCATGCTTTACATTTCTATCACAAGAAGATCAATTTAATTAAGGGTCATTCCATGAAAGATTAACCGACGTTCTGGACGACATCCCTCCGATTTGGGATCACTACATCGCACAGCTTAATCACAATCTGAATGGCAGAAACTATTTTAAAGTTGTTGATACCATTCAAATAGACATCCCTCCGATTTCGTGTAACGGAATATTGGAAAAAAAAAATCAAAATTTATGCTTTTATTTATACATAAATAAATCATAACTTTGGCTCTGCTCATCAGAATTTGATAAGATATACCTTGTTGAATTCAAGAACTTTCAAAGATTTTAAATAATTTTTATTTTCAGGGACGAAGGATATTCCATATATCCTTGAATAACTCAAAAAATGGTACTTATTTTTTTATTTTTATATATATTATAGAGAGATTTGTCCTCTATTTCCCTTTCAAATTTCGATTTGTGATTTCTATGGATTCGGCCAAAATACTGTTTTAAAGGCGGCTAAAAAACTAAATATTTATTACGTTACTCCTCTTATCATCCTCGCATATAACCCAAATGCACATACATAAGTACATAGCTGTTTTTTTTTTTTTTTTTTTTTTTTTTGAAAAAAAACGTCACTGTGCTTGTTTTATTTCAATCTGTCGTGAGCTCGGGATTTATTTTAGATTGTATCGGACTTAGAATATGGACTTCTTTTACGTGGCCACACAGGAGTATAATGAAGAAAAATTATTGATAGGATCGAAATTTTCTAATTTAAGAATTGTGCCGGAAACAAGAAAACTGCATCATATTTCATCTGTTTCACAAGAAGTAATTAAAGGAAAATATTTTTCCTTTTCATAATACGAACATACTCTTAAAAGATCATAAATAATGATATTTTTTTAGTTTTTAGGGCCTTGTAATACAAAGGCCCCAGTGTGACTTTTTTTTTTTAAATGAAAATATTTATTAGAGAATATTTAGCCGCCTATAAAATATTATTTTGGCCAAACCCAAAGAGATCCCAACTAAAAATTATAGAGTTTTCTAATAACGACTTGACATCTTTTTTTTTTAAATAAACAGCAAACCATTTGAGATATTTCAAAAATTTTTTTAAAAGCTTGAAGTACAATCAAAACATTTATGAATGGAACTCGACTTCGTTCATATGGCCACCGCGGGCACGTTTGCAGCGGTCGATTCGTTGGACCCAATCTTCAACGACTTGTCCACACATTTCGGCCGAAACGGCCGCTATTTCGCGTTCAATGTTGGCTCTGAGCTCTTCCAACGTCGTCGGCGTGTTAGCATAAGCCAATGACTTAACGTAGCCAGACAGAAAATAGTCAAGCGGCGTTAAATCGCACGAACGAGGTGGCCAATCGACTGGCCCATGTCTTGAGATAACACGCTCACCATACTTACTCTTCTTGTGGCACCATCCTGTTGAAACCATATGTCGTCCAAGTCCATATCTTCCAATTCGGGCCAAAAAAAATCGGTGATCATGGCGCGATAACGCTGACCATTCACAGTAACGGGGTGGCCGTGGTGTATGCATACACTCCTCAAGCAGAGGGTCGCGGGTTCGAATCCCGTGCGAGGCAATTCTCTGAAAAAGTCTTTTCGTAGAATTTGCATGAGAATCCCGCCGGCGTCAACTCTGACATGAAGGCATAACACTGATGTTGGAGTGGTTGCTGGCTGGGCTAAATGTAACGAACTAACAACTAGCACGTACTTAAGACCCACTGGTTCAGGATGCTCTAGCTCGTCCCGTCCAGTTTGACAACCACCTCTGGGAAAAATATCGAAACCTAATACACCTGAGTCTTAAACTATTACACCACCCGCCCGCGCCCTGGAGAAAACCAGTAAAAGGGCATTCATATTCCCTTGGTGCGCGCGCGGGATAATAAAAAAAAAAAAAAAGTAACGTGACGATCGTTATCGTCGACAAAAAAAAATATGGCCCAATAACGCCGCCGGCATTCAAACCGCACCAAACAGCTATTTTTTGTGGATGAAGTGGTGATTCATGAAGCACATGTGGGTTTTCACCCGACCAATAACGCATATTTTGCTTATTGACGAACCCATTGAGCCAAAAATGAGCTTCGTCACTGAAGATATATTAAGCTTACGTTAGCAAATTTAGCCTTGATGCAGATTGTCATAAAACTCTCACTCACATGTCGGAGGCTCCAAACTTTTTGCCTAAATCTGCTTCATATAGCAAATTTGCATCCGCTCTTTATTTTCCCTATAGCAATCACTATAGTGTTATATACGAGTTGTATTTCATCCTCCTCATGTCCGGCCCTTCAAATCGCACGTCCTGAATAGCGGTGATATCTGCGAGATAGTAGTCAAGGGTTGTTGTTCGACTGCACGTGCCTTGTTAAGGGTCCGAATATTTCACATGCAAGATTGAAGGTCGTTGTCCTTTAAACGTTTGCTAGGGTCGTTAAAAGTGAGTCCATTTTTATCCGAGGCTATTAGTTGGTTCGTCACATATTTTAATCCCCTCCATACAGGTTTGTGAGTCCTATAACGGTGTAGGCCAGTTTAATGCTATTAGCCGGGTATGTTTTTGCCATTTAAGCCTGCATAGCTATTTAGCAATAGCTTACTCATGCAGTTAAAGGGGACCACCACTGGAAGGGAAGGCAAGGACGTTGCTGCGAATTTGATTGTTGCGGTTATGGACTAATCCATGATCTAGGACACTCAGCAGTTTCCCGATCAATCGACACGCAGAGCCAGTTTTAACATTACTCTTGATTTTTGATCAAAATTATTTCACATGCCTTTCGCATTTAGTTCATTAACTTAATTTGTGGCATTTTGGAATCATTCTCGTAAATTAGGCGCATAAAGCTAGATACCGATTAAAATCGTCCTTGGTTTTCACTGCTTACCTCTTTTTTTTTATAATTAGCGCATGCTCAAGGGGTTATTATTACCCTTAAAATGTTTTCACGAAGCGTGGCCGAAAGAAATAAAGGGGCTCAGAAAAGAGAGGTAATGATGCAGGTTGGTCTTAAATGTTTGCAAGTTACAATGACAAGGAAACAGAGTGCTCGGCAGGGCATTAAGAAATAATCACGATATTTCTAAGTACGCCCGAAAATGGGCTTAGGGTTATACTGATGAACATTCATAGGGAGACGAGAGTTACGATTAACCCTTTGAAGGGGTTGAATTCTACTGGCAGTGGATATAGCGATAGAATAGAGACTTGAGACATTTCGTATTTGTATTTGAGGCTGTCAATTGACTAAATTATATTAGCATCACCTATAAGTCTTATCGCACGGTTTTGAATCTTATCTAGCAGGTAGAGGAAACTTACACATTTCGTAGCATTTTTAGTAACATCAGATATGTGATCATTCCAACGTAAGTTGTCATTGACACTCCAATTGCGTCAAATACCGAAAACTTTTTTCAACTCATTTTCATAAAATATATTTTTAGTTTGCACCGTTTGGCAAAAATTTCATCACCGGAAAAGTTCCCAATGACAACAAAACAACACGTTTAAGGACTAAATGCTGTCCAGCTTGTGGCTTCTATTAATAAAGCATTAGTGGATAGCTCACTTATGGAGATAGAAGTTGAGTACATTGTGTTGGGGTTTGGTAAGCTAGTAAGCCATCAGGCTTAATTTTGTTAAGATTCTCTCTCTTTAACCCCTTAAAACTATCGGAATCGGTTTCTACAATGCTGAAGTTTCAAAATATATCCCAAATCAAATGATTTGCAAAAATTGCCACATTGCAAAACGTTACAACGGAAATCCAAAATGCGACTCTTACATTTTGCCCCGCATCACTCTGAGGTTCCCTAACCAATCTTCATCAAAAATCCGTCCAAGCTTCCAGTACTTACAAGCAAAAATAATACTATCAATTTCTCTTCAATTGGTTTTTCTCCGGTACAACAAAACTTCTCCTGGCGTTCCTATTGGTTAAATGTCAAATTTTTATTTCGCAATTTCTTTGTTTGGCGAATTGGCAAAAGACGAATTTATTAAGTTAAAAGATTGTAAAATTGTGTAAGATTTCAACAAAAATATGATTTGACACAAAATAATATTTGACGTTTATATTTATATGTGTTAGAACATTAGACAAAATTTTGCTTCTGACAAAATAAGAAGACTGCCAAAGGAACAGTTTCAGCTGTGCAAAAATAAAGTTATGTCGGTCATTTTAAATCAACAGAAAAACGCAAAATTTCTTATAAAAAGTAATGAAATTTTTATTTTATATAAAAGTAAAAGTTCTTATATTAGCAATGGAATATATTATCTGCCAAATAACTGCCTCAGCTCTGTCTACAAATAATTATTATTTGATAAAATTTTATATCACTTTTTAAATTTTTCACATAATTGCGGCTACAGATCTGATATTTTCATTTAGTGCACGCATCGTTGGCGGATCCCTAAAGGAAAAAGTCTTAAAATGTTAAATTGCACGATTTCAGGTTCTAATTGAAGTCTCCATTTCCATTTCCTGCTGTGTATCTTCTGGCGCCGTTCTGCTGGTAGTAAACGTAGTCTACATTTATAGCACCAATTTCAGACAAAAAAATAAAACACAATAATTCGGTAACGCAATCTATTAAGTGAAACGGTTGCACAGCATCATTTTCGAAAAAAATATGGCCCAATGATACCGCCAGCTCAAAACCCGCGCCATACTGTTACTCGCTATGGATGAAACGGTTGTTCTACAATTTCTCTTGGATTTTTGGAGCCCCAGATGCCCCAGTTCTGTTTGTTTGCGTACCCAGCTGAATGAAAATGAGCCTTGACCAACATTTTATGTAAAGAATCATGATCGTGTTCATTGATTTCCAGCACACAATCAGCGAAAATATGGCGTTGTGAGTGTTCTGGTGGCTTCTATTCATGTGTCAACTGGACGTTATAAGCATGTAGACTAATATCTTTATCCAAAATCCGGTGCAAGGTGATTGCAGATACTCTTACTCTCTGTGGTCTTCACGAAGTGGACACATCTAGGTTTTCAATCACACTCTCCAGATACGGCGGCGATATTTTCTGCTGACCTAGGTGGACGAAGAGAAGTTGGAATCCTTACATAACTTACCTGTCCGAGATGCTTAAATTTATCGACTAAATTCACTTTAGGCGTGAGTGAAGACGCTTGATAAGGCTAATAGCAGTATAAACTTTACGAAATGTTTTCGCGATTTTTTCTCCATTTTTGTAGGGAATTTATACCATTTCAATACGTTCTTCGAGTGTGTTTCAATCCATATTAACTAACCTCCTAGCCTTTACTTATATATGAAGGTAAATTTAAACAAGGAGTTTGGTTTTATTAACTTTCAATTTTATTTATAAACTAATTCTAGTGGATAATTGTTCTGACTACGGATGCATCGCGCCTCGGGTTAAAAAAAAAACCGCCTCCCCAAGTCCGCTGTCTTCATTTTTATACTTTTTGTCTGACCTACCACAGCGTCCAGAGGTTACATTGGATCAGTAAGCTGTACCAAGCCCACGCCTTGGCAATCCATGCGCACAATGCTCCGGTTCTGCAAATTCCGGCGATCAGTAGTATCGACTTCCTCCAATTTGTCATTTTTGCTTACTTACTGTTGTTGGCCTAGGCCTTCGTGTTTATATTTAGTTCATAAGTGTGTCATCTATAGCAATGGTCAGCGACTTATTGTTTATATTGTTTATCGTCATTCGAGTTGTCTGTTTGATATCGATAAAACACACTTTATGAGTCCACACGATGTTATTCTTCATTGGGAATTCGATCCCCATGAACTGTATCGACAGCGAACAAGCAAAAAAAAAAACAATCATATAATTTTGAGACGGCGACGATGCATCAGCGGTTTATATTGTCTTAGTACTATATATATATATTTTTTAATTTAACACTCAAGTGTTAATGTTTTCCAGAAAATGATAGTTGACAGTATAACAAAATTTAACATGACACCTCTTGTAGGATTGCTATGTACAAAAAATGTTAAGAAGTTAAGCGCATTTGCAAAGACCGTATACCATCTTAAAGCCCAATATCATCAGAATCGTTTGCTGGAGACCTCAAACAAAGTTTCATACTTAAATAAACACTCAAAAGTCATATCACACAAAATGAACCCCTCGTCACTTTTTGCCATCAAGCACTCAGAAAAAAACGAAAAACTACCGCAAACCAAAAGGATTCTGACAACATAACATGTGCACTCTCACTTATACTTAAATTTATCCTAATCTCACTTTCTATCTGACAACCCTTCCTCAAGAGCTCAAACCCCACTACCTACCTACCAATCAAACTAAATCTCTCTTAAAAGCTTACCTTTAAAGAGTATAAGTCACAAAACAAAAACATAACAATGAAGCCTATCTAAAGTTGATAAGCAAGACGCTAAAACCCAATGCGTTAAGTGTGACCAATATTTTCACGGAAAATGTGTAAAATTACAAAAAAGTGACATTGAATTTTTTTTAAAGAGTGGTCAAAGTTACAGTTGTTACAATTGTGTCTCTATACGGAGAAATTCTATCTTGGCCGATAGTATTCCAGTCGCAGCAGCCTGTTCTCTTAAGACCCAAACTCTTTCTTCAGCTGTTCGCGATACCATTGGGTCTGCCACTTCACCTCGTCCTGCATCATAATCGTTATCGTCATCCTCATCACTCACACTGCCTGATGCCAACATCTCACTTCAGCAAACAACACACGAAACTCTCTTCCATGAAATTATGGAACTCCAACGACTAATGACGAATTGTGTGCTAAAAATTACTACATTGGAAGAGAGCAACGTTGTGCTTACGAAGAAAGTCAATCTATTGAAACTGAAGCTAAATTCGGTTGAGCAAAGAGACAAGCAACGTGCAGTGGACATATTTACCAGCTGTAAATAACGAAAATGCAAAAGAGAAAGTAATTAAGCATTTTGCGGATGGAGTGGGAATGGAAACTAGTCATGATGACATCGAAAGCTGCTTCGTTAAGGGAATTAAACGTAAAACGGATAAACAGAGAAAACAAACATTGTGTGTACGTTTTTCGTCTCTAAAAAAGAAAGAGCTAATCATGCCCAAGACGCGCGAGATAAAAATTAAACTATCCTCTGCAGTTTTCAATGACGGCATGGGTGGGAAAATTTTAACAAATGATTCACTCACTAGCTACACAAAATCTTTGCTAGTGAAGGCCAATCAGCTGAAAAACAATAATAAATGCAAGTATGTCTGGATCAGGAATTCATCGGTACCTATAAGAAAAAGGGAAGGTGACAGGGTGAATAAAATTTCTTGTTTTGAAGATTTTTCCAAATTTGGTTAACTTATAATTACAGTATTTTCTTAATTTCTTCTATTACCTTTTCGCTTTCATTTAAATAGATATGAATTGTTTTTGTATAAATCAATCAAATATTTTTGATTTCGGTTTTTCAAGAACTTTTATTGGTTTCTCTCGCACCTTGCTGTTTTAGATCACTTACCAAATCTAATATTTATATCTGAAATATGGATATACGAGATTGAAAAAACGAAGTATATGCATCAGATACCAAGTTATTTGTTTGAGACTACGTGCAATGATTCGTATTGAGCTGGCGGTGTTGCGGTTTTTTTTTTTACACAAGTGAACTAGACTGTGATATTATTAAAGCTCGTCTTAATAGTGCTGACTTCTTGTAAAAATGTAGTCCTTTTGGGTGATTTTAATGTTAATATAATAGATTGCTCAAATGATGTTGATTATTTTTTGTCGGTGTTATAATCTTTTGGCTTTGAGTCCTTATTGTTACAACCTACGCGAATTACTGTGAATTCTAGCCCATGTTTGGACCATTTGTTTATAATGTTGCACAGAAACAACTCAATACATTTCAAAACTGATATTTATGATCTACAGATAACTGATCATTGTTTAACTACAATCCAGTTTGATTGTTCGATACGCAGACCTAAATTTAAAAAGTTTAAAAAAGTCGACTTTTCAGCCTTGTAAAGAGATTTGTCCTTTGAGTTCTGGACCGATGTATATAGCGCTCATGATCCATCAATTGCTTTTGATTTATTTATTAATAAATTGAAATTTCATAATTCTATTGCAGTCAAAATCAAAGCGTAAACGCAAAAAAATCTAAGTGCATCAAACCATGGATGACGTTATAATTCGGGTTCATCCTAGGAATACTAGGCTTAAAAGTTTTTATGTTAAAATTTGTCGTGAGTTAAAATTAGAAATAACACTTTGTAGAGATAATTATTTCAGAAGAAAACTGGTTGAAAATATTGGGAATTCTAGGAAAGTGTAGGACACAGTTAATGAAATTTTGAGTAGACAAAAGCATATTGCCGAAATTGTTTTAAATATGGATAGTATTGTTGATATAACTGAACCAAGTGAGGTAGCTAATGTTTTTAATGACTATTTTTCAAATATACTCAATGATTTCCACGGTTTCCTGGGACAAAATAATTTTTCGTGTCATTGTGATAAAACAATAAATCAAGAGCAACACCATTCTGCCTGTTTTAACTTTGAACATTTCACACCACTGGAAATATATAAAATTATACAATCGCTAAAGAACTCACACTCTTTTTCACATGACAATATTTCAAGTCACGATCTTAAAATTATTTCTCTTTATATCTGTGATGTTTTATGTCACATATACAATTTGAGTGTTCAACAGGACATATTTCCCGAATCTCTTAAAACCGCTGTAGTTATTCCTCTTCATAAAAAAGGTGATACTAAGTCTTTGAATAATTACCGTCCTATTTCACTTTTGCCCACCTTCTCCAAGGTGTTTGAAAAAGGTATGAAAGCTAAAATACTGTCTTTTTTAGATAAAATTAGATTCTTCAGTAAACATCACTTCGGTTTTAGGAGCGGAAGATCAACTGAAGATGCCTTATTAAAACTCTGCGGAGAAATTTATAACAGCGTAAATGATTCTAAAATTGCAACGTTATTTATAGATATCTTAAAGGCTTTTGACATGGTGGACCATTCGCTTCTACTCAGTAAATTGTACAATGCAGGTTTTAGAGGTTTTATTTATACATGGTTTTCGTCTTATTTGTGGAACCGTAACCAAATGGTCAGAGTAAAAGGTTGTATGAGCTCCCAGAAAACAATAAATTTAGGCGTACCACAAGGTTCTGTCCTGGGTCTGATATTGTTCTTAATTTACGTTAACTCCTTATTTATCCAGCCTATTAAAGGAAAAATCACCGCGATGTTAGCGATGTTAGTTGCTCGACAGATTGCTTTGCTATTGAACGTGTCGAATGTTTCAAATACTTAGGGGTTATTTTAAACTCAAAGCTTAGTTGGAGAGAACATACCCTGCATTTAAAACAATACTTTAATTGAGTAGTAAGACAGCTTTATCACCTTAGTATATATTGCGGATCCGATATTTTAAAATTGGTATTTAATGGTCTTTTTAAATCCAAGCTGCAGTATGGTATAGCCTTTTGGGGCGGTACCCATTTCAACAAAGTACAACCCTTGCTAGTTAAGCAAAAACACTGCTTAAGATTAATCTGCAAAGTTAATCGCACAACCCCCAGTTTTAGATTATTCAAGGAACTTAAAATACTACACCTAAGACACCTTTACTACTATAAAGTCTTGAAAATATTTTTCGAGAATTCTGGGTATAACGTCGCTAGACTGTTCGGCAATCTTAACTTGCGAGCTAATTCCATGAATTTTGCATCCTTACCTAGAATCAACAAAGCATTTTTTCTCGTTTTTTCACAGTCATTGCACCTCGCTTATTTAATAAGTTACCGAAAAGTATTACATGCGAAAGAAAGCAATCTTTGTTCTTAAAAAATGTCATAACTTGGCTTTTTGCTTGCTTTTTGTACAGTAGACCAATTTCTTATTTAGTTAATAATTTTTCAATTTTTTCTTTTTACACATAATTCTTAAACTGTTGCACTTAACTTTCTATTGATTTTGTTTATTTTTACATACATTTTTTACATTAATGGTACATTCGCCACTTGGCCTTGGTCAATAGAATGTCCCTAACTGTACCAAATACAATATAATAATTGTAATATATTGTATTTAATCTATAACCTGAAATAATGAAAAAAAAAAAATACAACCTTTCATCAATTCCAACCCAGTTCCCATACACACCGAAACTTTATTCTTCAAATAACAAACAATAACAATCCAATTCAAACTGCAATACTAATAAAAATCCGTCAAAGCTATCTGAGTCCATTTGTGTTGATTTTATCCTTAAGATAAATAAGAGAGTCATGATAAATACTAAAATTAAATAACGTTGTCATGTTATAAACACTTCATAGTCAAAATACTGACTCTAGACTCGACAGTGTCCTAATTCAACTTTTGCATCTCCAATTCAAAATCTATATAGCTCAAATCATTCGAACTCTTCTCATTTATAACAAATACAACCCTCTCAAACAAGAAACATAATCAATACACACCCTTACTGCTTCACGTTCATGGGACACGTTTGCGTGACTTCAAAAATATTGCTTTCAGTACTCGTGAATGGAAAATAAAAGGTTATTCAAATAATTTTATAATTTTGATAAACTAAGTATTTTAATTAGGAACCATAAACCACATAAATTTCATCTGCTATGCTCAAATATTGTAGTACTAGCTCTATCGTAGAATTACAACTTCAACCTAAAATAGCTAATATCAGCCTACGCAGGGTGCTCCTGATAATGTGTCGAAGACTTCAAGTGTAAACTCTTTGACATATTTTGAGAAAAAATCCTATGATTGTTGGGGGGAGGGGGGTCAGAAATGCATAAATGCAGAGGTTCAGGCAAAGCTTTACGCTGTCCTCAAAATAACACCCATCAAATTTATGCGTGTACGAGTATGGTAACAAGTGGAGCTGTTAGTTATTTCAAAATAAATGTAGCCCTAAAAAATAAGTGTTTTGTTTTGTTTTTTTTTTTTCTTACTTCAGATTTCGACTTTTTCATAATTTTTTTCGCAATTATATGTCTCTCTCTAAGATTACGAAGATCGCACAAAATTAGTAGGTCTGGTGTAAAATTCTCCTCGTTTTTTAAATATATTTAGTACTATAATATCAGTTGCGTAGTAATTTAAGAAATATGTGTCCTCTCGAAGATTGTGATTCAGTCTGCTGTAGTGCATTCTATATTGCGATAGCTGATAGTCACATCTAAATTTTTCAAACATGGTACGCCTTGTTTCTTACAGTAATAAGCTGAACTTCATTCTTAATCATGTAAATGATAGATTTAGGCCGCTGTTTGACGCTAGTTTCTCCCATTCTTGGGAGATCCCTTTCGACGATAGATCATGAAGAAATACTAGTTTTGGCAGTCTTTTTCCTTCCAATGTCATAACCTGTATTATGAAGTCAAAGTGAAGCCTTAGAGTATCCAATGTAGAGTAGGGTATCCTTTCCCCAGATAAAGCATATAGTTGAGGGTACAGCACCACAATTGAAAGATTCGTTTGAGGAAATAACGGAGATATTTTTCTGCAACTTCGAAGTGCCAATAGACTCAAACTTGAGATCCATAAAAGAGTACGGATGTATCAATAGTCCGAAATACGACCCCAGATTGATGAAAGATCACGTTTTACCTCAGACAATTTTTTTTTTAAATGACTTAACACTCAAATGGGTAGGAATACATTTATAATACCTCAACATGTTTTAAGTTTTTTTTGGAAAATTGGATAGAGATAGAAACAAAGATGTTTGACCTAGGTGTTATTTCGCATTATTTCTTAATGGAAATTGACCTGTTGTTAATTTCTAGTCAACTACACATCTCACTTGATTTTTGTTAACTGAAAAAATGAATGTCTAACGGGCGAAAGTGGGATTCGAACACCCAACATTCCGATGTGGAAGTCTGTCCACTACCATTTGGCCGTAAAGTATTCGGACATATTCAAATTAAATTAGATCAAGACTCCTAGATATTTTCACTCTCTTACTACTTCAATACGACTACACCCGCTTACAAAATTATTTTGTGAAAGCCCTGTTCCTCCGTTGAGATCACTGAGCTCAGAATTAAAAGTATATCATTCAGTTTATCGTAATCATGTTGCCAGTGACTGCTGTTTAGATAAATCGGCACTACGGTAAAAATCTTTATTATCTACCCTTAATTAAAAAACGTATGTTTCTTATATTTTCCTCAGGTTGAGAACTGTACCACCTATATCTTTATGGAAGCCGTATAATTGTCCTTCTCTGCCCCTTCTAAAGTTATTTAGCTCCACTGCGTAGATCCATTTTAATTTGTAATTTATTAATAAATGTTTAAACCTATGTTCTTCGTCTGCTAACACGTGCGTTTTAAACAGAACAAAAATATCATATGTAGTTATCAGTATGTAGTTAAAAAATTCCGAATATATTAATTTACTTATTATAACTTAAAAGTCGTAATTCTGAAATGTTAATATTGTCGCGTGAGAGGGATTACTCATTGTCGCAGACCATGTGTGCTTGCGCATGTGTGTGAACTCAAGCGTTTTATAGTGATTGGTTTCTTGTTTGCAGCCGATGTAGATGCTTGGTTATTAATTACAGAACCGCAAACATCGGTTGACCTTAATGCATTTTCCATTGCATTGTTTACATACAGAGGATTTTGCCATAAACTTTCAAGAGATGGAATCTTTCTAAAGATTCCCTTGAGGATAATTAGACTGGTTAGTATCTTATCAGGGACATACAAGTTAACACACAAAAAATTCAACTTTAACCATGAAATGACAAATGACGTCTTCAAATGACTTTCTATCGGACTTCAACATCCTACTGCTCACACTTACATCTGGATCACGCGACCTAGACTACACGGAACTACTACTTAACCATTACATGACTTACGGACTTTAGAGTGACTGCTTCCGTATAGGGAACACGTCAGTGTGCGAGGACAGTATTTTAAAGAAGTTAGCACAAGACTCATGTTTACCTACAAGCCTTAACGGTGGCACAGCAGCATGCGATTTCAAAAGCACCAATGTAGAGGTCATCGATCTAATTGGAGAAAATACGATCTTCGTGACTAACTCTAATGGTTCAATTCTAAATAAAAACTCTTCTATTCCTCTAGAAGGTACTGACCTCATCCAACTGGACAACGATACAGTCACCATCAAGGAACAAACATAGTACAGTAGGTCGGTCTTGAGTTGGCAAGCGCTTCCTGCTGTCCTGGCTAACGTAACCAGCAAAAGGGTCAAGCCTAATCTAGAAGCCGTGCACGACATCAGTGTCAAAAACATTGAGCTAATCAAAATCTTAAAAGAAAGCCTTAACTCCTCTATCCTTACAGAAATGTTCATCGTCATAGCCATACTTATCTCCATTTGTCTACTGTGGAGAAAGATCTACGGAAAGGTAAACATCCCGGAACTTCGTCTGTCTCTCACGATCAACGGAGGATGAACAACCTGACGGTAACCCGAGCTGTTCCACTTATTCAGTAGTTGATCTGCGGGACGCACATAATTGAAGCGGCGGCAGTTATCACAGTCAAACATCGACCCAGCACACAAAAAGTGCAAGCAGTGCACACGCGCATCCGCTTTGCACCTGTAAGTCATTCTCACCGGAAAACATGATACGGAGTAGATTAAGCATAGTGGGTCTGTGTGGGAACTGCAGATCAGCACTTTAGGGTAGACATAAGAACCATAATTGTATATTAGATTATTAAGTTGAATCAGTTGGGTTTTAGCACTCGAAGAAATAAATTACGTTTTATAAAGATTAAATCGGTGTTTCATTGAACCAGTGGAGGTTCAGAAATTATATTTTTTTAATAGAAAAGTCTTAAGGATCCTTTACTTGTACCTTTTTAGAGGCAAAAACAAAAACAATAATGTTTCGTTCAGAAAAAAATAAAGAAATTGAAATGTTCCGCTGTATGTAAAATGAGCGCAGCTAAAATGATGATACCCTTAATCAAAAGTGTTAGTTTATACCTTAATTTTGGGGAAAAGGACTTAACTAATAAATAATACTATGATAATAAATACTAATAATAAAAAATACCTTGTATGTCTTTTAACGTATTTAAGCCGGTCTGGCATGGATTACCTCAACTTTTCCAGGTATTCACTTATTATTTCTTAGCATTTCGCTAACTGAGGCTTTGATGTAATGACATGTTTTGGTTAAATTTTCTCTAAATGGTTCCAAAGACGTTCTGTTGGGTCAAAATCTGGGCTTTGTGGTAGTGTTACTAGCAAGTGAGGGACTTTATGTATCAACCACATCTTTTGTGCGACATGCTTGGGATCGTTGTACTGTTGAAAGTAATTCTCTTTCGCGATAACCATTTATTAACCATAACCATAATACTTTGAAGCAAATTTTCCTGCAAAATTTGTAAGTATACTTCTTTTGTCATGATCTGAATGACTATGACTGAATTACCGATCCCAAAAGTGGACATTTAGCCCACATTATAAAGCCACCATCTCCGTGCTTTACTTTTTTTCCTTGTATTTTTGGAGTCATATGATTTTCTTAATGCTTTCACTAATCTATTTGATCCTTAAGTATTAAATTTCGACTCTTCTGATAGAAAATCTAGAAGTTAAATCCTTTGTTTTTATATTATTTGCTTTGCTGACGAAATGTTTCCTTCTTACGGATTTATACTCAGTTTGTTGTGTCCATCTACGTACTGTTTACGCTGTTTTCGTAAGGCCGATTTGTTTCACATTCACGACAATCCCGTAAAAATTTTACCACTGCAATGTGATATTTGTGAAGGGTACAGCGTTGTATTTTTGTATTTATAACGATTTTTTCCTTCTACGAAATTTTTGGACAAAAACTGAGCAACGAATTTGGAAATGTTGCATCAGAAATGAAATATATGGCACAAAAAACATTAAAAATGTATTTTCAGAAAAGCAGCTTCAGAAAACATGTCTTTTGCAATATCCAATTGTTACTTTTCTCTGTATTAAATTCAAGTCCCTTGACACCAGCTTCGCAGCAGAACATTTTTTACTTCTACTTTTTACTTCTAAAACATGCCAATTGTACAGCATTGTTTACTTTGAAATCGGTCAAACAATATATATATTTTAAAATCGCAATTGCTGACCGTAGATAATTTTCTTGAAGTTTAAAAATTCATGTAAGTTAATTACCATTTGACGTGGAATTCAGACTTTTTTTCTCCATTGTAAACTAAATGCATCCAGTCACATCCAACATTTTTCTAAAAATGAATTGGTTACGACATACTATGTTTACTATGTTTATTGTTTTGTTTGTTGCCGTTACCAGTATTTTAAAATACATATTGCAAAAGGTTTGTGTATAGTTATATTTTCACAAATAATCATTATTCCTTTTCTATTACTTTTTATAAGAAATTAGTACAATAATATTGGATTACATATATGTATGTATGGATATCTAATCTAATAATCCAGTTTATTCGTGTATTGTATCTTACATGTTTTCGGAACATACTCTCCTGATAAAAGCATTCATGGTGAAGTGAAAAATTTGCCCACACCGTGGTGGAATTAACGAATGTCAAAATTTTTTTGAAGAAGGAACAAAAATGTAAGTAAAAAAATTTCTAATGCCTTTATTTAGTAAAACTAATTTGTTTTGAATTTATAGGGCTATAAAAAGAAGAACAAGAAGTGAAAACAGCAAGAACTAGAAAACAGTTTAGGATGTAAGGCCCAAATCCATCGGTACCGGCTGGGATGCGAGAAAGCCAGGTATGTTTATACAATATTATGCATAGTGAGAATATTTTTTAGAAAATTAAATTCTACGTTTTCCGTAAAAATCACCGCCTATTTTAAGCAAATGAATTTACGCGACATGGAGATACTGTACATGCGTGAACTATTATAATCCCAAGAAGGCTGTTTGCAACTATAAGGTTTGTTCTTATTATTTATATTTTCCACTAATATGTATGCACTCACTACCTATCGATTCTTTTTTTTTT
This sequence comes from Volucella inanis, assembly GCA_907269105.1. NCBI lineage: Eukaryota > Metazoa > Arthropoda > Insecta > Diptera > Syrphidae > Volucella > Volucella inanis. The sequence continues at coordinate 18,742,928 of OU026158.1, forward strand.
TTAAAACAAATTCTTCGATTGCAAAGCTGATTCGAATTTGACTAGAAGGAAGAGAAACTAGGCGAACCACTTAACGGAAGCAAAAATGAAAATGATGAGTCAGGGGATGATGATTAATAAAAAAGGACGTGAGCTCGCTGAAGCTTTTTTAGGTGATTTGGTACGTCTAATTCATAGCAAGAAGTATTCAATTTCATAAGAGAATAGAAATTTAGAAATTTTAGTTTTTTTTTTTTATTTATTTTTAAAATAGGAATGCAGTTTTATCGGCTATAAATATAACATACTTTTTCATAAATGGGATAATGTCTAATTTAAATATTTTTTTATTCCTTTTAATAAAAGTGTATTGAAAAAATTAATCAAACTATTTTTTTCGGTCGTATCAGTGTGCTAATGGATTTTAGACAGTTCCTTCACAAAATATAAAATTCTTAATCTGCGTGTTTCAGGATGCTCTTCCAAGAGGACGGATATACCAAGTACTTATATTTTTAGGTAAAATTGCTCTTCGTACATTATTTATAACAATTCTGGGAATGAGATTACATCATGGCAGTGCTTGGATCTCTTTCCGTTGTTTAAATGGTTAAGTGACAATATTCGATCCCAGTCAACATTTGTTAAGAAGACAGGAAACAATCCACATTACTATGCTATGCAGTAAGAACAATTGGTTGATTGTACCACAGATGTTGAATCTGCAAAGAAAAATGCATTAAATGAATTATTAAACAAAAAATAAGGATTAAATGTACTATTAAACAAAAATGTAAAATTCTTACTCACATGCTTTCAGTTAGTATAGGGTTTTTCAATAGGGACTTGACAACTTTGAATTTAATTTGTGAACGCACTCTTTCACTAATCATCAAACTGTCACTGTCAATTTATTCAGTAAATTCAACATTTTCATCATGGTAAAGTACACTAACGAGCTACGTTCTCCGATTGGGTTCTAGAGAAGATGCGCCAAGATGATGAATTTCATCGCAAAATCATCTTCAGAGACGAGGTTTATTTTTGGCCCAATGGGTTCGTCAATAAGCAAAATATGCGTTATTGTTAAGAACCCACATGTGCTTCATGAATTACCACTTCATCCACAAAAAATAACTGTTTGGTGAGGTTTGCATGCCGGCGGCGTTATTGGGCCATATTTTTTCGTCGACGATAACGATAATCACGTTACTGTGAATGGTCAGCGTTATCGCGCCATGATCACCGATTATTTGTGGCCCAAATTGGAAGAAATGGACTTGGACGACATGTGGTTTCAACATGATGGTGCCACAAGCCACACAGCAATCGATACAATCGATTTATTGAAGAGTAAGTATGGTGAGCGTGTTATCTCAAGACATGGGCCAGTCGATTGGCCTCCTCGTCCGTACGATTTAACGCCGCTTGACTATTTTCTGTGGGGTACGTTAAGTCATGCCAACACGCCGACGACGTTAGAAGAGCTCAGAGCCAACATTGAACGCGAAATAGCGGCCGTTTCGGCCGAAATGTGTTTGTCCAACAAATCTACCGCTGCAAACGTGCCCGTTGTGGCCATATGAACGAATTCGAGTTTCATTCATAAATGTTTTGATTGTACTTCAAGCCAATAATAAAGTTTTTGAAATATCTTAAATGGTTTGCCTTTTATTTAAAAACAAAGTTGTCAAGTCGTTATTAGAAAACCCTATATAATTTATCCACATTTCTTTAAGCTCTTGAGTACCACATTTACATTTATTATTCCTACTGTAAAAAGAAGTAAAAGAAATTATTTTGAAACTAAAATGTTTTTACTTACAAGAAAATGTTAACAAACAATTGCAACTGCCACATCCCAGTGGCAAAGGGAAACCGATGGAAAGCAATTCTTGTGGAACACAATTTTAAATTGCAGTATAAACCAGGAAAAATAAATATGCTGCCAGATGCACTCTTCCAATTTCCTCGAACCCAAATATTCCCTTTCTTCCACATTCTTTTTTTTTTTTTTGGGTAGGTGAGAAATTTTCATAGACACTATAAGCCCGGTGCTTATAGTAGTGTGAGATTCCTACTCAATAAAAAACACCTCTCTTATGCCAACTACGACTGAGTTCGAACTCAATAAGCAGTTCTTCTTTCGCGTTTTATTTTGCTTTAATAAGATATTTTGGAGGCGATTTTCAATAGAAGTTTTCTACGTACTTTAAAAACTAAGCGCTGCTTATCACCGCGCTTGATCAAGAGACTCAGTCTTTTTCAAACGGCGCAATAAACTTGTCTTTTCAAGGATATGTTGAACAAAAATATTCGTATGCCCTTGTGTTTTCGTGCAAACATTATAATTTCGTTCTGAACGTTTTCGACTCCTAGGTCTCTGTGGATATCGTCGTTTCTAATGTACCACGGTGTATTACAAAATCTCGGATAACTTTGTTTTGGAATGTCTGTAAGACGTTAACGTTACTAGTTTTGCTAAAACCCCAAAGCTGTATACCATATGTCCAGATCGGTTTTAGCACTTGCTTATACTATATAGCAGCTTGGAATACTTTCCAAGAAGCCAGTACATGCCTCTATACTAAATCTCAAGCCCTTTACGTTAACGTGTGCTCTTCATTTAAGTCATACCAAGATATTTGGCTTCGTTCGCGAAAGGAATTTGTAATGCGTTGATAAACACAGGTAAACACAAGTCAATTTTTTTGAAAGTGAAGTTCACATGGACAGACTTGTTTTCATTAATCGTGATTAGACAAGTCTTTGTCCAATTGTTAATCCGTGTAAGGGCGCGTTGTAACTAAGCAGATGCTTCATCGACGGTTTTAGCTGTTGCCAAAATGACAGTGTCATCAGCAAATGTGGCAAGCACAGTATCGTCCGTTTGCTGTATTTCGTGGGTAAAAATCAAATGTAGCAGAGTTCCAAGTACACTTTCTTGCGGCATCCCCGCCTTTATTGTCTTAAAATTGGAATATTCGTTTCCGTGTCTGACACGAAAAAGTTGGTCATCTAGTTCATAACTTAAAATATGAGTCAATTTTTCGGGTAGCACTTGTTGAAGTTTCTATTTCAGGCCCTCGTGCCATATCTTATCAAAAGCTTGGGAAACGTCAAGGAATGAGCTTGAACAGATTAGTTCACACTCGATTTTTCTTTGAATTATATCGGTTATTCGATGCACTTTGTCAACGGTAGAGTGTTGGCTACTATAAAATTCGCTCGAAGACCTTCGATATAATCGATAGCGATATTGGTATGTATGACTTGTGTATGTATGACCTATGACTTCAGTCAGCGGTTTACCGGGTTTCAGAACCATAATAACTTCGCCAACTTTCCTCTGATGCGGTACATGCTGTGTCTTATGGTGGCATTTATAAGAAAGATCAGCTTCAGCAAACCTTTTTTCGGTAGCGCTTTAAGTATCTCTCCCGTAATTAAGTCATATCCGGGGGTTTTATTGGGCTTAAACGTGTCTTTAACTTGTCTAATTTCCCTAAATGTAGCCTTTTCTATTGAAAGGTTCGTCGTCACATTTAGCGTATTGATATTCTCTGGAAGCACTTCCCCATCGAATGGTTTGAAAGATGGTCGGCGAAAACGTTTGCTTTTTCTTTATTTTCTTTCGCCCAGTCATCCTGATTCTTCTTTTTAGCGTCACGTGTATTTGTGGCTTTCGAAAACTTTTAACGGCTCTCCAAATGGAGTAATTGGTATCTTTTGTCGCTGTGAGGCCTTATAGGTAGTTATTAATGACTTGGTTATTGAAGTGTGGGTGTGGATATTGAAGTGTTTTTAAAAACCAAATCCTTTCTCAAGTCGATCCAACCTCATTAAATTATTATTAAACCTTAATATAACAATGAGAAACTTAAAGTAATCCTGAAAAAATGCTTAATCCCAGTGTCGTAAGTGCTATAAAACTGATGAATGTACCATGGGTATGATAGGGGAAAACTACCCTACCAATATTAGTAACTATAAGGTTAGATTCACTCCATTACAGGTACGCGACATAACCAACGCAACGACCGCGAAAACAAGGCATACATTTTAGAACAATTTTACTTTCCAGCAATAAACGGAATTATCTCGTAAAATTAAGCTTGGTGTGCGGGTGCAACGCATTATTGATCTTTTTCAACTAGCAACCACCAACCGCGAAACATCATCTTACAGTCCACACCGTTTAACTAAAATTTTATCTTGATCGCTGGCAATTAGAAGTAATATAAAAATTATTGTACAATATAACGTTGTTTAAATTTTGAGCCTTTTTTTCATTGCTGATCAAAGTTGGTCCTTCCTGAAAGCCGGATTTTGTTGTAATTTGAAACGCCTTTGAAACTAAATGGTGGTTGCTAGATTTTGGACCGGGAGACTTGTAAAAGGTAGTCTAGAGAATTTCAAGTTTGCTGTCTGTCTGCTAGGCTTTATAGAGGTGCTGTTAAAGAATTTGCTGGAGTTTCCATATTGGAGTTGTTGAAAAAGAAGATTATTGTCAAAGCGCGTTGATAAAATTATCCCTCCCACGTGTTCGGTTTTTTTTTAACTAATACGAATAGAATCCCTCGTTAATTATGAATGCCTTAAAGCAATTTTGGGGACATTTGAAGAGTGCTTTAACTCGTGCACATACTCATATTTTGGAGGCCGATGAAAAAGATTTAGCTTGCTTAGAGACGCGGTTAGCACGGTTGAAAGAGTCTTGAAGGCTTTTTGCGTTAACCAAAATAAACTTTTTCAATATTTCGAGGAAGAGGGATACGGTAATCCTGAAATTGATTTTTAAGCAACCGAAATGAAATACATTGAGGCAAAAAGTGCATTTCTAAAGGCTGTTCTTAGAAATACACCTACCATTCCACCGCGTGTTCAAGGAAAAGTTGAATCGTCTGAGGAATTTTTTAAGAAACAAGCCGCCTTGTTGGAATGGCCAGAGTTTCGGGATATGTTCCTAGGGAGTATTGACTTAAGCAAAAACCTTCCTGGTGCTCAAAAATGCGTTATTTCAAATCGTTTTTGAGTTAAACGGTATCGAAGTCGCGAATTCGAATTATGTACAAGCGTGGGAAAAACTCAAGCGTCGGTATGATAAGCCGTTATTCATTGTTAATGCGCATATTGAAAGTTTTCTGAAAATGCCAACTGTGATAGTCGCGGATGGTGGACACTTGCGTAGCTTAGCGGATAAATCCGATGAAGTTATACGAGCAGTGAAGGCTTTGCAATCCGAAACCAGAGACCCGTGTTTGGTTTATCTTTTGCTCAGTAAAACAGACTCTGATACGCGTAGAGCCTGGGTGCTTTATACAAACAATTCCGAAAAGGCAACCGTTTAAGAACTTATCGAGTTTCTGGAGGAAAGATGCGATGCTTTAGAAGCATTGAAACGCGACCCAGCGACTCTAAAAACCGAAGGAATAGACATTTTACGTGTTCGGGTAGTGCCGCGAAAAATTTGAAAAGCCTTGCGATTTCAAATTCGGTATGTCCTATGTGCAAAGGTGACCATATTTTGCCGCAATGCATTTCATTTATTGCTTTGCCCTTATGCTAAGGATCAAAAATAATAAAATAACTGTTTAGGAAGAAACCATTCGTCGTCGATATGTCGTTCAAAAACTCGCTGTCCTTATTGTTATATCCGTCATCATGTCCTAGTACATTTGGATCCGTCGGTTAATGATGTTAACAAGCCAAAGGCAGGGAAACCTTCGACGTCTAGAAATGCTTCTTTATCGATTATTTACAATAATACACAAAATGAAATTCGTCTTTTCGGTATTTTACCTACAGTTGTGGTCAAGATTGTAGACGGTTCGTCGTCGTCATGCTCGTCTTCCTGTTTCTGGTATTTCCTCTCTACAAGCTGGCATCACACAAGGCGCCATAAGCCTACAATCAATATTTTTTTGATGCCAATGAAATGGAAGTGGAAGCCTTCATCTTGAATCACATAACTTCAAAAACCACTCTACCGCCTTTTGCTTTTGATAAATCTTTGGTGCTGGATGATTTAAAATTGACTGATCCAGGACTTAACACCTCAGATGTGTATCAGTGTTGATGTTTTACTAGGATCTGACAAAGCCTGGAGTATTTTGTTTGACCGACGTCATACAGATGAAGAGGGTAATTTGACTGCACACAATACCATTTTTGAGTGAATAATAAACGGAAACATCGCAGCTACAGATTTTGCCTCGTTGCATGTACTATAGGAATGGAATCGGACGTTGATGTCTTTTTGAAGTCGTTTTGGGAAATTGAAGAACTTCTTCACATTGCAGGACATTGCAGATGTTACTTTTCTAAGAACATTTCTCGTGCACCTGATAATAAATATATTGATGAATTGCCGTTTCGACATAGGGATGTTAAGTTTGGGAATACTCTCTCATGAGCTTTATCTCGGTTGTAAGCTATGAAACGTCGCTTTGCTCGCCATGAAAAACTTCGCTTGGAGTATTGTGGTTTTATGATGGCTTATCAGGAGTTAGGGCACATGGAGCTTATTCCAGAAAGCGAGACCGAACCTACTTCTGGGAAGATTTTCTATTTGCCACTTCATGCTGTCGTCACATATAAATTACGGGTTGTTTTTGATGGGTCCCATAAGGATGACAATGGTATTAGCCTAAATAAAATGTTGAATATTGGGTCCCCACTTCAGCGCAACTTAATAAACGTTTGCTTAAGTTTTCGGATACACAAGTATGTTTTTTGTGCTGATATTATTAAGATGTTTCGGCAAATTTAGGTCGATATGAAATATCGTGACTTTCAACGTATCGTTTGGCGAGAAAGTCCTAACAGACCAATTGGACGTACTGTAACCTACAGTACTTCACCTGCCCCTTTTCTATCAATGCGAGTACTGAAAAAACTTGCTTCAGATTACATGGACCAATTTCCCATTGCGTCGCATTGTATTTTGCAGGATTTTTATGTTGATGATATCATGACAGGGTCAGATTCTGTGACAGAAATTTTAGGCTTAAAAAAGAAGCTGGTTGAGCTATTGGCCTGTGAAGGCTTGCAGTTCAGTAAATGGAACTCCAACTGCTGGCTTATTTTGAAAGGTTTAGTTTGCGAACCATCCTTTTCCTTAGATTTTGACGGCGCTAAGAATTGGACAAACGTTCTCGGGTTGGTTTGGAGTAATCACCGCGACACCTTTACCTTTAAACTTTCAGTAGAAATCTTAATCGCCACCCACTAAGCGAATGCTGTTGTCAGAGATTTCAAAAATATTTGATCCGTTGGGATTTTTAGCGCCTGCCATTATCTTGTTCAAAATATTGCCCCAGGAGTTATGGATGCATGAGACGAAAATTGGATGGGATGATCAACTGCCCACCGAAATAGCTGCAAATGGATTTAATACCGAAAGGATTTACTTTATTTCGAAAAGATCGATATCGTAAGAAGATGTGTGTTAGATTCGAAGTAGTTTGATTTGATAGGGTTCTCAGATGCTTCCGAGAAGGCGTAATCGACAGTTGTTTACACGCGTAGTTTGTCTAATTGTGAAGCCATAGAGATTCAACTTGTTGCTGCTAAAACCATATCTTGTCTGGATCTGTGTAGGGCTCTGTTGTTAAGTCGTCTGGTTCAACTCATTCGTTCTTCTCTGGATGTAAGACCTCTCCAACCATTTGTTTTTTGTGATTCGCAAATCATGTCAGCATGGCTTTCCTCTCCCCCCAACCCTCGTTGAAATGCCTTCATCGCGAACAGTACCTCAGAGATTCTTGATATACTTCCCCGTTCTGCTTATTACTATTGGGTCTATAACTTTTCATGCGGTTTGCTAAGAGATGACGTAGCTTGTATTATTCCATTGTTATTATTCTATTGGAACATGCGTTGGAAAGCTACTGTCATTGTACGTCATTTCAGTGTGTCATTTATTTGAAGCGTAAACAACAATCTTATTTTTTCACTCAAACATGTCCAACTTTGTGCCTAAAAAAGTGTTTTTGCTTAGAGTTCTTCTTCATTACTTCAATATGAAGAAAACTGCTGCCGAAATTTATCGTATTTTGGTTGAAGTTTACCATGCGCTAGCTAAGCGAATGTGCCAAAAGTGGTTTGCACGATTTAAAAGTGGTGATTTTGCTTGGAAGACGATGAACTTCCTGGGCAGCCAAAAAAGTTTGAAGATGATGAACTGGAAGCATTACTCTATGAAGATGCTCTTGCCAAATGCAAGAAGAGCTCGCAGAATCTTTTGGTGTCACTCAAGCAGCCATTTCAAAACGTTTAAAAGCAGCTGGATATATTCAAAAGCAAGGAAATTGGGCTCCACAGGAACTCAAGCCGAGAGACGTCGAAAGGCGGTTTTGCATGTACGAAATGCTGCTGGAACGCCACAAAAGGAAGTCATTTTTGCATTGGATTGTTACTGGTGATGAAAAATGGATCCATTACGACAACCCCAAGTGCAAAAAAACATATGTGAAACCCGGCCAACCAGCCAAATCAACGGCAAAGCCGAATATCCATGGCACGAAGGTAAGGCTCGGTATTTGGTGGGATCAGATGAGTGTGCTGTATTATGAGCTGCTAAAACCGGGTAAAACCATCAATGGACAACGCTACCGTACACAATTAATCCGTTTAAAGAGAGCAGCAGCCGAAAAACGCCCGGAATATGCGACCAGACACGAGGCAGACAACGCTCGGCCCCACGTTGCTATTCCGGTTAAGAACTATTTGTAAAACAGTGCATGAGAAGTCTTACCCCACCCGCCTTATAGCCCAGACCTTGCCCCTTCTGACTACCATTTGTTCCGGTCGATGCAGAACGCCCTCACTGAAATACGGTTCGCATCAGAGCAGAATATCAAAAATTAGCTTGATTCATTCTTGGCTGCCAAGCCGGCGCAGTTCTTTTGCGATGGGATCCACAAATTGCCAGAAAGATTAGAAAAAGTCATAGATTCAGACGGGCAATAACTTGAATAATACACATGAACATGTTTTTTTAAATAAACGTTCAAATTTTGAAAAGACTGTGCAATGCTGTAGATGTTCCATATACATAATCCTATAATCCTGCCAAAAAGCCATCCAGCCACACAATTGATTCTACGAGAGGCTCATTTAAAATTTCTCTACGCAGGTGTATCCGAACTTTTCTCAATTGTATGTCAGGAGTTTTGTATCCTTGCAAGTGGAAACCTAATCAGGAAAATCGTAAACAATTGCATGAAATGGGAAACTTGCCTTTTTCACGAATTTCGCCATCACACTGGATGCGACTACGCTGGACCAATTACACTTCGCCTAGCCAGAGGAAGCAATCCAAAGCTAACAAAAGGTTACTTCGCGTTATTTATCTTTATCGTAACAAAGGCTTTACACCTGTAAGTTTTCAGTGACTTGTTCACTGATGCTTTCTTAGTAGCGCTTTCGGCGATTTATTGCTAGAAGAGGAAAATGCAATGTTCTCGGACAAGGGAACCAATTCCCAAGGAGTTGCGAGAACACTGTCTGAATGGTATACGTTGGTACAATCGAAGGAACACAATGAACAAATTTCAACAACACTGGCGGGTGAAAGGTTCAAGTGGGAGTTCATTCCACATCATAGCTCTCACTTGGGAGGGCTTTGGGAAGCGGTGGTCAAATGCGTGAAACAGCACCTCCGCATATTTGTAGAGAATAACAAATTAACCTTTGAGGAGATGTCTACTTGGCTTTCTCAAGTTAAAGCATTATTAAACTCTAGGCCTCTTTGTGCTATTTCTGACTCAGATTTAAATCCTCTAAGTCCATCTCATTTCCTTATAGGCAGACCGTACACGGCGATATTGGAGCCCAGTTGTCTAGACGTCCCACTTAATCGACTTGGACGATGGGAGCTCATACAAAATATGTGGCAAGGATTGATATGAAAAATAAAATCGTGAAAATTGTAAATGAAACAAAAGAAATTAATGGTACTTAAAATTATGTACGAATATAAATTTAAAAAAATACAAGCTGCTTATTACAACATTGTTAATTCCTACGTATTAATAATACGAAAACAAATTTTAGTGAACAATTGTTTAAATCAGGGAATATCTCTTTCATTAACATACACAAATCTCTAGAATTCGCCGATGTTCAAATATTATTTATATCATAAGTGAAAAGTTTGGCACAAAAATTAATAATAATAAGATTTACAAAAATGTTAAAATGTAACCATAAATTGTATGGAATCAAAAATAATTGTAAAGTATTTAATGAACATGTAATTTGTAATAGAAATAACATATTAAATATAAGTAATGCGATCCAGACCTTTCAAGAAGCAAAGCTCCAACCTGCATCATTACCAACAACCACAACAACATTAGAGGTGGCCATGGTATAGTGGTATATGCATAGACACATAATACACCTGTGTTTCACACTACTACACCACCCGCCCGAAATAAATAATGTTTGATTTGTATCGAATAAAAAAAACTTTATTTAAGAAAAAGAACTTAATTTTACTTACAAGGTTAACAACGAACTGAACTTAGAATGCTATCTTAGGTCTACTTATACTCTATGAAATGTTTGCTCAGCTTTTTCTGCATTCCCACAGGTTTGCAAATGCAAGTGATCACCGGAAAAAGTCTGGGAACATTTCTGTAACTTTATATCTACTTGGTTCTCATATCTTTCAAAATATTTTCGATATCTGAGTAAGCTGACTTATACATAACTTCTCCGTCTTTTACTTTAAAATTCTCCTGAATTTTGTTTTTTACTTTGACATTAACAGATTGCTGTATTTTGAAAGATATAAGAACTATGGTTACTAAAACAATTAAAATTATGACAAAGCTAACATTTAGTGTATATGAAACATTTTTATGGTATTGTAATTCTTTTATTTTATTGAGATTATTTTCATTTTCGAATATAATTTCATCTAAAGTTATTTTATCAGTAAAATTTGTAAAATTTGTAAAATTTTTGTACATTGGATAGTAAAATCGCTCTTGGAAGCTCTCTTTTATGTTTGACAAATAATGATCTAAAATTTCTATTTTACAATTATTAAAATGTATTAACACGTTTCCAGTTACATTTAAATTTCTGTTGTCGCAATTTTGACCTATGTTTAAATTATTTGCATTCTTTATTAAAATGGTTTCTTCATCTATTAATATGATTTCAGTTTGGTTATTTCTAATTAATTTACAATTTTCTTGAAAAATACAATGTTTATTTATGCTTAATTCATTAAGATATTTAAATTCTTCATACTTATAATTGATTTTATTGTATTCTACTACCTTTTCTTTAATCGGTACTATTATTTTTAGTGGAATCTGTTTAAATTCTTTTGGGATTTTTATTGCAAATATAAGAGTATCATTTTTATATTTAGTAATGCCTAATTTAATATTTTTCATTTTATTCAAATCTATATTGTATCTTTGTATCTCCTCATCTGTTAAGATGTTAGGATGAATTATTTCCTGTCTTGCCGATGCTACATTATCTTGTATGTGCTCTATTTTTTCTCTTATTAGTCGTACTTTAAAAAGCTGATCAAAAAAAAAATCTATTCGATAGTTCGACTGGATACATTGTTTAGTTGTCGCAAAATTATTTCCCTGTCTTTCTTAATAATATCTTTAAGCTATCTAAATGTTCTGTTGAAACTATTATTTATTATAATTTGCTGGTTTAAATTACTAATTGAATTGTGGTTATTGATTTCTATATTTTTAAGGTGGTTTTCAATGTCTATTCTATCTTCTTCGTCTAATGTACCGAAAAGCCACTTTGATGTTTTTCCTACAATGTTAATTAAACCTCTTCTCTTTCTATTATTTCTCGGAATAATTGTTTTTACTATATTTGTTAAATGTATAAGTTCTGTTTTAAGTAGTTCTTTGTGTTGTACGTCAAGACTGTCAATATTTAATGCTATGTCATTTAATAAATTTATTATGTCTTGTGGTTTGATCATGTGAATGATAATGTCTGTCTTAACGACTATGTCGACGTCATTAAGTTTGATTTGAGTAAATCCTGTTTGTTCCTTTATGTCGTATATATGTAAGAGTCCGTTAGTTGGCATTATTAGTACGAGTAACAATATCATCGTGAAGAGCTGAAAATTTTGGTTGTCGTTTAATATTAGTGGTATGAACGTTTGCTAATTTGCTACGCTTAAATTTAGGTTGATGTTTATGCCTAACTGCCTTATAGTTTTTTATAAATCCTGTGGACCTCTTCAATGTAATCTTCGCGATTTTCGTTGGACTTTTTGATATTCTTTTCTTTTGTTAACCTTAAGTTTTGTCTTACCTTTTCAAGATCTATCCTTTTAGATTGAACTTCGCTTGGAGTTGTTTTTATTGTGGAATGTATTCTCTCATTATAGTTTCGTATGGCCTTTGTTATTAATCTTTTGATTGATATGTTTTGTTTATTTAATTTTAAAATTCTACATTTTTCTAATATGGTGTTATGAAATCGTTCTATGTCAGAATTTCCGGTGTGACTATTTGGTTTGGTAAAATGTATTTCTACATTTTCCTCTTGTAAGAATTCTTTGATGTGGATTGATTTGAACTCGTTATCAGCTATAATCTTTTTAGGTTTTCCTACTTTAGCGAAGTGATTCTCTAATTCCTCTACTATTGTAATATGATTCCTGTCTGAAAGATAGTACGCTAACCCAAATTTCGAAAACTTGTCTATAATTGTTAGAAAACTACACTTCATTATGACAAACGTATCTACCTGAATTATTTCATTAAGATCTGTTGCTGTTTCGGTTAATTGAAATTTTGTTTTTATTGGTTTTCTATCATATTTAACTTGGCATATCTCACATTGGTTTATAACTATTTGAATTATTTCTTGTAATTTAGGATAATAAATTTTGTGTTTAATAGCACTGTAAGTTTCCTGAATTCCCGAATGTAAACTTTTCTTCACATGATAGAGTGATATTTGTTTTACTACTTCCACTTCGGTTTTGATATCTTGCGCTCTAAAAGAACATTTAACAAATTTAATTTGGCTATCGTCTGAAAACATTTCTCTTAACTTTTCCTGAACTACGTTATATTGATGATCTGGTAATTCTGAGAAAATACCTATTTTTCCTTTTTTATAAAAGCTTTAAAGATATCGGTTAATCTATCAAAGTCATATTCTGCTATGTATATTATTTGTTTTCCATGAATGGTTTCAATTTCTTGGGTTTTGTTGTTAGTTAGAATTATTTGAGTTTTATATTTATTCACTATTTCTTCTTTGATTGGTATGTGGTCCATGAGTTCTTCGTCTGCTAAATGGATCGTCTCATCTGAATTATTGTCTTCCATATTAAATACAAAATCGGATATTGAGTCATTTTCATTACATTCAAGTGAAAAATTGTCTGTACTATGGGATTGTTCTTCTTCTTCCTTATTATGAGTAACGTCCTCGTTGGGTTTAATTCTACTCAGAAAATCCGCTACTCTGTTTTCTTTACCTTTCAAATATTCGATTTCAAATTGATATTCTCCTAGCTTTAAGACCCATCTCTGATGTCTTGAAGAAAGATCCTTACCTTTGTATTTGGCATGCAAAAATTTAATCGGTTGGTGATCTGTACAAATCTTAAATTTATTCCCATAAAGATATGGTCTAAATTAGTTTACAGACCACATAATTGCAAGAAATTCTTTGTCCGTGGCTGAATAATTTTTTTCGTGATTATTCAGGGTTCTCGACGCGAAGCATACAGGATGTCCCTCCTGAGATAAAACTGCTCCTATTGCATAATTAGAGGCGTCTGTTGTTAGACAAAATTTATTTTGAAAATTAGGATATTTTAAAATTGGATGAATGGTTATAAGAATTTTAAGTTTTTCAAAGGCTTCAATATAATTAGGGTCGTTTAGGTTAATTTTGCTATTTTTCTTTAAATATTTGGTAATAGGCTGTGCTATTTTAGCATAGTTTTTAATAAATTTCCTGAAGTATCCTGTGATACCAAGAAAACTTTTTATTTCTTTTTGTGTTGTGGGTAGCTTTAACTTTTGGATTACCGATATTTTTTCGGGATTTGGTTTTAAACCTTCCTTTGTTAGGACGTGTCCTAAGAATTCTGTCTCTCTCTTCATAAAATTTCACTTGTCGATTTGAATTTTTAATTGTTTTGATTTCAATACATTGAAAATATCGTTTAATGATTTAATATGCTCTTTTAATCTTGTACTAAAAACTAGTATATCATCGAGGTATACTACACAGGTTTTATTTATGTAATCTCTCAGAATATCATTCATGAGTCTTTGGAATGTCGCTGGGGCATTCTTCAAACCGAATGGCATTCTGATGAACTCATATAAACCGTGAGGGGTGACAAAAGCTGTCTTTTTTCTGTCTTGTTCTTTAATTAGCACCTGATGGTATCCCTTAGCAAGGTCCAACGTTGTAAAATACTGTGCCTTACCTAACTTATCCAAAATTGAATCAATGTTAGGTAATGGAAACTTGTCAACGGTAACGGCATTCAGTTTCCTGTAGTCAATCACAATTCTGAATTTTTTTTTTACCTGAGTTGTCCATTTTCTTAGGAACAACTATTAGGGGGCTGGAATATTTAGAATTACTTTTCCTTATAATTCCTTGTTCCTCCATTTCTTGAATTTGTTTACGTACCTCTGCCTCATGTTGAGGTGGATACCTATATAGTTTGGCGTTAATTTGTTGATCTGTTATTTTGACTATTTCGTGTTCTATTTCTGGGGTGCTAGTAAGCTTATCTCCCTCTTTAAAGAATAAGTTCTCAAATCTTTTCATCAGTTTTTCGACTTCTTGTCGTTCTTCAATATTTAAATGATCAGTATTGATGTGTTTTATATAGATATCAAGGGGTTCAAGTGAACATACTTCATTCACTGTATATGGATGATTAATAAACTTTAAACTTTAGTGATTTAAGTTGATGGTTCTTTCATCCAGGTTTATTAAAGTGTTTAAGTTGTTTAATAGATCCGTACCAATTATAAATTGGTATGTTCTATTACAAAGTCTTTTTACTTTCCATCTTATTCGAGCATTAAAGGGGGCTCTTTATTCCTCAGGTACGGGTGTATGTACCTCAAATTTTATACTATCTTTACCAGTAACTGTTGTAAAATATATTGGTTTAATAGGAATTTTAGTAAATTCATCTAGTCTATCGTCAATTATACTTAGAGTTGAACCGGTATCTACTAAAGCTAAATATTTGTTTTTATTAATGGTTAAATGAATTTGTGGTAGATCGTCCGAGGCTAATTCCGAAAAAAAATGAGCATTATTTACTTCCGAAGTGTATTCATCATTTTTGCTTTGTTTATAGTCACTGGGACTAGGTGGTTCTGTTCTTTGTTGAGAATCATTCTGTTGGTGGCGATATTGGCCCGAATGGTTGCTCAAATTGTCTAACTCTGGTGATTGCCTTTTTTTGTTATAAGTTTGCGATCTATTTTCCACATTCCCTATCTCCATGGGTTCAGGTCAATGTGAGTTTTGATTGTATTGTCGTCTCTGGTCTGAATTATAGTGTTGTCTAGATTGTCCTGAATTATGGTATTGTCGGTTTTGCCCTGAATTTCCCTGGTCTTGATAATCTTTTTTATGATATCTCTAATTTCTAGTTCCCTGTTCTTGATTGTCATGTCTTCGACTACTATTTCTACTTTCTTGTTTTGGATTATTGAATTTATTATGTTTTTGTTTCCTAAATTCATACCTAATGCATGAATCCTCAAACCGTCTTTTTCTCATAATTGAAATTATTTCACCTAAATCTGTTTTATCATATATTTTATCTAAAAGAACACCTTGTGTCATTTCTTTCATCGTATGTACTAGGAGACTTTCTACACTTGTAAAATCAATACTTTTATCTTCTTTATAATAAACCCTAAGCTCATCTGTTTTATATTTAATATTTTGAATTTCACTAGATAATTCACTTACATTTGTAACTTTGAGATTGGTGATCCTTTTATATATTTCGGATGGCTCCACATCTGGTCTATATCGAAGTTTGAGTGTTCCCTCTGTTTCTCTGTTGTTGTAAAATTTTGTTCTGTCTTTCCTCATAAACAGATTCTTTTGCACTTTTTTATCCTAGCTGGAGATTGTCCATATTGTTCAGATTTTTTTCGATATTTTTTCACTAGCGTTTAATCACTATTTTCACACTGTGTACTGGTTCGTTTATCACTGGATAATTCTTCTTAGAACTATCCTACCGACTGCGCCAAATAAATAATGTTTGATTTGTATCGAATAAAAAAAACTTTATTTAAGAAAGAGAACTTAATTTTACTTACAAGGTTAACAACGAACTGAACTTAGAATGCTATCTTAGGTCTACTTATACTCTATGAAATGTTTGCTCAGCTTTTTCTGCATTCCCACAGGTTTGCAAATGCAAGTGATCAGCGGAAAAAGTCTGGGAACATTTCTGTATTTTAATATCTACTTGGTTCTCATATCTTTCAAAATATTTTCGATATCTGAGTAAGCTGACTTATACATAACTCCCGCGCCCTTCAGAAAAAACCAGTAAAAGGGTATTCATATCCCCTTGGTGCGGGATTATAAAAAAAAAGAACATATCCCATCATTCGAAGAAGTTTTACCTGGCATACTGTACCTTAACCAATTAAATGAGTAAGTCAACGTGAACAATGATACCCTAAGGTAAGAAACCACTTTCACAATCAAGCACTTCAAAACCACGGTCTGATTAAGCGAAGATCTGTTTAGAGCAGAAAAAGGAACCAAATACTGATTGCTACCAACAATATTAAAACAAGCACCTAAAAGTGAAAGCATTAAAGGAGTATTATCTCTCGAGATGCTAAAGCAGTTACAAGTCAATGACACTCAGCAAATAAGCTTGCTCAAAATCTAGAAGAACATCAACTAAATTATAGACACCAGTTTATTTACACTCCTGAATATTCTAACGATAGCTTTTCTATGTTATCGAAGATGGCAAAAATCAAAAGCTCAGAAACCATAGAAGAGCACATTCCGGCATCAATAACAATAGGTATGCGAGACATCCCACATCATATGAGTACGGTGACCTCGAACAAGGGCGTTCGAAATTAAGGGCGGAAGACTTAACACACAAAAAAATTCAACTTCAACCATCAAAAGTTTCTCATCTTCCTCAAGTGACATTCTACCGGACTTTAACATCCGATTTCTTCCAGGAGTGTCTGGATCATGCGACACCTATGCGAATATGTACATTCTATCACGTACGGCATCGTAGCCTGATCACACTTACGGGCATACAGACACACACACAAGCAGAGCCAGTTATAGGAGGAGATTTTAATGCCTGGGAAACAGAGTAGGTTAGCAGGCCTACCAATGCCAGAGGATGTATCCTAGTAGAAACATTCGCATCCTTGGATGTAAGCATTGCAAACAATAGTCGAGCAATTATTTTTAAGAAAGCGAGAATGGAATCATTCATCGATATTATCTTCATAAGTAACCCCCTACTACCCAACATAGACTAGTGGGTCATCGAAGAATATAACCCTGACCATCAGGTGATAATAATTGATCTTAAAGAGCAAAAGGCCATTCCAAGCCCTAAGCTAAGTGGCCCAAAATGGGAAGATAAGTCCTTCGACAAGGATATGTTAGACGAAATTATGAATATCAGCGAGCTAGTCGACAGCGGAGAACTTGTCGCAACACCTATAACCGCAGCATGTGAAGCAGCAATGCCCAGACGAATACCCAGCGAAAAGAGTACACCGTGCTACTGATGAAGTCAAAAAATAAAAGAACTCAGGGAAAACTGCTTACAAACACGGCGGAGAGTGCAGCATCATCTGCAGCAACTATAAGACATATTCCGACTGGCAAGAGGGGACCTAAAAAAGGCAATAAAATAAAGTAAACCAAGATGCTTGAAGCGCACAACAAAGCGCCTATACCCGATAGCATCCCAAATAAGGCAGTGAGTAAGTCCATTCAAAAGACGAGACATGTATATAACAACGAACAAGTATCTGGAAGAGGGCGTTTTCCCAGAGCAGTGGAAGCTTTAGATACTTTTACCAAAGGGAAACAAACCACCTGGAGAACCAGCATCATATCACCCAATATGTCTACTGAACACACTGGGGGAAATACTTAAACGGATCATATATGATGACAAAGGAAAACGTAGTATTATCAAATCAACAGTTTGGATTCAGAAAATCGCACTCCACCATCGTCGGCTTAAATGCGGTGGTAGAAATAACAGCCGAAGCAATAAACACGGAAAGATTACGATGGGAAACTTTCAACTCAGCAAATTGGTTACTTATAAGAGGGTCACCAGCCAGAATGGATAAGCCATATTAATTACCGTTTACTTTTTAATTGTAAAAAAACACCGGAAAATTGCTAAAGTATGTAAAATTGTTATTTGAGTTAACAAATCAATGCTTGCTATTTTCTTTTTAAAGATTATTTATTATTTTATTTATTTTAACTGGTCCATACGGAGAGTCCAATTTTAAATCACTTTTTCGAGCATATAGAGAAATAGAAGGTTGAGATATGAAACCGACAAATCGGAAAAGTCCCACAAGAATGGGTATTGAGGCCCCTACTCTGAAATGTCATGTACGACAGGGTTCCGCGATTTACACTATCACTAGGAGCAAAAGTTATCGGATTCGCCACATCACCATTGTAACTGTTGCAAAAAATATTTGCCAGGGAGAATCAGCTACAAACAATGCAATGCACCTTATCAAAGCCTGACTTATATTCGCCGGCCTAGAAAGAACAGATCACAAAACAGAAACTGTTCTAATAACCGGTCAGAAAAATATGGAATACGTGGACATAAGGGTGGGAAGTCAAATCATTAGATCATACGATTACATAAAATACTTAGAAGTAATACTTGATAATAGAATAAGTCTTATGCCTCACGTAGACTATGCTGTTAAACATCGGAGGACCCAGATATGCTGGAAGAATGTTAATATTCAAGGTAGTTAACTCAGTCCTATTATACGCTGCGCCAGTTAGCGTGGGGGCCTTAGCGGCAAAGGAGAAAGCTATCCTCAACATATCGACTTACCGCATTAAGAGTAATCAGTGGCTTTAGAACGATTTCAGACGAGGCAGCTTTTGTTATATGCGGTATAAATCCCATTGATATGCTTGCAGACGAGATGCAAGGAGTCAAGGTTCAAGGAGAACCTCTAGTAATCAAAAGGCGACATTCGTTAAAAAGATCAATTACGAAAAAAAACTGACTTCAATGACCAGGTGACAAGTTCGGTGGAACACTACTACGAAGGGCAGATGGATCTACAGATTGATCCTATTCATAAACATTTAGATAAACCGAAGGTATGGAAACTGTAACTATCATTTTACGCGGTTCCTATCTGGTTACGGTGGGTATCCCTTCGGGCACGACAGCTCACCTTTTGTCCAGATTGACACAGAGCATGAAATATTCCATTGCACACGCTTTCTAGGATGGAGAAGAGACATACCAAACCTGGAGGAAATAATTGACCAAATGTTGCAGTCACAAGAAAATAGGATGGAGACTTGCACACTCATAATAAACGTGCAAAGCGAGCTGCGAAGGATCGAGAGAATAAAACGTGCTGATGTAGCAAATATAGAAGATATAGCAGAGATTGCTTACCAGCCCCTCGAAGTAAACCTAATTCCTGGTCGAAGAGTGTTGGATCTCGTTTAGGTTTCTAAGCATATTCCTGGTATCGAACAATCAGGCTAGCAAATCTTGCATGCTGGTGGCCTTTGCTATTGATTTTATGAAGATAACACATGCTTTGGCGCAACAGTAATCGCCGTTAAAATTGTCTAAAAACATTATAAATACCCCCTTAATACGTAAGGATATCAAAAAATTTTCAATTTCGATTTTCGAGATGAACGCAAGAACTTCCCTATCACGAAAAAATGCGCATAATGGTAGTAAATTTAAATTTTTACTTTTTTTATCAAACCTTGTGGCAGATGGATGAAGTGATTGCGTGTAGCTATATCCCTAATAGATACTCACCTGAACCTTGCTTCTCTCATATTGCAATTCTATCATCATACTATATTACACTAATATAATTTGACTCTCGACGCACATACCACACTTGATCCATTATTCCACAGACTTGATAAAAAAAAAACGGAATAACCACCATGTGGCGCTCCCATTATTCCGAGTTGCGTTCTGTTTTTTTGGTTGTTGTTGTTGACATTCCCTTTAAATATTAGCGTCATAGCTTGACATTTGCAAAAGTTACGTAGCCAACGTACAACATATATCTCTGTGTGTGTTGGCGATTTTTTAAAATTTTAGAAATGGATTTAAATTTGCAACAACGAACTTGCATTAAATTTTGCGTAAAAAACAGATTTAATTGGATGCGCGAACGTTGGAAATGTTGAAAAAGTGTTAACCAGTGGCACGAGTGATTCAAAAGTGGTGGTGGGTAAATCGAAGATGATGAACGCAGCGGCAGACCGCAGACATCGAAAACTGACGAAAACAATGATGAAGTAAAAGAAATGTTGGTCAATAACCTAAAATAAACCATCAGAGAGATAGCGGAGGACTTGAAAATTGCCTATGGATCCGTCTAAGATATTTTGGTTAATGATTTGAGTTTCCTTCGTGTTGTTGGTGCCAAAAGACCTCAATTTCATGCAAAAAAGGGACCGTGTTGGCTGAATTCGATTCCACATTTATCAAAAGGATCATTACTGGAGACGTGGGTTTATGAGTACGAAACGCAATCCAGAATTCGGCGAAAGAGACCAGAATTGTGGGCAGAAAACTCGTGAATTTTGCATCATGATAACGCACCGTCGCACAGTGTCATCATTATTCGTAGTATTTTGACTAAAAATGCAGCAAATACCATAAAACAGCCACCGAATTCAGCTGATTTTTCTCCCTGTGACTTCTGTTTTTTCAATCGAGTTAAAAAACCACTACGGGGAACGTGTTTCAGCAGCCGAGAGGAAGTAATGGAAAAATCGCAGGAAGCACTAATGGGCATACCGAAAACCGAATATAAAAAATGTTTCGAGGATTGGATCAAGCGAAGCGCTGGTATAAGTGTGTTGCAGTCGATAGGGATTAATTTGAAGGGGACAATATAGATTTAGGTGAATAAACTTATATTTCGCAAAATTTTAATGTTGGCTTCCAAAGTGTTAAGCGTAGCTGGCTTATTCTGAAGACCTGAGACTTTACATATCCCCGGAGAAAATAGTCCAAAGGTGTGATATCGAGATCTAGGCGGCCAATTTACCGTAGCAAAACGTGAAATTAGGTGCTCACCAAAATGATTTCTCAACAATTTTATTGTTTCACGCGCTTTATGGCGCGTAGCGCCGTCTTGTTGAAACCAGCCCTCACCGAGACCATGTGCTTGAATTTCGGGAAGTGCACAGTCCCTTAACATAGTGCGATAAAGGTTACCATTGACGGTAACATTCCGATTTGCCTCATTTTTGAAGAAATATGGACCAATGATTTCACTAGCCCATAAACCAGACCATACCGTTATTTTTAATGGATGTAACGGTAGTTCTTGATACTCTTCAGGTTGGAAACCGATTAATGATTTAGGCGTGCCAGTGCAGTGGTATCTAGCACTGAATGAATAAGACCTTTGAGACAAAGTCGTGTGCCCCATTGAGGAATACGACTGAGCAATGAAAATCAGGAATTATCATTTGAAAAATTAAAAGTGACCTTCGTTTGACCTTGAAAATGGGTCTCAAGGTCAAACTCGTGGTCACCATCTTATGTCCCCTTCAGAGCCTTGTGACTTTTGTCTGAAACATTTTTCGCGATATAAAAGAATTGTAATTTTTTACGCAAATTACTAATCTGTCAAAAAAAAAAAAAAAATAGGTGTTCCCATTAAAAAATGAAAATCACCATCTTATTTCCCTTTAGAACCTTGTGACTTTTGTCTGAAACATTTTTCGCGATATCGCGTAGTTTTCGAGTAATTTGGATGTTTCAAGTTAAAAAACTCACCCTGTATATATTTAGCTTGCATCTCATTCAGTATAGCTATTGATAATTGGTGTGATGCGAGAATCTGTAATCCAACTTATAAGCATCCACTTCTTTAAACCATATGAACACGTGACTTCAGAAATAATATTATTAAGTTTGTGTATTATTACTCGTACATTCATTCTTTCCTTTGTTTTTGAGTGAAGTTCATTAATTGAAATTGTCGTTGACATCATTAGTGTATGCTGTTGGTTGAATGGCTTTTGTAATAACTCTTGGTTGTGATCCAAATTGTCTTTACTCGCGTATACCTCATCGTTAAATACGAACACCCTTTCAAATAGTCTTCCAAATAATCCAAACTGTTGAACTGTTTACTATGTATATGAATGTTTATTTAAATATATTTAATTCACGCCATATAAAAGTTTTTTCTCTTTCAGATGATTCAGAAGGATATATAGTTGAATTTAGACTCTATACGACGGCTTTCGGATAATTTCCCCGACTTTGCTGCACTCATCTGATATGTTAAGTGGATACAACCTATCCTGTTCCACGTATAATCCTTGGGTGACACAATTCAATTAGGTACCTAATTATATGCGTGGTCTGATATTAAGTCAATATCGTCGGTTAAAATATTAAAGCCATTAAGTACATTTCTCTTAATATCAAATTTATATTACTTCTCTTAATATTATTTATATACTTTTCCTAATAAAAATTATGACATCAATTGCGTAAAAATAATTAACAAGCAAAAAACAAAAATCCCTTTTTTTATCTGTATGATTGGAATTTTAAAAAACAAAATGTCTTTAAATGAAATTATCCCCTTGTGGCTATTTTGGTAGTTAATGACTTTTACCTTTGAACGACGATATGTCCGCGGTTTCTCTTTGCTTTGCTCTCTTCTCTCAGACATTTCTGTTAACCGGCATACTTTTTTGCCGCGAAATGAAAACTTCATTGTTTTTAGCTTAATTTATGAAATCCTCTTATTTATAAAATTATTTCCTTCTAGATGTGCAGTGTTTCTAAGTCCCATTGCACGGAGTGCTGGTTGTTCTAGTATTATTAACAGATACATTAGTATGTATCCTAGTTTTTGTTTTTGCATTTAGGATTGGGATATCTACTGAGCTGGATAACCAAGGTGTTAGCATGGTATAGCCTCATAAGGAAGATAGCGATATAGGACTGGATATAAAAGGGAGGATACTGAGTATCCCGGGCAGTTGTAAAAACACATGGAGCGACGAGACGACGAGGACGATCTGAAGTATTGAAGTTATACGAGTATTTGTGAATGAAGATATTTTTTCTAGCTTGTTATAAGAATAGTACGGGTTTTATTTTGATCATTTTAAAAATCTTACGTTTGGGGGCTCAATCGGAACATTATTCTCGATAAAAAAAATTACAATTGTGGTCTGAAAAATGAAGCAGAGGAGATGGAAAATGTGGTAAAATGTTAAAAGACAGTGCGAAGAGTGAAAAGAAGAGACGTGCTGATAAAATTTGAAAAGTGGATTGACAAGAAGAGATTTGAAAAGATTTGAAAACATTTGAAAAGGGGCAAAGAAGAAAAGAAGAAAAGAGGTCAAAAAAGGATCTAACAGGCTAAGGCGTGATAAAACAATACAGTCAATAAGGATAAGTAAGGAATGGAGTCTGCGTAGTGGTCAAAGAAAGATACTATGAAAGCGTGTCAAGATAGTGATCTATCTGACAAATAATGGCTAATGAAAGTAACCCCAACAACTTGGGGTTAGAGACTTCGAAGACTCCTTGGAACATTTCTCCGCGGAAGGCGGGAAAAATCTGAAGGTCTGGTTGAAAAACTTCGAAGAGATAGCAAAGTGTATAGCAGCAGTAGACCAATACCACCATCGAGAGGGGGAGATACAGGTCAAACAGGCCAGAGAAGACGATATCACAACTGTCCAGCAAAAAAATGAGATATCGACGACATCAAGAAATATTAGTCAAGTAAACCGAATCGGATGAGTTTCACATATCAGTAAGGGTAAAAGGTAAGCTATATTATGCTTTCGTAGACAACGGAAGCGATGTATTGTATAATAGGCTTTTGAAGTGATCGGTTGTGTGCTTCTTCTCTCAAGAAGTGATCCAAGGAGGAAAATATAAATAAATAAATAAATAAATAAAAAAAAATGAAAATACAAGGCCTAAGCCATATCAATAGTGAAGCAAAGACAGTGACTTTTAACATTGTTCGTACTAAATCTAATAATTAGTTTTTTATTTATTACCAACTTAAATTATAAATGTTTAATAAAACAACAGTAATAGACTTTTCTCTCTCTCCAAAGTACAAAGTACTTTTATTGATACACATACTTAGGTACATTATACATACATATAACATCTCTTTGTACAACATGGACCCATGCTCCGAATGCCTCAGTGATCTCCCTGCTGATGGAGACGTCGTGACACGCTACAGGTGTGAGCGAAAAATTAACAGTCACCATGAGGTGACTGTGGTGTAGTGGCATATGCATAGACTTCTCAAGCAGAGGGGCACGAGTTCGGATCCCGTGCGAGGCAATTCTCTGAAAAAGTCTTTTCATGGAATTTGTATGTAGTTATATGTAAACCCGTCGGCGTCAGCTCTGAAATGAAGGCATAACACTGATGTTGAAGTGGTTGCTGGCTGGGCTAAATGTAACGAACTAACAACTAGCACGTACTAAGGCCCACTGGTTAAGGATGCACTGGTTCCAGATTGACAGCCACCTCTGGGAAAATATCGAAACCTAATACACCTGAGTTTCAAACTACTACATCACCCGCCCGAGCCATGGTGAAAATCCAGTAAAAGGGTATTCATATCCCCTTGGTTCGCGCGCGGAATTATAAAAAAAAAAAAAAATCGCCGAAAAATGCTATCGGAAAATGACCATGGCTAAACAGAAGGAATGGAAATGTCCAATTTGTAGAGAGGAACTAACGTTACTGCCCATCTCCACAACAAAACCAACTGAAATAACGCCAATACAACCTCTGTCCAAACGATTGAAAAGCGTAAGTTCTCCTGAGACGGAAGGAACAATTTCAGCAGCAAGCGTAAATGCAGCATCAGCAGAGACCAATAACCATGCAATGCTAAACGAGATACGAAAAATGAGAAAAGAAATGGCAGAAATTAGTTATAGTTGTGAATTCGTGGCAAACAAATACGATGAAATCAAACAACACATGACATTGAAAAACGAACTGCTACAAGAACTCTCAAATGAAATTAAACAACTCAAAGAAAGTAACACAAAAAAAGATCAACAGATCCTCACAATGAAATTAAAAATTAACACACTAGAACAACAGCTATTGAAAAACAATATTGAAATTAAAAACATTCCACCCACACAAAATGAAAATCTGATTGAAATTATACAAGCACTGGGTAAAATAATTAATTGTGATGTTTACAGAACGAATAAAAGAAATCCAAACTAAACAACAATAATAGCATCTTTCGCGAGTTACACGTGCAAAGCGAATATAATAAAGAAAGCTAAAATCTTTCGCAGTATTCCACTAACAAAAATTAGAGAACACACTTGCAATGGTCAAGCTACAGCAATCGAGAATGATGCTTCAATTTATGTAAACAATCAACTCACATCAACACACAAACACCTTCTTTGGCTAGCAAAGAACAAAGCCAGAGAGTGCAACTGGAAATTTTGTATGGGAGACAACAGAAAAAGTACTCGCAAAAAAACATGATAACAGTGAAACTATACACATCGGAGCCTGTAACGATATAAATCAAATGTCCAACTAAACTATGTGTTTCTTTGTATGCTCTAATTTGAATTACATAATATATAAACAAAAAATAATGGCAACAAAACATAGTGAAGCTGATGTCAACTTTAGAATAATACAGGGTGTTACCAGCATCGAAAAAGACTTTTTGAAAAATATGAGTTTTTGTTGTTGTTGTTTAGATCGATAACCAAAGCATGGGATGATTTCATAGCAGAAATTGATAATGTCTTATGATATACCGATATCATAGTACTAAACGAAATCAACATATCAAAGTAGAAAAATGGAATATATTATATTGATGGATTTAAACCTGAATTCATAGGCGGAAGTGTTGCAATATTTATTAAAAAGAATATAAAATAAGATATAATACCAGTAAACACAATAAACTATGAAGACATACATAAGAAAACATTGTGTTAGGTGATACTAATATAAATATACAAGATGAAAATAACTCACTAGTTTTGACATACATAGAAATGATGGCCTCGAAAGGACTTACAAATGTAATCAAACAACCTTCGCGCGTAGATTTGAAAAGGAGCACCTCAACACTCATTGATCACATATATGTTAAAATCACAAAGCTCACTCAGCAATCATTGAAACGGATCTTTCGATCACTACACAAAAAGTGTAAGCCACACAAAAAGTGTAAGCCAAAACCAAACGAATGATCAAACTGACATTAAACATTAGCCAACAAAAAGTTAATGAGCTAAAAGAGCAAACGAACTGGCAAAATATACTAGAAGAGAGGGATGTTGAAAAACTCTTCGTAAAAGTAATGAATAATATATACACTGAAGCAAGTAGAACAAAAACAAACAAATATCCTCGAAATCAAAAACCATGGATTACGAAAGAAATAATTTCAACGTGCATATAGAGAGATGAACTCTATAGAAGATGGAAAAACATCCCAAGAAGTCAAAGCTATGAAATCCAGTTCAAGAACTTCCGAAATTAAAACATACAAGATATAAAAGCTACTTTTTATTAGCAACAATTCGTAAACGCTAAAAATAACCCAACAAAAACATGGAATATCGTTAATGAACTTTTAGAAAGGAAACGATGAAGACTTGAATGAAACGGCCAAGAAATTTGCAGAGCAATTTTCAAACCACTCTACAAAAAATATGCAAGTGAGTAATGTAAGAACATAAACCATGAAAACTGGGAACTACAGCAAAGTATTTACGTAGAAGAAGCAACCGAAGCGGAAATTTATAAAATGATGTATCAATTGAACTACAATAATTGTCCTGGAGCCGATAACATGGTCTAATGTTGATTGATTTAAAAATGAATGCAGTGTATCTAGCTCCTGTTATAAAGACAATCGTTAACCAAAATATAAATCAATGCATTGTTCGAAGGCTGATGAAAACATCGATTATTCGACCAATATACAAAGGAGGAACCAAAAATAACACTGAAAACTATAGGCCAATCGCAATTTTGTCAGTTGTTGAAAAGTTTATGGAGGAGGTAGTTGTTAATCGACTTAACAGTTTTATAACCAAACACCAAATACTACGTTCAAACCAATACGGTTTTCAGAAAAATAAAAGTAATGGAATGTTACTAGGCGAGTTTACCAATACTGTTAATGCCGGCCTGAACAGAAATCACCATGATCTCGTGCTATTTATCGATTTCAGTAAAGCGTTCGATACACTAATGCATGAAAAGCTAATCGAAAGCCTCAGTAAAATAGGTTTGAGGGGAATAATGGCAAACTGGCTTAAGAGCTATTTGAAAAAAAGAACCATAAATGTTAAAGTCTCAGACAAAATGAGCGAGGAATAACCAAGTGAATGCGGTGTACCATAAGGCTCCAAACTGGGCCCGTTGTTATTTATCCTCTATACAAACGAACTTTTGCGCTTATTCAAAAAAGTACTGCCTATGCCTACGCTGATGACATAGCAATTGTGGTAAAACATAAATGTTTAAACTCTGCGGTGCAAATATTGCAAGAATAATTGAACACCGTCTCTAAATGGTGTCATGATAAAGGCCTTCTTATAAATGCGACCAAGACAAAAGTAATGCACATACGCACCCCCTCTAAGCGAGAAGATATTGTTCAAATATATCATCGAAACGAACACTGTCCATTGTCAGCTAACAATAAAGAAATTGAAGTAGTTAAAAGCATGAAATACCTCGGGATAATTATAGATGAAAATCTATTATGGCGGGAGCATATAAATACCCTACGTCTTCAACTTAAGAGCGCGCTCTTTGCAATGGTATACCTTAAAAGATATTTCTATTTTAAAGTACAGAAACAAGTGTACTACTCGCTAGCAGAATCAAGATATTGAATCTTTAACATCGTCTATTCAAAGCTTTTAGGCCTGTTTACACATCTTTTAAAGTCTTAGATGCCAACGCAATATTTCAGATGACAACACTCATACAGTATATGGATGATCAGAGATTTCTGCAACCTATACGTCATACGCAAAACACCAATAGACGAGCCCAAGGAATGCTAGAAGTACCAGAAACATTCATTATCTATGGAAACCGTGAACTACGCTTGAAATACATTCCTAACCTAAGAAAACGAAAAAAAGAATTAAAAAAAATATTTATTTCGATGTACTTTGTAAAGTAGAATAGTCACCAATAATGATATTTAATTTAATTTAATAATAATGAATTTAGTTAATTGTATATCTATGTACATAAAATAATAATGCTATTCTTTTATATAATGAAACTGAGATATTATTTTAAATCACCTCAAAACCAACTAATGATATCAACAACCACCTGCAGATAAGCTATTTGCTATGCGGGTAAATTGATTTAAATTGATGTATATTCAAAATGTAAATAAATAAAAAATAAAAAATAAAAAAAGGTCTCAATTATCCATAGGTCATTCCAAAGCAAGAGAGAGGATTCACCAATCAAATTACCTGGAATGGTATTAAAAGGGTTTGGGGACCAACTACTAAAAATTCTGGGTTCATGCCTGCTAGAAGTAGGGATAAGGTAGTACCTGATCAGTGGATTCCAGAGTTGGAGTTGGTTATCAGTCATGGGAGGATCAAAATCGTAAAGAATCTAGGAGCGGAAAAGAAAGAGTTTGTAAGAGAGTGGGAGTTGGCGGAAAATGAAATATTCCAGGACGAGTGTTTCGAGAAAAAAGGAGATGAAAAGCTGGAGCTAGAAATAGGGAACAAAGAATACAGAAAGCGGTAAACAACATTAAGAATTATTACTGACCAAAGAAACAAATAATGCATTAAGATGAGTATTGTAGTGACGGATGAAATCCCAGTTTTCCGCATTGCACGAAGACTAGCACCCCAGAGAGATATGCAGTAAACAAGCAGGTCCAGAAATGGATGAACGAAGGTGTAATCGTATCAAGCAGGTCCGCCAACCCGATAATATTGGTGAAAAAGAAAGACGCACGAAGGTGCGTCGGTTACTGAGAAATAAATAAAAAGGTGATATAAGACAGATTCCCGATTACAACCATGGAAGAGTTTTTCGAGCCACTACACGATGCAGAAGTGTACATAACGTTGGATTTAAAGGATAAATTTTTCATGTAGACATGACGGAAAACAGCAGAAGGTACACGGCGTTCGTAACGCCAGACGGTCAATATGAGTTCGTGAAAGTACAATTTGGTCTATGTAATTCATTAGCCGCATTCCAGAGGTTCATCTACCAGAACCGAGAGTTAGTGCTACGAAGGAAGGCAAGGCGCTAAAGGTGGCAGCGGAGTACGGACTGAGGATAAATAGGGGAAAAGGTAAGCTCTTGTCACGTAGAGTAGAATTCTTGGGTCATGGGCTAGGAAATGGAAATATAAAGCCACCGAGGAAAAGGTCAGGGCGGTGCAGAGGTTTCCGGTACCAAAGAGAGAGTTCTTAAAAAAATTTGTATTTAATTATTAAAAGATAGCAAAGCCGTTATCGGATCTGTTGAGAAATGAAAGTATATTCGAAATGGATGAAAAGGAAATAATTGCATTTAATGAATTAACATCTTGTCTTAGCAGTGAGCCAATATTAAAACTGTACAAGCCAAGTCTGCCTACAAAACTCCATACGGATTCTAGTATGGAGGGATACGGGGGTGTACTATTGCAACAGCATGACGACGGAAATGTTCATCCAACATTTTTTCTGAGCTTTAGGACCAGTCAGTCGGAAAGGAAATTCACCAGCTATGAATGAGAGGTTCTAGCAATCATGAAGTGTAGTGCTAAGCTGAGAGTATACTTACTAGGAATGGAATTCACGGTTATTTCTGACTGTAAAGCATTTGATGAAAAAAAAGGGATTTGTGCCCGCGAGTAGCAAGATGGGCTATCATGACAGGAATATTCAATGAAGGTCATCCATCTATCTGGAGCAGCGATGAGGCACGTCGATACACTCAGTGGTGATGAGTGTAGAAGATTGCCTCGTACACCGAATAAAGTCTGCACAAGAGACGAATACTGTCAACTAATAATAAATCTTTTTACGGCAGTTGGTAAGTACAAGGATTTTGAGGTGAGGAGCGAATTATTATATATATTCAATGAGGGTGCGCATCTGCTGGTAGTGCCGAAGTCTTAACAGAATTAAATCATCCGAAATGTGCATATACAGGGACATATAATTGTAAAAAATGTGGAAGCGATATTCAAACAAGTTTATTACATACCGAATTTAATGGTACGTAAAGAAAACGTACTAGCGAACTGTGTGTCGTGTATTCTGGTTACGAAGAAGAATGGACTGACCGAAGGGCTTTTACACCCGATCGAAAAGACCGACATACCGCTTCATACGTTGCACATCGACCACTTAGGACACCTACAATCAACTAACAAATTCTATTACCTGATTTAGTCTACTAAATTTATGTGGATATGCACTGTGAAGACAATAAAGTGCGAAGAGGCCATGGAAAGATTAGAAGCGCAAAGCGAGATATCTGGGAGCCCATCCCTCCTGATTTCGGACAAAGGGACTGCGTTCACCGCGAATGCTTTCAAAGAGAACTGCAACCGAAAGGGAATTCATCACATACTGACAACCACAGGAGTACCAGATAAGAATGGACAGGTAGAGAGAATAAATAGAATCATTGTTGAAGTACTGTCGTGGGTGACAACCGGAACCCACTAAATGGTACAAACATGTACGACATGTCCGGCGGGCTATCAACTCAACAATATCTCGAAGTACCAATAGAAGTCCTTTTCATCTAATGTATGGGACCAGGCTGTGTTGCGCAGAGTATCACAAAATGAAGAAGCTGCTAGAAGACGTTATCATGGTAGACTTCGAAACAATTCGAAACGAAATATGAAGGGTAGCAAAGGAGGAGATAAATAAAATTCTTGCAGAAAATTGGAGGACCTACAACAAGATACGGAAGCCTGCCCGGGAGTACAAAGTCAGCGATCTGGTCGCTGAAAAAGTCTGAAAGGTCTGAATTTACACGCCAATTTCCTAGGACCATACGAGGTGACTAAAGTAAAGAGAAACGAAAGATACGAAGTGAGGAAAATAGGTCAACACTATGTGGCCCAGTAATCTTAAGATAAGTATTTTGTACACAAAATACAATGTGGGACCAGTAATCTTAAGATGAGTATTTTGGTTACATAGCATAAACTCAATATCAGATAGTAATTTCAGACCGTCAAGTTAGCATTCCAGTAAGAATCGATAATCCAACGATAATAAACTAATAGGCTTACACAGAGCATGCCAGCGATATCGAACCAACGACATGATGATTGACGACAGCAAAACTACACCCCATTTCAAATCTTTTAAGTGAACGTACACATGGAAGAAGAGGAATAAACACCAATATTCGGCGAAATAATTTAAAAAAAAAAAACGAAAAATAAAACGCACTTAGTATTTAAAAATAAGTATATTAGTTAATTTCTGTTAGGTTTAGGCAGTTTCAATTTTGTTTTGCTATACGTCTGTTCGATACTGTGGCTAGATACAAACTCAAGTGCTCTATAGTAGACAGTGACGCAGTCCTACCAAATCCATATCCATATCCAAAAATGGCTAAATCCGAATTCACCTCTCTGGTCTATTCTTACGTCCCCTCTCCCGTAAACCGCTCCATGATTTACTTTCTAAGTTCAGCTTAATCAACTTCGAGACTCACACTAGTGTGAGTAAATGATCGAACATAGGGAGTCAAAATATCTTTTGGCAGTTGTCGCATTATCGGTGTTTTTGGTTCGCTTCGATATATGATACACCGGGGGCAGTGACGTCGAATTCTTTTAAGCAGTGGTTTGGCGTCGAGAAACCAGAACTTTTGGCGGCATTCGGTAAAAATGACAGCGTTATTTTGGTGCTTATTCTGCACTAGCTTCGTGATTTCTTTAGCGAAAACTTCTTCTTGGACCAATCGGAATATAGTTTGTTCACCTTCCAGCAATTCTTCCGCAACTGGTGAGCCTCTAGCTGGCCGTTTATAGTTGGACAGCCGTATTAAGAATAATGCCTTCGCGCGAACACTCTCTTAAGTTTTGTAAAGGAAGAATTTTAGTAAAACCAATGAATGGAATGCTCACCTCACACTTCAAAACAGTATGAATGACGATTTTTTTTTCCATTGGCTCCATCGATGGTGTTATGACGAATTGTGACCAGTTATTCTATGGCCCTTTTAGAAACACTGATCCAGATAACCATGTGCTGTTGGAATACATTTTCACCATATTAGTTTGACATGTTTCTGCATCACAAGGATTTTCTTTTGTAGGCACCCATTTTCATTGTGTGGCAAATGTGTTGGCGAGGATTTCTGCAATCCTATGGGCGACAAATTGTTTGAACTTACTTTGTTTTGAGTAAATCCAGTATAAAACCGTCTTGTTGTCTTTCGAATCAAGGCAATAAGCCTCACATCTAGAACTGCAGCTTGTAGTTCTAAACGTGGCATAGACAGGATCTTTGTCGGCGCAAGGCGAGTTTTACACATGACGGAGGCTACTTTAGTTCCTCCGGCATAAACCATGCGTAGATACGCCGCGGCTGAAAATGCAGTTTGGTGTTGGTGAATAACAACGAAGAACGCGAAGCTAATGCATGTTCTGCAGTTCCGGCTACCAGCCATTCAATTCTTTGTGTAGCTCAGTTGGTATAGGATCGCCCCAATCCATTTGATAGTTCCAAGTGTTCTGTTTCATTTTATTATGGGTACACGTGAAAATCTGCGATTAATTCAAACGAATAAAAGACGGCCATTGCAATACCAAGAAGTGCCCTCTTAGTTGGCACTCGTTCTCCTCTCATTACTTCCTTCGAAATTCGATGGAATTTAGTTTCAAAATGGAAAATATCCTTGTCCGTGTTCCAGTTCATACCTTAGACTTTGTCTCTATTATATTGGCTCTCCATATTAACTACACCTTTTGTATACTGTGCGTTATTTAAAACCGATTGCAGTTTGCTTGAGTTTGATATAAAGTTCCTTAGCTCAAACCCTCCTTGCCTGTATATATGTACGATCTATTTACAGATTTCCACTGCTTCTGTCTCTGTATTAAAAGTCATGACATAGCTTTAGGAAATTGGTGACGATAATTTTCAGGGTAAGGGCACAATAAGTTGAGCACACCTCTCCAAAAATTAATAATATTATGCCATAATGTTGTATGGGTGCGCTTATATTTCCGTTTCGCCAAATGAATCGTTGGGCGGATTGATCAGATTGCTGAATTTCTATCTGCGAGAGCAGCTCCCTAATATCGGCAGCAACTCCAATAGTATTTGACTCGAAATGGAACAAAATATTAAGATATAAATGGCTTGCTTTGCTCTACTCCTTTAATTTATGATGAATTCAGTGACACACCTTGGACTGTGACACATAACGTGTTGCTTCCAGAGAAGTCAATTTGAAAGTGATCGGCCACCCGTGTCGTCGTTTTACGCAATATTTCTTTCGCCCTAATGTTGTCCGCGTTTTCGAGTGGTGGCAAATTGTAAGTGCTGAAATTCTAGGACGAAAAATACTCTCTAACAAAATTAGGTAAATCGTCTCCCCCTCTGGCCTTAATATGTAATACCATTGTGTAGGTTTTAGCGCTACTTTTGCTTGATCAATATGCAAAACAAAATTTCACGATAAAACGACGGATTTTCATTGAGTTTTTCCAGAGCCCATTCACTGAAAATATGACGCAAACTCAAGTCGCCTGGCTTGAATTCTTACACAAATTAAATTTTGTACACTTCTAGGCCGAGATCCTCACGTATCCTCATCAAGCCAAGCTGTTAAGAATGACGACTAAACGATTCGTCACGGTCTTCGCGTACACTCTCAGCTATAGCTGCTATAGTCTATTCACAACGTGCTGGATGTGGTCTAACCGGTCGAGTATCATCCACTAATGTAAACTGAGACTCAAATTCGCGAATGGTATTGGCAAAAGTGGTTTTAGTAGGTCGATTATGCGTACCGTAAGTTTCTCGAATCGCACGAAAAACATTTCTCACAGAACACTGATTTTCGTAATACAGCTGAACAATTAGAAGACACTGTTGTGGTGTGAGTCTTTTCATGATGACCTGCCAAACGATACTGAACAAAAATGACAAAGCAGTTTGATAGAAGTCCACGTGATCTGTCAAAAACAAAGCCTATTAAAAATCAAACCTCACGATGAATCACCCCTTACAATTAAGCATAAAAAAGATATAAAAATGCAGATATAAAAAGAAAGCAAGAAAATTAATAAATGTTTCAAATTATACAAAATTATATTATAGGAAAATTAGACTATCCAAATTTTATATTACGAAACTGATAAAAAAAAACAATGTTTTCATTCTCGCGGATCTAAGAATTTCCGGTAAAAGATTAAATAGGCGAGGTGCAGTGATAAACTAAAAACGGGGAAAATATGTTTTATGAATCGCTGATATTGTCACAAAATTTCTAGCATTCACTCGCAAACTCTAATTTTCAGGAAACCTTGTATTGTAAAATCCAGACTTTTGGAAAATATATTTCTTTATTTGTAACAGTAACAGTATAAATGCCTTAAAGGTAAAATTCCGCTATTTCTAAAAATTTCAAAGCTGATAGATCTTATATTTGCTTTATACATTATTTCGTAACGCTGATGTTTTTGTTTTATTAGGAGGGGGTTAATTGTGTGGAAATATGTGCCTCCCCAACAAGGCCATATTGGAATTCTGATTTAGGTATACCATTATATACTAACTTAAAGACAGGATAAATGAAGTACTGCCCAAAATGATACAATATTTAAATACTGCTTAAGATAGAAAGCATGGTTCTTCCAGCTACGTTTATGGTTGAGTATAATGCCCAAATATGTAAATTGATCAGCACATTCTATTTGAAAGCAGGCTTCATTACAACTCATATTGTTATGAAATGTCATGGGATCAGGATGACATGGCAAAGGAAATCGCAAGCAAATGGGGGAATGATAGCTTAAAGGAAAATTATCACAGAATGTACCTTTTATTGAATATCATAAAAGATTTAAATAACAGTCATTCGAGTAAGAGACAGCTGCATCATCAGCAAAATCAGTGATCTTACCTTTAAAAGGTTGAATTAATAATGAATTTACATAAATTAAAAAAAAAAAACAATAGCATCCAGGACGAAGCCTTGCGGTAGACCTGTATTAATCATCTTTGGCGAACAAAAAATATTTCTCATTTTAACCATTTGCTTACGATTTTTTAAATAAGAAGCAAACCAATCATGAGTGTACACTCTATAGTAAACCCTACACATTATTGTATTCTTAGCAGTAAATTGTGATCTACTGTATCGAAATCTGTGGCTATACATAAGAATAACGCAACTGGAATTGTTAAAGCATTTAAGCTTGTATGCAATTCACCATTTAATTTGAAGAAAAAAAAAACGCTTTCCGTATATCTATCCCTTCTGAAACCAAACTGAGGAGTGTTTAAAAAGTTTATTCTATCTTAAAAGAATAGGACACGAAATTTAATACCTTTTTTAAACCTCCATTGTTGAAAACTGAATAGCACTGAATAGCACTGATGGAAAAAACAGAAGTAAGACAGAAGTGACGCTAATGCAGGTAAAAGAAAAAATACAGTCAGTATGTCATAGATAAATTAAACTAGATATCAAACTCTTCTAAACATTTACAAACCAGGAAGTTTCGCACAGACTAACACTGTAAGTGAATTACCAACTCATTCTCCATTTCAGGAACCTGTCAGAATGGCCAAAATGACAGCAAATTTCACGTAATGTGCACTAGGTATGTATAATAAAAGCAAAAGTAAAAGGAAAGATGTTTTACGCTGGTGAATATTTATTTCAGCGTGGTAAAAAAGTAAAGATAATAAAATATATGAAAAAAACCAAAAGGGAATAGTATCAGAATAAAATTAAAAAAAGGCCGAAGAATCATATTTTGCACGTTTCATTTGAAGAAAAGCTGCAACTATTACCATTCTAAAATCAAGCTTAAGCTTGTGTTGTGAGTATTAGCATTTTTCATGTTTAGGCACAAACTCTGGACTCTTGACCTCTAAACTAGCAAGTGAGGGACTTTATGTATCAACCAAATCTTCATCATTTGTCCGACATGCTTGGGATCATTGTAATTCTCTTTCGCGATAACCATTTTTTGTTTACTTTGAAGCAAATTTTCCTGAAAAATTTTTAGGTATACTTCTTTTGTCATGATCTGAATGACTATGACTAAATTACCGATTACCAAAATTGACATTTAGCCGACATCAAATAGAAACCATCTCCGTGCTTTACCTTTTTTCCTTGTATTTTTGGAATCAAAGCTTCATTTGATTTTCTTCATGCTTTCACTAACCTATTTGATCCATAAATATTAAATTCTGACTCTTTTGAAAAAATCCTAGAAGTTAAATCCTTTATTTTTGTATTCATCAGCAAAGTCTTCCCTCTTTTTATTTACTTCGCTGATGAAAGGTTTCCTTCTAGCGGTGTAGTATTTATACTCAGTTCGTTGTGTCCATCTACGTACTGTGTGCGCTGCTTTCGTTAGGCCGATTTGATTTCATTAATACTCACGGCAATCCCGAAAAATTTAAGCATTACCACGTGATATTTGTGAAAGGTACAGCGTTGTATTTATAGTACATACATCGCTGTTTTTTTTTTCTCGAAAATTTTTGGATGCAAAAATTTAGCAGCGAATTTGGAAATGTTGCATCAGTAATGAAATATATATGTATATGGCACAAAAAACATTGAGAATGTATTTTCCAACGATTCATTAAAGAAATCAGGAAGCAGAAAACATGTCTTTTGCAATTTCCATTTGCGGTACATTTTTTACATAGATGGACTATCAGAACGGTCGACTACTTCTGAAACATGCCAATCGTACAGCATTGTTAACTTTGAAATCGGTCAAACGATAGCATCATACAAATGGGTATTTTAATATTGAAATTGTTGACCGTAAATAATTTTTTTTTTTTGGATTTTAAGAATTCATGTAAGTTAATTACCATTTGACGTGTAATTCAGATTCTTTTTTCTCCATTGTACGCTAAATGCTCCCAGTCACATCCAAATTTCTTTTTAAAAAGAATTGGTTACGACATATTATATTTACTTTGTTTATTGTTTTGGTTGTTGCCGTTACCAATTTTTTAAATTCAATTTTGCAAAAGGTTTGTGTATACATAGTTATATTTTCACAAATAATCATTATTTCTTTTCTATTAACTCTTATGAGAATTTAAGACAATAATATTGAATTAAATATATGTATTTTCCATCTAATCTATTAATCCAGTTTATTCGTGTATTGTAATTTACATTTTTTCGGAACATACTCTCCTGATAAAAGCATTCATGGTGGAGTGAAAAACGAATGACAATATTTTTTTGGAAAAGGAACAAAAATGCAAGTGGGCTATAAAAAGAAGAACAAGAAGGGAAACAACAAGAACTTGAAAACAGTTTAGGTTGTAAGACCCACATCCATTGGTACCGGCCGATATGCGAGGAAGCCAGATAAGTTTATAACATACAATATTATGCATAGTGAGAACATTTTTTAGAAAATTAAATTCTACTTTTTCCGTAAAAATCGCCACCTATTTCAAGCAAATTAATTTACGGGACATGGAGATATTGTACATGCGTGCACTGTGATAATCCCAAGAAGGCTGTTTGCAACTATAAAGTTTGTTCTTATTATTTATATTTTCCACTAATATATATGTACTCTCCAACTATCGATTTTTTTTCTTTTTGATAGAAATTCTTCGATTGCGAAGCTGATTCGAATTTGACTAGAACGGAAATAAACTGGGCGAACCATTTAACGGAAGCGAAAACGAAAATGACGAGTCAGGGGATGATGATTAAAAAAAGGACGTGAACTCGCTGAAGCGTTTTTAGGTGCTTGAGTACGTCTAATTCATGGCAATAAGCATTTAAAAGTTGTTCTCATAAGAGAATAGAAATTTACTTATTATTTATAATAGTGTTATTATAAAATAGGAACGCAGTTTTATCGGCTAAGCATACGCATACATATGGACACATTTTACACATTTACACATTTTTATATAAATGAGATAATCTCTTTAATTTAAATCTTTAAATCTTTAAATATTCCTTCACAAAATATAATATTCTCAATCTGCGGGTTTCAGGATGCTCTGCCAAGAGGACGGATATACTATGTTAATGTTACACAAAAGCTACATTTAATTCCGAATTGAATAGAAATTTCTGCAAAAATTAAATTTGCTCGCACTTACGTTTGCTGCGAAAATTTTCCGAAAAATTTCATTTTGCACTATTTCCTCAGAGTGAGAGATATAGTTATAGAGATATTTGCGATCCGTTTTTCAGGAACAAGTTTCTTTCAGTAAGCCATCTTTTAAAAAAACTGCTGTCCATTTTCATGGAACTGTGTTTTATTCTTTATTTTTCAGAATGCAGAATTACTGCAATAGACCTACAGGGGAAACCTAACTAGTTAAATAAATCGGCTAACGCAATACTGTGCATACCTCAAAAGTGGTGTTGAATTGCACAACCCAAGAAAAAAAAAATTTTTTTAATTTATTTTATTTATTGAATAAAAAAAAAATCAAAACAAAATTAGAGAAGAAAGGCATTCAGTATTTTATTAAACATTTTGTTAATGTGCAGTAAGAACAATTAAATCTGTCGTTGTACAGCAAATGTTGAATCTGCAAAGAATGTCTTTGGCCAGCATTTGATAAGTCTACTCTCGAAGCGCTTCTGTCAGAACTGTTGTACTCTAAATGTAAAGAAAAAAGCATAAAATGTATTTTTAAACAAAAATATATAATTCTTACTCACATGATTTTAGCTAGTAGCTGATAGTTTCACCTTTGGAATGCTTTTGTTGAAACTTTTGTAGTCCAAATGTTGAATCTGCAAAGAAAAAGGCATTAAATATATTATTAAACAAAAATGTATAATTCTTTCGCACATGTGTTCAGTTAGTATAATTTATACACACTTCTTTAAACTCTTGAGTATCACATTAACATTAATGTTCCTACTGTAAAAAAGAAGTAAAATAAATTGATTTGAAACTAAAATGTTTTTTCTTAAACAAACTAAATGTAAACAAACAATTGCAACTGCTTTTGTCACATCCCCATATAAGCAGTTTGTTGGTGGCAGATGTATTTTGTAGGAAATTATCTCTTCTTGCTCTAGATGTCTTGATTTTTCTTTTCTTGGCCTAGAAAATATAATAAAGAAAATTATTAGAAAACATTAAGTATTTTGCGACTCACACGAAGTCAGATTTGTAAAAATGAGGAATGTCAAAATAGGAATTCTGGAAAGTGTGCCATCTATGTTTAGCTTATCTATGACCTGTACTACAAAAATAGGAATTTGTTATGATTTCGTAACATTCTCAAAAATGTACACGCAATTAATTTGCAATTAACACATACACATACTGAAATGATGTCTACACACACTCATATATTAACTAATCTTGATATCAAGTTCTACAGTTACAGTTCAAACCGCCACTGTTTTCAGCCGCCCTCTTACTTTACTCCATAATTTTGTGAATTTCCCGTTTTCACTTGTTCCAGTTAAATCAATCTAATAACCTAATTTCTTACCCAACAATTGCTATCGCTGACACGCCTTTTTCTTATTGTTGACCTACTAGTTCATTTCGCAACAGTGCGTTTAGTGCTTTTATTATCTTTTTTTTCCGCAATTTGCTTTTTGTTTTTCCTGGTCTTCGTCATGTCTTCTTGTGGATTAACAAACTGCTCATTAACGACAATAATGCTGACTTTGTTGCCTGTAAGGGGATCTGCGGCAAAATATTCCATGCTATTTGTGTCGGGCTAAGTAAAAGAAACACGGTTTTCCTTAAAGAGTTCACCGAAAATCTGCTGTGATAAGTGTATCAGTATTTCTCTCTCACATGTGCTCCTTGCAATCAAATGCCTCAGTGACTCAAATGAATCCAATCATAACTCACTTGTCAGACTGATAACGGACAAATTATCAATATTTGAACAAAGTATAAGATGTGCGGAAGACTTTGGTCGTAGCATTGAAAAACAAATTGCGCGTTTAATTGAACTAAAAAGTGCAAGATCCAGAAGTGAAGAAACATACAAGCGATACGTTGATACAGCATTAAGTGAATTTATTTCAATCGGTTTCGCAATGATGGATTCCAACAAAAAAACATGTAATTCCATCAACTCTCTCCGGGAAGACATCGATATCCATCTATAATCATCCACATGCAATCTCCATCTCGAACCTACAACAAACAATCACCAACTCTCAAATCATTACGGGTCGATACTTGATATCATATTCGATAAAATCAGTGAGCTTAATGATGAACTCACCACGAATAGAACAGTGTTGAATGATTAGGAAAATCTCATTGGAACCGTATGCCATGAAATAGTTAAATACAATAGTTACAATACTTCAATTTTGACAGAATTGTTACAAACCGAAGCCGAATCATTGCCACACTCAGTGCCAACAACCCAACCTCCAAACCCTCGCACCAGCCCATCGATCCAAAAATCTTATGGTGATATAACTGTTCCAACGCCAACCCCTCCTGTCGCCGCCCTACTGAAATTTGTTACACAATTTAACACGACGTGGACAGCCCCACAGAGTGGCAAGGCAGGCTAGAGCGACTCAGCACAACGAATCAGATGTTCACCACCTTACTCATCAAAAGTGCCCCAAATTATGCAGATGTTGCTTGGATTTCAGAATTTTTCAAAAAGAAGTATTGCATCACCATTAGCCAATGTACAATTCTCCCAACATCCCACCACAAAAACAAACGGAATTTCAAAATTAATTTACCGGCTAAATACGAACGGTTATTTGTTAACTCATCCAACACCAACCTCAACCTAGGAAAGATGAGGGTCTCCAAATGAAACGATAAACCAGTCAACAAAAATACAGAAAAAAAAACGAAGCATCGTCTCATCAAAGGATAATTATACGCTCAGACCCATTCCACATCCACTTCCTAAACCAGACAACAACTAGAGCCTTAAAACCAAAATATTTCCCAAATTTTCTTCGCACCAATTCTTTTTACGACTACGCTAACTATCTTGGAACATACCTGCTATTCACCTAGCTCTATAACTGCCTCTATCAGCGCTTTCTCGACACAGCGCAGACCAACCTTATCAATGATCCTAAGACATTTTCTCAATTCGTCAACTACAAAAGAAAATCAGACGGATATCCCCCCTCTCTCTTGTTCGATAACATATCATCGACCGACCAACATATTATTGTCAACTATTTTGCAAACTTTCTTAAGCAGTCATTTGCAGACAACCCCTTCGTACCCGACCCCATGTATTTCAAGTACCTTCCCAATTTCTCCATTGGCCCCTCTCTCTCAACCTTTTGATCCCACCCTTATCGAAGAAAAGTTACAAAATCTCAATGATGAATTTTTATCCGGTCCAGATGGGCTCCTAGCAATATTTCTCAAAAATTGTGCCTCCAATCTTTCGCACCCACTTTCCGCCCTATTTCATCTGTCCCTCACACAGGGGGAGTTCCCCCAAGTTTGGAAGACCTCTTTTATAACCCCGGTTCACAAAAGGGATCAAAGAATGAAGTAACCAACTACCGTCCCATTGCTAAGCTTTCTCACATACCTAAAGTGTTCGAAAGTGTTTTATATGATGCTCTAAGCTTTCAGTGCAAGTCACTTATATCACCCATTCTGCGCTTTCAGAAATTGCGCTTAAAAAATACCAACGTAATTGATGTTATTGCTACAGATTTCGCTAAGGCCTTCGATAAAATATCAATATTTTCAAATTGTCTTCCCTCGGCTTTGACCCCATTTTGTTAAAATGGATATCTTATTATCTGGAGAAACGTTACTATAGCGTTCGCTTTAGGTCAGCCTTCTCAACGCCGTTTTTAGCCACTTCTGGTGTCCCACAAGGCAGCCACCTTCGTCCCCTCCTTTTCATTCTAACTATAAACGATCTTGAGAGGATTATCAAACACTGCTCCGTATCCATTTACGCTGATGACACTAAGTTCTCCAAAACTATTTCTTCACCCCAAGACTCTTTTCTCCTTCAAGAAGACCTCGATAGGTTTTCCATCTGGTGTCTAAAAAATTGCTTTGAGCTTTACGTCTCCAAATGCCAATCTATGACTTTGACTCCTAAGTCCTATCAATCCCCTCTAGACTTTATTTTCTGCATGACCAACCTGTACCCCAGGTGCAATCCCTTCGCGACCTGGGAATTTTATACGGTAGAGAGTTAAACTTCCGTTCGCATATTGATGAGATAATCCTTAAAGCCAGCTCATCGCTCGGTTATATCAAACGTTGGCTTAAAGAATTTAGCAACTCTTATGTGACAAGGTCACTTTACATTACGCTTGTCCGCCCCTTTCTTGAATATGCCAGCAAAGTGTGGTCCCCCTTTCAGCGAACTCATATATCCCGAATCGAGAACATTCAACGTCGTTTTCTTCGTTTTGCTTTTCGTGGATTACCCTGGAGTGACCCATTTATCTTACCTCTATATCGCGACCGCCTCAAACTTCTTAACCTGAGTACCCTCGAAAAACGCAGAGACGTAGCTGACATTCTCTTCACTCATCGACTGCTCTCCGGTTCAGTGGACTGTACTTCTTTTTACAACTCTATTTCCTTCAACACTAATCCTCGTAATTTACGCTGTCCTCGTGTCTTCTATATCCCAACCCATCGCACCTCTTATAGCTCTAACGAACCAATCTCCCACATGCTCCGTAAGGTGAACTCAAACCTCCCCCTTTTTGATTTTAACATGAGCACTTCTCGCCTAAAACTTGTTCTCCTCCACCACTCCCTTTTTCCCTTACCCTTAAGTTAGTTTCAGTTTTTAAGTTAGCTTTTGAAGACATAGTTTTTTAAGTTAGTTTAAGATTGTATTAAGCGAAATAAATGGGGGCATTAGCCTCGACCAAATTCAAATTCAATACTAATCTTTTGCAAACCCTTAAATTCGGGCAGCAAACTATAAGTGAATTACCAAACTTTAGCATCACTTTAACTTTCCAGAATTTGGAATAATGAATGCAATTTACAGGCAAGTTGCTACTACGGGAGAGATTTGCACGCGTGTGTGTAATGTAGATGGCCATTTTTCTTGCAAAATGGTCGGATTTTGTGTAAAAAGGGTGATAAGTTGCCATTTATAACAATTCACACGTATTTACAGACAGGGTCACTGGT
The DNA here is from genome assembly GCA_907269105.1 of Volucella inanis. NCBI lineage: Eukaryota > Metazoa > Arthropoda > Insecta > Diptera > Syrphidae > Volucella > Volucella inanis. The sequence goes on from OU026158.1 coordinate 18,786,568, forward strand.
AGAGGCGATCTGTAGAAACGGTTTTGATATTCCAATATCTGGAAAGTTTGACATCTATGTTATTCCATCTATGCACACACTGGAATGCATGGACTCCGAGGAAAATGTCCCATGTGCAAAAAAAAAAACATAAACGGAGGACAAGATGCCGGAATGTACAAACTTCAAAAAGTGGATTCATTACGACAGTCAGTCAGCGTTGAAGACGAAGTAGCTGATCTGCAAGATCTGCTATAATCTCTCATCATCTACAGTATTACAGGCACAAATCTTGCGCCAGGATATTACAGGAACAAAAAAAAAAAAAAAACTTGAGCCAAGATATGGCAACATGAAAGGAATGCGTGGCTGATAAGAATTTTGAAGAGCAAGAATTGACAAATGTCACCGCAATTACAAACTATCCACCAACAGACTTAACATAATTAAACGTAAACAACGAACAAATTCGCGGTAACGGAAGCATCGAATATCAAACCGAGAACGTCAAAAACTCTTTAAAACATTACATCGTTCGAAACATCTGCTATAAATAACACTGCTCGACTTTCAGCAAGTCAATTTGCAAGACGGAAACACAATTAACAATGTTTGGTCGACTTGACCTTGTAATGGACTATCACATAGAAAAAATTCAAAAAATTCCGTCGCCGAAAATAAAAAGGCTAAATACAATTTTAAGATTTTAGAGTTGCTGTTAAAAAATTATATGCAACGTTGCAACAAGCGGAAATGACTGATTATTTGTGTAATCACATGCTTATCAGGTAATTGGTAGACAAATTACCGCCGACTTTGAACTTACTTTATGCAAATAACTTAGATACTTTAGTGTGATGATGCATGCTGTGTTATGGCAACAACCTGATCGATTTCGAAACCTCCACTACAACCGTTTAAAGGAAAAAAGGAGGCACTGTACGTACATAACCAGGAAAAAAGCAAGAATACGTCAAGCTTATCTGCAGCAGGTGTTATGCATTCATATACGTCGTGCTTTTTATATGCACACAATTTATACTTCAAGAATACTTTGTATGTTTCTTGCCCACATGGTATCCGCTCGTTCGGTGGTCGCATCCGCTGAAAGATAAACATCGATATCATATTTCATCCAAACAAAGGGACACAAGTGGAGCATCGATGATCGTCATCTTGACCTCCCGCGATTTATCTGATTGCATGGCTCTCCTCATGGATGATGACCAACATCCAGAAGAGTCGCATTTTGGTCTTCGAAAAACACAGTAATAGATCTTTTTACTTTATAAACTATTTGGTGCGTTTTAATTAAAGTTCCAGGCATCTAAATAGCTTGGCAGCGCGTAACAAATTTGGTGGCAGTGGTGAAATAAATTTTATATCCGAGTGTAACTAATGAATTGCTCATTACGACACACAAAATTCGGAACAAAATAAAATTGAAACAAATGCGGAACTCCAACCAACAAAAAGACACCCAAAAAAGAAGAAGGAAACTAGCAACAACGAGAATAACAGCTGTAAAAGCAGTATCAGCAGTAACAGCAGTAGCAGTAGTATCAGCAGTAGCATTTTGACAAAGTGGCGATCTCCTTCAAGTATAAGCTAATTTATCGTGAGGTTTGATTTATAACAATTTATAACAAAGTGAACTTGAAATTTTTATTATCGGTTAAAAGAACAATTCATGGCATTTACTCTTTGAAAATGATGACATGTAAATGTTGGCCACAACTACGTCTGAGGTGGTCTATTCGAAAGGTCCAATTTTGGGCGACTCGTTCGAGCATAGCGACTGAGACTTTACATATCCCCAGAGAAAATAGTCCAAAGGTGTGATATCGAACAATCTGGGCGGCCAATTTACCGTAGCCATACGTGGAATTAAGTGCTCACCAAAATGATTTCTCAACATGTCCATCATATCACGCGCTGTATGGCTCGTAGCGCCGTCTTGTTCAAACCAGAGCTCACCACGACCATCAGCTTGCATTACAGGAAGCACATGGTCCGATAACATGGCGCGATAACGGTTACCATTAATGATAACATTCTGATTTGCCTCATTTTTGAAGAAATATGGACCAATGATTCCACCAGCCCATTAACCGCAGCATACCGTTGTTTTTAATGAATGTAATGGTAACTCTTGGTACTCTTCGGGTTGCTCATCAGCCCAAATACGGCAATTTTCTTTATTAACGTATCCATTGAGCCAGAAATGGGCTTAATCACTGAACAAAACTTCACGATAAAACACCATAGTTGAGTTTTTCCAGAGCCCATTAACTGAAAATATGACGCAAATTAAAGTCGGCTGTTGTTGTTGAATTCTGTATGCTTTTAGGCCGAGATCCTCATGTAAAATACGCCAAGTTGTCAAATACCCCAAGCCAAGCTGCTGAGAACGACGACTAATCGATTCGTCACGGTCTTCGCGTACATTCTCAGCTACAGTTGCTATAGTCTCTTCGCTACGTGCTGGATGTGGTCTAACCGGTCGAGCATCATCCACTAATGTAAACTGGGACTCAAATTTGTAAATGGCATTGGCAATAGTGGTTTCAGCAAGTCGATTACGCGCACCAACATTTATCATAAAACGCCGATTTTCGTAATACAGCTCAACACTTTGGAGACGCTGTTGACGATGCTGAACAAAATAGATAAATCAGTTTGAAAGGAGTCAAGCGTGGTTTGTCAAAAAAAGCATTTTGAAAATCAAACTCCACGATGAATCACCCTGTATAAGTGCGTAGGAAAAACGAGTGGAAAAATATAGGGTTTTCCAATAGGGATTTGAAAACTTTGAATTTTATTTGTGAACGCACTCTTTCACTAATCGTCAAACTGTCACTGTCAATTTATTCAGTAAACTCAACATTTTCAGCATGGTACACTAAAGTACACTAACGAACAACTCTGCAAATTATAAAAATTTTCTACAGATATTCGGAGTCGGTGACTGCAACTTTAAGAGCGTTAACTCCAATTTTCGGCCGTAATTCTCGCCCTAGTAGACAGGCAATAACAAGTTTAGTGCAAAAATTTGAGTCTACATATTCGTTGTGTGACGTTGCCGTTTCAGTGAGACAACGGGTTGGTCGAAGTGTCGAAAATATCGCTGCCGTCCGTTGCAAACGATCCAAATCAGTCAATTCCAAAGCGTTCTGAAGAATTGGGCATCGCTCAGACCACATTATAACGTATTTTGCGTAAGGATCTTGGTTTACAACCATACAAGATCTAGCTGACTCAAGAATTGAAGCCGATGGATCATTTGAAGCGACGTACGTTCTCCGATTGGGTTCTGGAGAAGATGCACCAAGATGATGAATTTTATCGCAAAATCATCTTCAGTGACGAAGCTCATTTTTGGCTCAATAGGTTCGTCAATATGCAAAATATGCGTTATTGGTCGGGTGAAAACCTACATGTGCTTCACGAATCACCACTTCATCCACAGAAAAGAACTGTTTGGTGCGGTTTACATGCCGGCGGCGTTAGTGTGCCATATTTTTTCGTCGACGATAACGATCGTCACGTTACTGTGAATGGTCAGCGTTATCGCGCCATGATCACCGACTATTTTTGCCCGAATTGGAAGATATGGACTTGGACGACATGTAGTTTCAACAGGATGGTGCCACAAGCCACACAGCGCACGCTACAATCGCTTTATTGAAGAGTAAGTATGGTGAGCGTGTAATCTCAAGACATGGGCCAGTCGATTGGCTGCCTTGTTCGTGCGATTTAACTCCGCTTGACTATTTTCTATGGGGCTACGTTAATTCATTGGTTTATGCCAACACGCCGATGACGTTGGAAGAGCTCAGAGACAATATTGAACGCGAAATAGCGGCCGTGTGGCCGAGTCTTTGAAAATTGGGTCCACCGAATCGACCGCTGCAAACGTGCCCGCGGTGGCCATATAAACGAAGTCGAGTTACATTCATTAATGTTTTGATTGTACTTCAAGTCAATAATAAAGTTTTTGAAATATCTCAAATGGTTTGCCTTTTATTTAAAAAAAAAGTTGTCAAGTCGTTATTAGAAAACCCTATATTTGAAATTTCTTTAAGGACATAAGTGAAAATTTGAAAATTAGTATTCATGATTTGGAGGATGAATATTTAGTTTTTTTTTTAAAGGCGAAGTTATAATAAGGAAGTTATTTTTGGCTCATATAGAAGAGGAGTTTACGACAAAAGACGTTTATCCAAGCGCAAGAAGCTATTAAGTCGTTAGAAAATATGGACCTACACAAAACAGGGGCTAGGACAAGCAAGTTTTTGTCGGTTGAAGAAACGAAGTGTAAATATCGATATAAAATTCACAAAAGGCGTTTTAATGAGTATAAGTTTTATATAATTACTGAGGATGTACTATGCTATAATGATGGAATCATAGGAAATGATTTTTTACAATATTTTGGGTTCATAATTGATTGTACAGGAAAGATCCTCAAAAATGAAAATGAGCGATTATTGTTAAAATATAAGGAAGAATTAGATTTGGAATACAAAGTTGAATCAGTTATTTCAAACTACGTAGACCAATGTATTGAAACCACGAGCTCAAACAACGTCAATGAATACACATTTCAATACAGGAAAAATTGAAAGTAAAAACAGGGTATAATATAAAAGATTTAAATCAAATTAAGAGAAATAAACAAAAATTGGGATAATGAAAATTCCGTCGGCATGTCGCATTTGTGAACACAATCAAAATGTTTAAACGAATATATGAGTAATAAGAACAGAAACGAACATTTTTTACAAGTTTTAAAAAATCTTAGAATGAATCATTTGGATTAAGAGCTATATTATATATTATTATATATAATATAATATATAATATAATATATATTATCTTATATAATATATTAAATAATATATAATATATTAAATAATATATAATATATTATATACATATAGTATATATATATTAAATTTATTATTATTATTATTATATATTATATTATATATATTAATATAATGTAATATAATAATAATATATATATTATCCGGATTATATACATATAGTATATATATATTATATATTTTATATTATATATATTATATTATATCATATATTATATAATATGTAATATATTTTATACATATAGTATATATATCACTATATATTTACATAAGGTGTATCCATTGACAGAGACATCAGCTGCAGAACATTTTATAAGAAGTATAAATGAAATACCCATACATACAAAAACATACAGATTCCCAAAGATCCATGAAGAAGAAGCCAATAGGCAAATTTCTAAACTTCCCGCTGATGGAATTATTCAATCAAGCGTTTCTCCTTGGTCAAGTCTAATTTGGATTTTACCAAAAAAAATCCGATGCAAGCGGTAAAAAAAATTGAGGATGGTAATTGATTCCAGAAAACTGAATGAAATCACTGTAAGTGATAACCATCCAATTCCGAACATCTAAAAAATTTTAGACCAACTTGGAAATGCAAAATATTTCACGACATTGGATTTAACATCTGGATTTCATCAAATTCTTTTAAGTATAGAAAGTGTCAAGAAGACAGCATTCTCAACACCTCATGGACATTTCGAATTCCTTCGCATGCCATTCGGTTTAAGAAATGCGCCTGCATGTTTTCAAAGAATGGTCAATAAAGTTCTCAATGAGCTTAACGGAACATTTTTTTTTTTTGCGTATACATATATAAAACAGCACAATGAAAGGCTGTTATTTGTATTGGAGAGATTGAGGAAATATAATTTAAAAATATAGTTGATAAAACCAGAATTTCTAAGAGAAGAAGTGGAGTACTTAGGTCATTTACTATAATAACAAATAAGAGACTATTACCAAACTTTAAAAAGGTTGAAGCAATCGACAAATTGCAAGAACCGACGAATCAGAGAGGGATAAAAAGTTTCCTAGGTATGATAGAATACTATAGGAAATTTATTCAGAATTTCAGTACAATTGCTAACCATTATATGCGTTGCTAAAGAATAATGCAGCTTTTTATTGGAAACAAGAGCAAAGTAAATCTTTTACGGAATTGGAGAATAAATTGAAAGAATTTACAATCTTACGTTATCCGGACTTTAATAAGAAGTTTATTATAACAACTGATGCAAGTAATATTAGCATAGGCGCGGTTTTGTCTTAGGAATATGAAAGTGAAAGATCTACCAATAAACTTTATAGGTAGAACCTTGAACAGTGCGGAATTAAATTACAGTACGACTGAAAAGGAATGTTAAGCCATCGTTTGGGCTATTCAGCAGTTTCGTTCATACATTTATGGAAACAAATTTAAAATAAAAACGGATCATCGTCCGTTAACATGACTGTTTAAAGTCAAAGATCCAGGTAGTCGTTTAATAAGATGGCGTTTAAAACTAGTAGAATATTCATATTCAATAGAATACAAAAAAGGCGTCAACAACGTCGTAGCCGACGAATTGAGTAGAAATGTATACTCATAAACGAAATTTTTGGCAACGATTCTTCCGAGGAAATTGAAGATGAAAACAATTTAAGGAAAATCTATACAGAAGAATGTGAAAGGTTGAAAAGAGCTGAAGAAGTTAAGGAACAAGAAAAAATCAGGGAAATCTCAGAAGATGAAAGCGATATTATATGCGATCGAGATCAACAACAAAAAACTATCAAAGAAAATCATGACGGTCTAATTGGTGGCCATGGAGGTCAAAAAGCAATTTTTTCTAGAATTGGAGAAAAATACTTTTGGAAATGTTTAAAGAAGGATGTTATTGAATAATTTTTTGCCAAAAGCAAAAAATTAATAGAAGCCCAAAGAAAAATACAATGAAAATTGTATCTAGTGCGGATTACAGCTTAAAAAAAGTATCTATAGATTTAACAGGGTCTTATAAAGAAAGTAATAAAATGATTAATAGTCTTACTATCCAAGACGACTTAAGCAAATATATAAGATATATACCTATTCAAGATAATAAAAGTGAAACTGTCGCGAAAGTATTCACAGATGAATTGATATTGTACTTCGATTCGTTCATGGAACTTCAAGAAGTATAGACGTGTTTCGACTTTTGTTTGAGTATAGTGATACTAATAAATAAGATATCTGACAAACTGAGTATAGGGCTCTAATTAGTCCAAGTGGTTGTGTGTCCGGTTACTAAGTTGAAGATTGTGGGTTCGACTCTGGATCGAATTCTCTCTCTTTTTCTTTTTTTTTTTAATTTTAAAATAAAATAAATAATTACGATTACATATAAGTTGTAAACAACATACAACATCACGCGATGGATTCCGGAGAGCGGTCCTCTAGGCAAAGAGCGGTACCAGCAGAGAAATCAGGCGATGAATTGGCAACTGCTTCCAGCAAACCAGCAGTAGTAGCCGAATCGAAAGTGAAGAGAAGGAGGAGGCTAAGGACAACTCCTATTTTGGTAAAGCGCCTCTCCCTTTCAACTCCCACTGAAATGCTGCAAGGTGGAGTGGGGGAAGGGGCGCACTCAATGGCAACATAAGAAGCTAATAAACGTCCTGGGCAAGATTCAGACGAATATCCATATTTCTCAGATGGTGGTGAAGGCCACTTTTTGGGAGATAATAGCTTCGCTTCCTCGGCGCCATCCGAATCGGAAGATGAAGACGAAGAAATGGCATCAAAATGCTACAACAAAGAGTGCTAGCCTTAAAAGAAAAACAAATGGCAAGAAGGAAGAGGGAAGAGCAAGAGCATTCCCAACAGCAATAGCAGACGCAGCAAGCCCAAGAGCTACCAGCTAAAAATGAAAAAGAACGGTAAAACACAAGTGCTACAGCAACACCAACAAAAATATAAGAAACACCAGATACAACAAGACCAGCCCGAACAACGGCAACAGCAAAAACGGCAACAACAGCAGCAACAACAACAACAACAGCAAAAACAACAACAGCAACAACAACAACAACAAAAACAACAGCAGCAGCATCAAACAAATGACTTCAAAACAAAGGGTTCCACCTATAAGCATATTTAAGATGGAGCCAAAAGAAACAATATTTGCAGGCACGCGATCCACTGCAATACAGTGGAGCGCTACCAAAAAAATTAAAATTTTACTGAAGGATTCGACGACGGAGTTCTTCTCCTACACCCCGAAGGGGGAGGAGCTTCAAATAATGCTGCTGAGGGGGTTAGAACCGTCGATTGATCCGGAGGAGCTCCTGGCACTGCCGAAAGAGAAGGAGTGCGAAGAGCTCAAATTCGTGGGAACTAAGCCATTCATCACGGCTAGAGCCAAAAGGGAGAAGCGGAAACTACCGTTTTTCTTGGTTCAGCTAAGTCCCAACAGCAAACTGGATGGTCTTAGGAGTATACAAGTCCTAGACTACCAAGTTGTACGCTGGAAAAAATTAAAGAGGAGTGAAAACATTATACAATGTGTTCGCTGCCAAAGGTTCGGGCACGCCGATTCGAACTGCAAAATACAGCCTCGATGCGTTAAATGCGGAAAGAACCACAAGTCCGAGGAATGCGCTCTAGGTAAAATTGGAGCGACAACTCTTTTGTGCGTTACGTAGGAACATGAGACACACCGCAAATTATCGGGGTTGTCCCAAATTCCCAGCCGTTACTCCCCACATTACCTACGCCCAAATGGCGGCAGGTAGGGGAAATACGGTACAACAAGCGAAGGTTGCTTCTCAGGCCCCAGTGCCTAGAGCATCGGAACATGCACCTGACATTCTAGCTATCTTACTCTCAATTCAGGGGCAGATGGGTCAGCTTCAACGTCAGATAACAGAACAGGCTACGCGGGTAGATCAAATCTATGCGATGCTGCCGGGCCTAACGCATCTCCAGTCGTAATGGATACGTACATGGCGGAGCAATCCCTGAAGGTCCTTGTAGTGAATGTTAATTCACTGATTAGGCTCGAACGAAGAGCCGCATTATTTAAGTTGCTTAAAGACCAAGGCCTTGATGTGCTTTTGGTAAGCGAAACTAAGCTTTCAGGTGCCAGAAGCATGCATCATGTACATCCCTCTCCGTAGTGGAAAGCGTCCATGGTGTCCATCTATGCATCTAAGGCTACTCAATCCACATTATTCATCTCAGACCTCGAGACACTTTTTCGATTCCTCAGGCTGGAATTGGATTAGAATTATTTTATTATCGGAGGAGATTTCAATGCCAAACATAGTGATTGGGGAAATAATACACCAAATACTAAAGGGAACCTACTATTCAATTGGTGGGGTCAGCACAGTATAATGTACCGACTCGGCCTTAAGATGACGGATAGTCCGTCGTTTCCCAGACACGGGTCCTAATTGGATCTCCTGCTGTTCGACTCACGAATACAATTGACGTGCTCTAACCAACAAACTACAAACTGTCTACGCACTTTCGTGTATGACAGTGACCATTGCGGTTTTAGTACCGAAATAAATATTCCCAACGAAACTGCGGAATTGGAAGAGTGTGTTCAAAGGCATTCCTATAATTATAGTAGAGTGCGTTGGACACACTTCTCGAGAACACTAACGAGAGCACTCGCCTTGAATTCGCTTTACCCACCGTCCAACAGAAATCTGTCAAACGAGGAGATTGACAGTTATCTAAAGGTAATGAACGAGACAATTAAAGCTTTATGGACAAAACGATACCTCGATATCAACACACTGACAACGAAGACTTATTCCGCAACGCAACTATAGACGCACTGCACCGACATAAAAGTAGACTGCTGTCAAGGCTAAAAACCTTGTAGAGACAGTTTACTGACAGACATATTCCGGAAATCATGACTGTAAACACCAACAACCCGAATCTGTTCCCGCAAATAAATAAAATATTTCGGATGAAAGATCAAAAACATCTCGAACGAACGTCGGACAACGAGCACATACTTTTAGCAGCAGGCATCGATCCAAATGAGACCGTTGATGATGACTTATTTGTGATCGAGGATTCGCAGGATAAGGCAGAGGCTATAGAAGTGACTTTTCAGGAAGTGTATAAAGCGAATGAAACCATTGGCCCGAACCACGACTTGGAAAATCGAGTCCTTATGCACAATTTCTGCCTTCGAAATGAAATAGTGTACCGGCGATTCGAGAGCTCGGTTTTTACTCAGTTGAGTGAAGAGAATATGGCAAATAATGTCATCGCCGACGTTAGGGTATTACTCCCGTTTATTTCGAAGGCATTGCTCCAAACGGTTTTTGAATCTCTTAGAAGTAAGAGATCAGTGGGAACCGATGAAATACCGAACATTGTGCCTCGACACTAGAAGCTGTGGACATTTATACCACCCTGTTTAACAATGCAATGAATAATGCCCAATATCTAGCGCATTGGAATACTGCGGTGGTACATCCAATTCCCAAAAGGGATAAAAACACATGCAATCCGGCGAATCCCCGGTCGATCAGTCTTCTTCCAAACATCAGTAAGGTTTTCGAAAAGGTGATCAATAGAGTCCTGACTAAGTGGGTTGAGAACAATCACATATTCCCGGATAATCAATTAGGTTTCAAGACGGGCCATGATATCATTCATGCCGCGTCTAAACTGGTTTCTGATATCAAATGGAACAGAGGCAAGAAAAAGTGCACTGGTGCTTGCCGGATTGACTTGGAAAAAGCCTTTGATATCGTATGGTTAGAAGGACTTTTCTTCAAGTTGGACAGGCTGGGCATTAGTAAACCACTTCTGTATATTCTCTTCAATATGCTCACAGATAGACAGTTCATCGTGAAAAATGGCGATGTGACTCTGCTGGTACATTTCACATTAAAAACGGTCTGCAACAAGGTGCGGTTAATTCTCCGATCCTATTCAACATTTACACAAGTGATCTGATAAGTTCACTTCACCATGCCATAGCATACGTAGACGACTTAATCGCGTACAGATCAGGTTCAATAATTGAGGTCACACTTTTGCAATGTTACTTCGACAAAATTAAGCGATATTACGACCATTTGGAGTTGAAAATCAACTTTCAGAAGTCGGAAACTATTCTGTTTAGGACACCTTTCTCTGGGGCCTCTAGAGATACCAGAAAGAATTGGCGAAAGTCTTTGATCGTGGGAAAGCACGGCCATTTACTTGCTTGCGAAATGTAGTTAGATATCTTGGGAACTGGCTAGAGCAATATCTGTATTTTAACAAACATATAGATGTTGCTCTGACCAGGGCAAGAAGTGCTCTTACCCTAACAAAGAGACTGTTTTATAACAGCCAACTCGATGCGAGGGTGAAGGTGATCTGCTACATGGCCTTTATCAGGCCCATGTTTGTATTTGGATGTCCCGTGGGGTTCAACGTGAGAGCAAGTTTATTGGAAAAGATTCAGGTGTTTGAGAGGGCTTGTCTTAGGACTTGTCTTCGCTTATACAGAACACCAGAGTCTGAGTACATAAAATTCTATCCTAATGAAGTTTTGTACAATAGGGCGAATCTAATAAGAGTAGACAATTCCTTCATTAAGTTGACTCAAAGGTACATTGCAAGAGCAATGACCTCGTCGAACAACCTGATCTCCGGGGCTTACTACCCCAAATATAGGTATCATGAGAGAGTACACTTTGAATGTTTTGTTCCTCCAGAAGCGTTCCTCTATCTCGATATGAAAGGTCTTATCCAGGACAGATTGGCGGTGCCGCTAATCTTTCACGTCGCTCGAACAGCTGCGGACAGGCGACTCAACTACGACAGGAACGTCGTAGGGCGGTAGGGAGTCGTGATATGTTGCTCGGCAGCACCAACAATTTTGGTGGCTAGTTGAAGGAGAATAAGCTTCGTCGTCTAGTTCTTCCAGTAGTAGGTAGGTTCATATGAAGCAAAGTTGGTCACTCTAATTTCATTTTAGCCGTGGCTAGCTTACATAGATTTAAGTAGGATTAGGTTAGATTTAAAAAAAAAAAGTTATAAAAATTACAAAGAAAAATAAAACAAAATAAAATAAATAAAAAAATATTATAAAAGAACAGAAAAAATATGTAAGAACTTAAAATAAGGAATAGTCCATACACAAAAAAATTGTAGTGTATATACAATAAGATATTGTAAGTAGTTTAAGTAAGTAAAGATTTCTTTTTAGGTATGTAGTTATAGTTATAGGTTATAGGTATTAGGTATTATTAGGTAGTATTAGGTATTGTTACAAACCGAAGCCGAATCATTGCCACACTCAGTGCCAACAACCCAACCTCCAAACCCTCGCACCAGCCCATCGATCCAAAAATCTTATGGTGATATAACTGTTCCAACGCCAACCCCTCCTGTCGCCGCCCTACTGAAATTTGTTATACAATTTAACACGACGTGGACACCCCCACAGAGTGGCAAGGCAGGCTAGAGCGACTCAGCACAACGAATCAGATGTTCGCCACCTTACTCATCAAAAGTGCCCCAAATTATGCAGATGTTGCTTGGATTTCCGAATTTTTCAAAAAGAGGTATTGCATTACCATTAGCCAATGTACAATTCTTCCAACATCCCACCACAAAAACAAACGGAATTTCAAAATTAATTTACCGGCTAAATACGAACGGTTATTTGTTAACTCATCCAACACCAACCTCAACCTAGGAAAGATGAGGGTCTCCAAATGGAACGATAAACCAGTCAACAAAAATACAGAAAAAAAAACGAAGCATCGTCTCATCAAAGGATAATTATAAATCGCTCAGAGCCATTCCACATCCACTTCCTAAACCAGACAACAACTAGAGCCTTAAAACCAAAATATTTCCCAAATTTTCTTCGCACCAATTCTTTTTACGACTACTCTAACTATCTTGGAACTGCTATTCACCTAGCTCTATAACTGCCTCTATCAGCGCTTTCTCGACACAGCGCAGACCAACCTTATCAATGATCCTAAGACATTTTCTCAATTCGTCAACTACAAAAGAAAATCAGACGGATATCCCCCCTCTCTCTTGTTCGATAACATATCATCGACCGACCCACATATTATTGTCAACTATTTTGCAAACTTTTTTAAGCAGTCATTTGCAGACAACCCCTTCGTACCCGACCCCATGTATTTCAAGTACCTTCCCAATTTCTCCATTGGCCCCTCTCTCTCAACCTTTTGATCCCACCCTTATCGAAGAAAAGTTACAAAATCTCAATGATGAATTTTTATCCGGTCCAGATGGGCTCCTAGCAATATTTCTCAAAAATTGTGCCTCCAATCGTTCGCACCCACTTTCCGCCCTATTTCATCTGTCCCTCACACAGGGGGAGTTCCCCCAAGTTTGGAAGACCTCTTTTATAACCCCGGTTCACAAAAGGGATCAAAGAAAGAAGTAACCAACTGACGTCCCATTGCTAACCTTTCTCACATACCTAAAGTGTTCGAAAGTGTTTTATATGATGCTCTAAGCTTTCAGTGCAAGTCACTTATATCACCCATTCTGCGCTTTCAGAAATTGCGCTTAAAAAATACCAACGTAATTGATGTTATTGCTACAGATTTCGCTAAGGCCTTCGATAAAATATCAATATTTTCAAATTGTCTTCCCTCGGCTTTGACCCCATTTTGTTAAAATGGATATCTTATTATCTGGAGAAACGTTACTATAGCGTTCGCTTTAGGTCAGCCTTCTCAACGCCGTTTTTAGCCACTTCTGGTGTCCCACAAGGCAGCCACCTTCGTCCCCTCCTTTTCATTCTAACTATAAACGATCTTGAGAGGATTATCAAACACTGCTCCGTATCCATTTACGCTGATGACACTAAGTTCTCCAAAACTATTTCTTCACCCCAAGACTCTTTTCTCCTTCAAGAAGACCTCGATAGGTTTTCCATCTGGTGTCTAAAAAATTGCTTTGAGCTTTACGTCTCCAAATGCCAATCTATGACTTTGACTCCTAAGTCCTATCAATCCCCTCTAGACTTTATTTTCTGCATGACCAACCTGTACCCCAGGTGCAATCCCTTCGCGACCTGGGAATTTTATACGGTAGAGAGTTAAACTTCCGTTCGCATATTGATGAGATAATCCTTAAAGCCAGCTCATCGCTCGGTTATATCAAACGTTGGCTTAAAGAATTTAGCAACTCTTATGTGACAAGGTCACTTTACATTACGCTTGTCCGCCCCTTTCTTGAATATGCCAGCAAAGTGTGGTCCCCCTTTCAGCGAACTCATATATCCCGAATCGAGAACATTCAACGTCGTTTTCTTCGTTTTGCTTTTCGTGGATTACCCTGGAGTGACCCATTTATCTTACCTCTATATCGCGACCGCCTCAAACTTCTTAACCTGAGTACCCTCGAAAAACGCAGAGACGTAGCTGACATTCTCTTCACTCATCGACTGCTCTCCGGTTCAGTGGACTGTACTTCTTTTTACAACTCTATTTCCTTCAACACTAATCCTCGTAATTTACGCTGTCCTCGTGTCTTCTATATCCCAACCCATCGCACCTCTTATAGCTCTAACGAACCAATCTCCCACATGCTCCGTAAGGTGAACTCAAACCTCCCCCTTTTTGATTTTAACATGAGCACTTCTCGCCTAAAACTTGTTCTCCTCCACCACTCCCTTTTTCCCTTACCCTTAAGTTAGTTTCAGTTTTTAAGTTAGCTTTTGAAGACATAGTTTTTTAAGTTAGTTTAAGATTGTATTAAGCGAAATAAATGGGGGCATTAGCCTCGACCAAATTCAAATTCAATACTAATCTTTTGCAAACCCTTAAATTCGGGCAGCAAACTATAAGTGAATTACCAAACTTTAGCATCACTTTAACTTTCCAGAATTTGGAATAATGAATGCAATTTACAGGCAAGTTGCTACTACGGGAGAGATTTGCACGCGTGTGTGTAATGTAGATGGCCATTTTTCTTGCAAAATGGTCGGATTTTGTGTAAAAAGGGTGATAAGTTGCCATTTATAACAATTCACACGTATTTACAGACAGGGTCACTGGTAGAGGCGATCTGTAGAAACGGTTTTGATATTCCAATATCTGGAAAGTTTGACATCTATGTTATTCCATCTATGCACACACTGGAATGCATGGACTCCGAGGAAAATGTCCCATGTGCAAAAAAAAAACATAAACGGAGGACAAGATGCCGGAATGTACAAACTTCAAAAAGTGGATTCATTACGACAGTCAGTCAGCGTTGAAGACGAAGTAGCTGATCTGCAAGATCTGCTATAATCTCTCATCATCTACAGTATTACAGGCACAAATCTTGCGCCAGGATATTACAGGAACAAAAAAAAAAAAAAAAACTTGAGCCAAGATATGGCAACATGAAAGGAATGCGTGGCTGACAAGAATTTTGAAGAGCAAGAATTGACAAATGTCACCGCGATTACAAACTATCCACCAACAGACTTAACATAATTAAACGTAAACAACGAACAAATTCGCGGTAACGGAAGCATCGAATATCAAACCGAGAACGTCAAAAACTCTTTAAAACATTACATCGTTCGAAACATCTGCTATAAATAACACTGCTCGACTTTCAGCAAGTCAATTTGCAAGACGGAAACACAATTAACAATGTTTGGTCGACTTGACCTTGTAATGGACTATCACATAGAAAAAATTCAAAAAATTCCGTCGCCGAAAATAAAAAGGCTAAATACAATTTTAAGATTTTAGAGTTGCTGTTAAAAAATTATATGCAACGTTGCAACAAGCGGAAATGACTGATTATTTGTGTAATCACATGCTTATCAGGTAATTGGTAGACAAATTACCGCCGACTTTGAACTTACTTTATGCAAATAACTTAGATACTTTAGTGTGATGATGCATGCTGTGTTATGGCAACAACCTGATCGATTTCGAAACCTCCACTACAACCGTTTAAAGGAAAAAAGGAGGCACTGTACGTACATAACCAGGAAAAAAGCAAGAATACGTCAAGCTTATCTGCAGCAGGTGTTATGCATTCATATACGTCGTGCTTTTTATATGCACACAATTTATACTTCAAGAATACTTTGTATGTTTCTTGCCCACATGGTATCCGCTCGTTCGGTGGTCGCATCCGCTGAAAGATAAACATCGATATCATATTTCATCCAAACAAAGGGACACAAGTGGAGCATCGATGATCGTCATCTTGACCTCCCGCGATTTATCTGATTGCATGGCTCTCCTCATGGATGATGACCAACATCCAGAAGAGTCGCATTTTGGTCTTCGAAAAACACAGTAATAGATCTTTTTACTTTATAAACTATTTGGTGCGTTTTAATTAAAGTTCCAGGCATCTAAATAGCTTGGCAGCGCGTAACAAATTTGGTGGCAGTGGTGAAATAAATTTTATATCCGAGTGTAAGTAATGAATTGCTCATTACGACACACAAAATTCGGAACAAAATAAAATTGAAACAAATGCGGAACTCCAACCAACAAAAAGACACCCAAAAAAGAAGAAGGAAACTAGCAACAAAGAGAATAACAGCTGTAAAAGTAGTATCAGCAGTAACAGCAGTAGCAGTAGTATCAGCAGTAGCATTTTGACAAAGTGGCGATCTCCTTCAAGTATAAGCTAATTTATCGTGAGGTTTGATTTATAACAATTTATAACAAAGTGAACTTGAAATTTTTATTATCGGTTAAAAGAACAATTCATGGCATTTACTCTTTGAAAATGATGACATGTAAATGTTGGCCACAACTACGTCTGAGGTGGTCTATTCGAAAGGTCCAATTTTGGGCGACTCGTTCGAGCATAGCGACTGAGACTTTACATATCCCCAGAGAAAATAGTCCAAAGGTGTGATATCGAACAATCTGGGCGGCCAATTTACCGTAGCCATACGTGGAATTAAGTGCTCACCAAAATGATTTCTCAACATGTCCATCATATCACGCGCTGTATGGCTCGTAGCGCCGTCTTGTTCAAACCAGAGCTCACCACGACCATCTGCTTGCATTACAGGAAGCACATGGTCCGATAACATGGCGCGATAACGGTTACCATTAATGATAACATTCTGATTTGCCTCATTTTTGAAGAAATATGGACCAATGATTCCACCAGCCCATTAACCGCAGCATACCGTTGTTTTTAATGAATGTAATGGTAACTCTTGGTACTCTTCGGGTTGCTCATCAGCCCAAATACGGCAATTTTCTTTATTAACGTATCCATTGAGCCAGAAATGGGCTTAATCACTGAACAAAACTTCACGATAAAACACCATAGTTGAGTTTTTCCAGAGCCCATTAACTGAAAATATGACGCAAATTAAAGTCGGCTGTTGTTGTTGAATTCTGTATGCTTTTAGGCCGAGATCCTCATGTAAAATACGCCAAGTTGTCAAATACCCCAAGCCAAGCTGCTGAGAACGACGACTAATCGATTCGTCACGGTCTTCGCGTACATTCTCAGCTACAGTTGCTATAGTCACTTCGCTACGTGCTGGATGTGGTCTAACCGGTCGAGCATCATCCACTAATGTAAACTGGGACTCAAATTTGCAAATGGCATTGGCAATAGTGGTTTCAGCAAGTCGATTACGCGCACCAACATTTATCATAAAACGCCGATTTTCGTAATACAGCTCAACACTTTGGAGACGCTGTTGACGATGCTGAACAAAATAGATAAATCAGTTTGAAAGGAGTCAAGCGTGGTTTGTCAAAAAAAGCATTTTGAAAATCAAACTCCACGATGAATCACCCTGTATAAGTGCGTAGGAAAAACGAGTGGAAAAATATAGGGTTTTCCAATAGGGATTTGAAAACTTTGAATTTTATTTGTGAACGCACTCTTTCACTAATCGTCAAACTGTCACTGTCAATTTATTCAGTAAACTCAACATTTTCAGCATGGTACACTAAAGTACACTAACGAACAACGTCTGCAAATTATAAAAATTTTCTACAGATATTCGGAGTCGGTGACTGCAACTTTAAGAGCGTTAACTCCAATTTTCGGCCGTAATTCTCGCCCTAGTAGACAGGCAATAACAAGTTTAGTGAAAAAATTTGAGTCTACATATTCGTTGTGTGACGTTGCCGTTTCAGTGAGACAACGGGTTGGTCGAAGTGTCGAAAATATCGCTGCCGTCCGTTGCAAACGATCCAAATCAGTCAATTCCAAAGCGTTCTGAAGAATTGGGCATCGCTCAGACTACCTTATAACGTATTTTGCGTAAGGATCTTGGTTTACAACCATACAAGATCTAGCTGACTCAAGAATTGAAGCCGATGGATCATTTGAAGCGACGTACGTTCTCCGATTGGGTTCTGGAGAAGATGCACCAAGATGATGAATTTTATCGCAAAATCATCTTCAGTGACGAAGCTCATTTTTGGCTCAATAGGTTCGTCAATATGCAAAATATGCGTTATTGGTCGGGTGAAAACCTACATGTGCTTCACGAATCACCACTTCATCCACAGAAAAGAACTGTTTGGTGCGGTTTACATGCCGGCGGCGTTAGTGTGCCATATTTTTTCGTCGACGATAACGATCGTCACGTTACTGTGAATGGTCAGCGTTATCGCGCCATGATCACCGACTATTTTTGCCCGAATTGGAAGATATGGACTTGGACGACATGTAGTTTCAACAGGATGGTGCCACAAGCCACACAGCGCACGCTACAATCGCTTTATTGAAGAGTAAGTATGGTGAGCGTGTAATCTCAAGACATGGGCCAGTCGATTGGCTGCCTTGTTCGTGCGATTTAACTCCGCTTGACTATTTTCTATGGGGCTACGTTAATTCATTGGTTTATGCCAACACGCCGATGACGTTGGAAGAGCTCAGAGACAATATTGAACGCGAAATAGCGGCCGTGTGGCCGAGTCTTTGAAAATTGGGTCCACCGAATCGACCGCTGCAAACGTGCCCGCGGTGGCCATATAAACGAAGTCGAGTTACATTCATTAATGTTTTGATTGTACTTCAAGTCAATAATAAAGTTTTTGAAATATCTCAAATGGTTTGCCTTTTATTTAAAAAAAAAGTTGTCAAGTCGTTATTAGAAAACCCTATATTTGAAATTTCTTTAAGGACATAAGTGAAAATTTGAAAATTAGTATTCATGATTTGGAGGATGAATATTTAGTTTTTTTTTTAAAGGCGAAGTTATAATAAGGAAGTTATTTTTGGCTCATATAGAAGAGGAGTTTACGACAAAAGACGTTTATCCAAGCGCAAGAAGCTATTAAGTCGTTAGAAAATATGGACCTACACAAAACAGGGGCTAGGACAAGCAAGTTTTTGTCGGTTGAAGAAACGAAGTGTAAATATCGATATAAAATTCACAAAAGGCGTTTTAATGAGTATAAGTTTTATATAATTACAGAGGATGTACTATGCTATAATGATGGAATCATAGGAAATGATTTTTTACAATATTTTGGGTTCATAATTGATTGTACAGGAAAGATCCTCAAAAATGAAAATGAGCGATTATTGTTAAAATATAAGGAAGAATTAGATTTGTAATACAAAGTTGAATCAGTTATTTCAAACTACGTAGACCAATGTATTGAAACCACGAGCTCAAACAACGTCAATGAATACACATTTCAATACAGGAAAAATTGAAAGTAAAAACAGGGTATATAATATAAAAGATTTAAATCAAATTAAGAGAAATAAACAAAAATTGGGATAATGAAAATTCCGTCGGCATGTCGCATTTGTGAACACAATCAAAATGTTTAAACGAATATATGAGTAATAAGAACAGAAACGAACATTTTTTACAAGTTTTAAAAAATCTTAGAATGAATCATTTGGATTAAGAGCTATATTATATATTATTATATATAATATAATATATAATATAATATATATTATCTTATATAATATATTAAATAATATATAATATATTAAATAATATATAATATATTATATACATATAGTATATATATATTAAATTTATTATTATTATTATTATATATTATATTATATATATTAATATAATGTAATATAATAATAATATATATATTATCCGGATTATATACATATAGTATATATATATTATATATTTTATATTATATATATTATATTATATCATATATTATATAATATGTAATATATTTTATACATATAGTATATATATCACTATATATTTACATAAGGTGTATCCATTGACAGAGACATCAGCTGCAGAACATTTTATAAGAAGTATAAATGAAATACCCATACATACAAAAACATACAGATTCCCAAAGATCCATGAAGAAGAAGCCAATAGGCAAATTTCTAAACTTCCCGCTGATGGAATTATTCAATCAAGCGTTTCTCCTTGGTCAAGTCTAATTTGGATTTTACCAAAAAAAATCCGATGCAAGCGGTAAAAAAAATTGAGGATGGTAATTGATTCCAGAAAACTGAATGAAATCACTGTAAGTGATAACCATCCAATTCCGAACATCTAAAAAATTTTAGACCAACTTGGAAATGCAAAATATTTCACGACATTGGATTTAACATCTGGATTTCATCAAATTCTTTTAAGTATAGAAAGTGTCAAGAAGACAGCATTCTCAACACCTCATGGACATTTCGAATTCCTTCGCATGCCATTCGGTTTAAGAAATGCGCCTGCATGTTTTCAAAGAATGGTCAATAAAGTTCTCAATGAGCTTAACGGAACATTTTTTTTTTTTGCGTATACATATATAAAACAGCATAATGAAAGGCTGTTATTTGTATTGGAGAGATTGAGGAAATATAATTTAAAAATATAGTTGATAAAACCAGAATTTCTAAGAAAAGAAGTGGAGTACTTAGGTCATTTACTATAATAACAAATAAGAGACTATTACCAAACTTTAAAAAGGTTGAAGCAATCGACAAATTGCAAGAACCGACGAATCAGAGAGGGATAAAAAGTTTCCTAGGTATGATAGAATACTATAGGAAATTTATTCAGAATTTCAGTACAATTGCTAACCATTATATGCGTTGCTAAAGAATAATGCAGCTTTTTATTGGAAACAAGAGCAAAGTAAATCTTTTACGGAATTGGAGAATAAATTGAAAGAATTTACAATCTTACGTTATCCGGACTTTAATAAGAAGTTTATTATAACAACTGATGCAAGTAATATTAGCATAGGCGCGGTTTTGTCTTAGGAATATGAAAGTGAAAGATCTACCAATAAACTTTATAGGTAGAACCTTGAACAGTGCGGAATTAAATTACAATACGACTGAAAAGGAATGTTAAGCCATCGTTTGGGCTATTCAGCAGTTTCGTTCATACATTTATGGAAACAAATTTAAAATAAAAACGGATCATCGTCCGTTAACATGACTGTTTAAAGTCAAAGATCCAGGTAGTCGTTTAATAAGATGGCGTTTAAAACTAGTAGAATATTCATATTCAATAGAATACAAAAAAGGCGTCAACAACGTCGTAGCCGACGAATTGAGTAGAAATGTATACTCATAAACGAAATTTTTGGCAACGATTCTTCCGAGGAAATTGAAGATGAAAACAATTTAAGGAAAATCTATACAGAAGAATGTGAAAGGTTGAAAAGAGCTAAAGAAGTTAAGGAACAAGAAAAAATCAGGGAAATCTCAGAAGATGAAAGCGATATTATATGCGATCGAGATCAACAACAAAAAACTATCAAAGAAAATCATGACGGTCTAATTGGTGGCCATGGAGGTCAAAAAGCAATTTTTTCTAGAATTGGAGAAAAATACTTTTGGAAATGTTTAAAGAAGGATGTTATTGAATAATTTTTTGCCAAAAGCAAAAAATTAATAGAAGCCCAAAGAAAAATACAATGAAAATTGTATCTAGTGCGGATTACAGCTTAAAAAAAGTATCTATAGATTTAACAGGGTCTTATAAAGAAAGTAATAAAATGATTAATAGTCTTACTATCCAAGACGACTTAAGTAAATATATAAGATATATACCTATTCAAGATAATAAAAGTGAAACTGTCGCGAAAGTATTCACAGATGAATTGATATTGTACTTCAATTCGTTCATGGAACTTCATGAAGTATAGACGTGTTTCGACTTTTGTTTGAGTATAGTGATACTAATAAATAAGATATCTGACAAACTGAGTATAGGGCTCTAATTAGTCCAAGTGGTTGTGTGTCCGGTTACCAAGTTGAAGATTGTGAGTTCGACTCTGGATCGAATTCTCTCTCTTATTCTTTTTTTTTTTTAATTTTAAAATAAAATAAATAATTACGATTACATATAAGTTGTAAACAACATACAACATCACGCGATGGATTCCGGAGAGCGGTCCTCTAGGCAAAGAGCGGTACCAGCAGAGAAATCAGGCGATGAATTGGCAACTGCTTCCAGCAAACCAGCAGTAGTAGCCGAATCGAAAGTGAAGAGAAGGAGGAGGCTAAGGACAACTCCTATTTTGGTAAAGCGCCTCTCCCTTTCAACTCCCACTGAAATGCTGCAAGGTGGAGTGGGGGAAGGGGCGCACTCAATGGCAACATAAGAAGCTAATAAACGTCCTGGGCAAGATTCAGACGAATATCCATATTTCTCAGATGGTGGTGAAGGCCACTTTTTGGGAGATAATAGCTTCGCTTCCTCGGCGCCATCCGAATCGGAAGATGAAGACGAAGAAATGGCATCAAAATGCTACAACAAAGAGTGCTAGCCTTAAAAGAAAAACAAATGGCAAGAAGGAAGAGGGAAGAGCAAGAGCATTCCCAACAGCAATAGCAGACGCAGCAAGCCCAAGAGCTACCAGCTAAAAATGAAAAAGAACGGTAAAACACAAGTGCTACAGCAACACCAACAAAAATATAAGAAACACCAGATACAACAAGACCAGCCCGAACAACGGCAACAGCAAAAACGGCAACAACAGCAGCAACAACAACAACAACAGCAAAAACAACAACAGCAACAACAACAACAACAAAAACAACAGCAGCAGCATCAAACAAATGACTTCAAAACAAAGGGTTCCACCTATAAGCATATTTAAGATGGAGCCAAAAGAAACAATATTTGCAGGCACGCGATCCACTGCAATACAGTGGAGCGCTACCAAAAAAATTAAAATTTTACTGAAGGATTCGACGACGGAGTTCTTCTCCTACACCCCGAAGGGGGAGGAGCTTCAAATAATGCTGCTGAGGGGGTTAGAACCGTCGATTGATCCGGAGGAGCTCCTGGCACTGCCGAAAGAGAAGGAGTGCGAAGAGCTCAAATTCGTGGGAACTAAGCCATTCATCACGGCTAGAGCCAAAAGGGAGAAGCGGAAACTACCGTTTTTCTTGGTTCAGCTAAGTCCCAACAGCAAACTGGATGGTCTTAGGAGTATACAAGTCCTAGACTACCAAGTTGTACGCTGGAAAAAATTAAAGAGGAGTGAAAACATTATACAATGTGTTCGCTGCCAAAGGTTCGGGCACGCCGATTCGAACTGCAAAATACAGCCTCGATGCGTTAAATGCGGAAAGAACCACAAGTCCGAGGAATGCGCTCTAGGTAAAATTGGAGCGACAACTCTTTTGTGCGTTACGTAGGAACATGAGACACACCGCAAATTATCGGGGTTGTCCCAAATTCCCAGCCGTTACTCCCCACATTACCTACGCCCAAATGGCGGCAGGTAGGGGAAATACGGTACAACAAGCGAAGGTTGCTTCTCAGGCCCCAGTGCCTAGAGCATCGGAACATGCACCTGACATTCTAGCTATCTTACTCTCAATTCAGGGGCAGATGGGTCAGCTTCAACGTCAGATAACAGAACAGGCTACGCGGGTAGATCAAATCTATGCGATGCTGCCGGGCCTAACGCATCTCCAGTCGTAATGGATACGTACATGGCGGAGCAATCCCTGAAGGTCCTTGTAGTGAATGTTAATTCACTGATTAGGCTCGAACGAAGAGCCGCATTATTTAAGTTGCTTAAAGACCAAGGCCTTGATGTGCTTTTGGTAAGCGAAACTAAGCTTTCAGGTGCCAGAAGCATGCATCATGTACATCCCTCTCCGTAGTGGAAAGCGTCCATGGTGTCCATCTATGCATCTAAGGCTACTCAATCCACATTATTCATCTCAGACCTCGAGACACTTTTTCGATTCCTCAGGCTGGAATTGGATTAGAATTATTTTATTATCGGAGGAGATTTCAATGCCAAACATAGTGATTGGGGAAATAATACACCAAATACTAAAGGGAACCTACTATTCAATTGGTGGGGTCAGCACAGTATAATGTACCGACTCGGCCTTAAGATGACGGATAGTCCGTCGTTTCCCAGACACGGGTCCTAATTGGATCTCCTGCTGTTCGACTCACGAATACAATTGACGTGCTCTAACCAACAAACTACAAACTGTCTACGCACTTTCGTGTATGACAGTGACCATTGCGGTTTTAGTACCGAAATAAATATTCCCAACGAAACTGCGGAATTGGAAGAGTGTGTTCAAAGGCATTCCTATAATTATAGTAGAGTGCGTTGGACACACTTCTCGAGAACACTAACGAGAGCACTCGCCTTGAATTCGCTTTACCCACCGTCCAACAGAAATCTGTCAAACGAGGAGATTGACAGTTATCTAAAGGTAATGAACGAGACAATTAAAGCTTTATGGACAAAACGATACCTCGATATCAACACACTGACAACGAAGACTTATTCCGCAACGCAACTATAGACGCACTGCACCGACATAAAAGTAGACTGCTGTCAAGGCTAAAAACCTTGTAGAGACAGTTTACTGACAGACATATTCCGGAAATCATGACTGTAAACACCAACAACCCGAATCTGTTCCCGCAAATAAATAAAATATTTCGGATGAAAGATCAAAAACATCTCGAACGAACGTCGGACAACGAGCACATACTTTTAGCAGCAGGCATCGATCCAAATGAGACCGTTGATGATGACTTATTTGTGATCGAGGATTCGCAGGATAAGGCAGAGGCTATAGAAGTGACTTTTCAGGAAGTGTATAAAGCGAATGAAACCATTGGCCCGAACCACGACTTGGAAAATCGAGTCCTTATGCACAATTTCTGCCTTCGAAATGAAATAGTGTACCGGCGATTCGAGAGCTCGGTTTTTACTCAGTTGAGTGAAGAGAATATGGCAAATAATGTCATCGCCGACGTTAGGGTATTACTCCCGTTTATTTCGAAGGCATTGCTCCAAACGGTTTTTGAATCTCTTAGAAGTAAGAGATCAGTGGGAACCGATGAAATACCGAACATTGTGCCTCGACACTAGAAGCTGTGGACATTTATACCACCCTGTTTAACAATGCAATGAATAATGCCCAATATCTAGCGCATTGGAATACTGCGGTGGTACATCCAATTCCCAAAAGGGATAAAAACACATGCAATCCGGCGAATCCCCGGTCGATCAGTCTTCTTCCAAACATCAGTAAGATTTTCGAAAAGGTGATCAATAGAGTCCTGACTAAGTGGGTTGAGAACAATCACATATTCCCGGATAATCAATTAGGTTTCAAGACGGGCCATGATATCATTCATGCCGCGTCTAAACTGGTTTCTGATATCAAATGGAACAGAGGCAAGAAAAAGTGCACTGGTGCTTGCCGGATTGACTTGGAAAAAGCCTTTGATATCGTATGGTTAGAAGGACTTTTCTTCAAGTTGGACAGGCTGGGCATTAGTAAACCACTTCTGTATATTCTCTTCAATATGCTCACAGATAGACAGTTCATCGTGAAAAATGGCGATGTGACTCTGCTGGTACATTTCACATTAAAAACGGTCTGCAACAAGGTGCGGTTAATTCTCCGATCCTATTCAACATTTACACAAGTGATCTGATAAGTTCACTTCACCATGCCATAGCATACGTAGACGACTTAATCGTACAGATCAGGTTCAATAATTGAGGTCACACTTTTGCAATGTTACTTCGACAAAATTAAGCGATATTACGACCATTTGGAGTTGAAAATCAACTTTCAGAAGTCGGAAACTATTCTGTTTAGGACACCTTTCTCTGGGGCCTCTAGAGATACCAGAAAGAATTGGCGAAAGTCTTTGATCGTGGGAAAGCACGGCCATTTACTTGCTTGCGAAATGTAGTTAGATATCTTGGGAACTGGCTAGATCAATATCTGTATTTTAACAAACATATAGATGTTGCTCTGACCAGGGCAAGAAGTGCTTTTACCCTAACAAAGAGACTGTTTTATAACAGCCAACTCGATGCGAGGGTGAAGGTGATCTGCTACATGGCCCTTATCAGGCCCATGTTTGTATTTGGATGTCCCGTGGGGTTCAACGTGAGAGCAAGTTTATTGGAAAAGATTCAGGTGTTTGAGAGGGCTTGTCTTAGGACTTGTCTTCGCTTATACAGAACACCAGAGTCTGAGTACATAAAATTCTATCCTAATGAAGTTTTGTACAATAGGGCGAATCTAATAAGAGTAGACAATTCCTTCATTAAGTTGACTCAAAGGCACATTGCAAGAGCAATGACCTCGTCGAACAACCTGATCTCCGGGGCTTACTACCCCAAATATAAGTATCATGAGAGAGTACACTTTGAATGTTTTGTTCCTCCAGAAGCGTTCCTCTATCTCGATATGAAAGGTCTTATCCAAGACAGATTGGCGGTGCCGCTAATCTTTCACGTCGCTCGAACAGCTGCGGACAGGCGACTCAACTACGACAGGGACGTCGTAGGGCGGTAGGGAGTCGTGATATGTTGCTCGGCAGCACCAACAATTTTGGTGGCTAGTTGAAGGAGAATAAGCTTCGTCGTCTAGTTCTTCCAGTAGTAGGTAGGTTCATATGAAGCAAAGTTGGTCACTCTAATTTCATTTTAGCCGTGGCTAGCTTACATAGATTTAAATAGGATTAGGTTAGATTTAAAAAAAAAAAAGTTATAAAAATTACAAAGAAATATAAAACAAAATAAAATAAATAAAAAAATATTATAAAAGAACAGAAAAAATATGTAAGAACTTAAAATAAGGAATAGTCCATACACAAAAAAATTGTAGTGTATATACAATAAGATATTGTAAGTAAGTTAAGTAAGTAAAGGTTTCTTTTTAGGTATGTAGTTATAGTTATAGGTTATAGGTATTAGTTCTAAGTTTTATACGAAAGTCCATATACTAAGTTTTTATATAAACACAATTGTTTTCTTAGTCTTAGATTTGATAAATATAAAAATATAAATAATTTCGTAAGAATCGTCGAAAGACATAGAATAACTGTTCGGTTTAACTTAGAGTTCCCGCAAGGTGGCAGTAAGATAGAATAAATTAATTTTAAGTTAATTAAGCTAATTTTTGAGCATTTTTTGTCTAGCGTGTAAGAATTAGTAAATTAAGGAAATAAAAATGCATTTAAACTGAAACTTAAACTGACTGGATATTGTACTTCGGTATACCAAAATGTATTTTAACCGATAATGGAGGAGAATTCGTAAATGAAGTAATGAAGGAATTATGTAAGCTATTTAAAATCAAATATTTAAGAACTAGTAAAATGTATCCACAAGCAAATGGATCTGCTGAAAGATCACACGCAAGGTTAGGAGAGACTAAGTTCGAAAATAAAAGAATATAAAATAAATGATTACATTCTAGTAGAGAATAATAGGTCAGAAAAAATTGTGACAGATATGTAGGGCCATTTAAAATAAATAAGGTAATCGTGCGGAGAAAACATGAAGTAAAATAAAAGCAAATTTAAACTATTTCAAAGTAAATTGACAGATACTTATATACTTATTAATATATCTTGTGTTTTAGATCTTTCCTTTGGATATTGCAGCTACGATTATTGTGCAGTATTAAGATTGAAAATATTAACTTGAATATACTTCAAAATAGGGGGAGTTATTCGGAAATTGTTATAATCAATACTCTAGATATTAGTGAGATAGAAACTAGTGTGGATAAAATAATTAAACAATCAGAAGGGCTTGGTACAGGATGCATTAAATACAAATTATAATGTACTGAAATACAGTCAAAAGTACTTAAACACATATCTCGTAAGGATAGAGGTTAGATGACATATATGGTTTACTAGGAATAAATCAAACACAAATAAAAGAGGTCTTATTAATATAGTAGGAAGTGGATTGAAAGGACTTTTCGGAACAATGGATAACGCAGACAGTTAATATTATGAAAAGGTAATAAGAAAATGCAAAGTAACAATAAAAATTTGCAAAGTAGCCTAAAATCTTAAATTGTCATAATGAAATCATTAAATGAACAAATTAAAGCATTGCACAATAGTAATTATTCCTATGAAGATAAAATAAATGAATTAGTTAATAAATGAAACAACTTAGGTGAAAGTATTGATAAAGTAAATGAAGAAGTTTTAATAAATCACTATTTTGAAAAGAGGCAGTTTCTTGATAAAACGTTGGCCTTGCATATAGAAGCGGATATAATACAGCAAGCTATTTTTCTTTTAAAATCGAATTTTGATCACCCGGTAATTCTGAAACAATCTAAATTCATTGACATACTTGAAGAAAGTACTAGTAAGCGTTCTTTGCTTTTTGAACCAAGTATTGCTAATTACAATTACCTAATAGAAGAACCCGAAGTAAAAGCATGATTAATATCGTTGTAGAAATACCTCTTGTAAAAGATAAAAACATAGAACTTTATGAAATAATAACCTTTCCAGTTATTAAGGAAAAAAATGTATTCATTTTAGACACAAAAACAAACAATTCTTAATTAATGAAAACAGAGAAGAATTTGGAACGTTCATAGATTTGAAACAGTTCAAAAAGATTATAGAATATTATATATATAAAAACTTAGTCCTAGAAAGCACAATTAGACAGGATAATTGTATTTTGAACATTTATATGAGTATATCAGTTAATGTTTGTAAATTCAAACAAATACATAATGATATGGAAATTTTCCATTCTCTCGATACCAACAAATAACATTTTGTAATTGAAGACGAAACCAAATACAATGGTAAGTGTTAACGCGAAGAAAATATTGATTTTATACAAGGAACCGAAATCCTATATTTAGATTCAGATTGTACATTTTCTACTTTAGAAACACACCTAAGCACTAACAATGAAGCTTTTACTCATGTTAATAATGATAAATATAATTTTGGCTTAGATGATTGTCTTAGCACTAAATTAGATGACATTAAAACTAATTGTGTTCCTTTAACAATAATAAAATGAAGTTTAAAGAATATTAATGATCAAAGCATTGAACTAAGAAATGAAGAAAGCTTTATTCAGAATTTATTAAAACCAATACCCCCAAAAGTCCAAGGATTTCTAAGTTTTGCCACACTCTTAACGATTGCTATTGCATATGTTGTTATTACGATGTTTGAAATCAATAAAATTGTATTCTTTCAAAATTGTTTTAACAAAAGAAATCATAATCCTGTTATAGAAAGATCGTGCATTACTATAATACTATAAAGAACGTACAATTTTTTGAATTCTGAAACTAGAAGAATAATTTTAAGGAAAAATAAACAAATAAACAAAATATTCTGCTGAATAATATTAATTGCTTATTCTGTTGTAAGAAATATTTGAATATTACAAAGAGCTTTATAAAAACGATATATATATATGTCTCTAATATAAAAAATGTATAGATTTTGTAAGGAAACAATGATATTGCTTCTTATAAAAGAAGGGAGGTGTTATGCATTCACACACGTCGTGCTTATTATATGCATACATTGTATACTTCGAGAATAGTTTGTATGTTTCTTCCCTACGTGGTATCTGTTTGTTCGGTGGTCGCATCCGTTGAAAGATAAACGTTGATATCATATTTCTTCCTAACAAAGGGACACAAGTGGAGCATCGATGATCGTCATATCTCGACCTCACGCAATTTATGTGATTGCATGGCTCTCCTCATGGATGGTGACTTACATCCAGAAGAGTCGCATTTTGGTCTTCGAAAGACACAGTAATAGATCTTTTTGCTCTATAAACTACCATATTTGTTCCAGGCATCTACATAGCTTGGCAGCGCGTAACACAGGTTCGAATTTCAAAAAATGCAAAATTTGCCAAAGCAGTTATAAGTCTGCTGCAAACTAAAGCAAGTTTTTTAATATGAAGTTGTATGAGCGTTGGAATTGTATAAAGAACAACAAGCTATGTCGACAATGTCTTCGTAAACATGCTTTCAAATATTCATCGCCAGAGCTATACACGGAAAATAATTCTGAAAGAAAACATCATCCACTGCTACATAATAAAAAAAAAGGGAAAGTAGTCCTTTATCATTGAAGTACGAATCTTCAATGACTCATTAAACTTCGGCAAATATTCGCCTCAGAATTCTACCAGCAATAGTAACGGGGAATGGAAAGAAGCAAATGAGATATGCACTCTTAGACGAAGGATCATCAGTACTTTATTAAACGTAGACATTGCAAACCAACTGCAGTTACAAGGTGACATTGAGCCATTGTGTCTTGGGTGGACAGCAGTTGAGTGCCGGTGGAAAAAAAACTTAAAGAGGGTGGAAGTAGGTACTTCTGGAGTTTTTCGAAACGCGACCAGCTTTATAATGAGACATGTAAGAACCGTTCAGGACTAACAATTGCCGTCACAATTACTGAATATACGAACAACAAAAACCTATAAAGGGATTAGACCCGGCTTACTAATAGGCCTGTGCAATTGGCAAATATCGATTAGGATGAACAATATTTATCACAACAGAAGACACAGATGAGGACAATCAGAACTTCGACGTCAACTTCCATCTATGGTATGTGAGTGCATCAAAACAAATAAAGATATACACCAGCTAGTAAAAGATAATTTCTCTGTTAATAATTTGGGTGTCGCAAGGTCAAAAGCTGAAGATGAACTACTGGAGGAACAAAGGTCACAAAAACTACTACGCGGGTTGGTGACCGATATGTAACAGGACTGTTGTGGCGTTATTCTAAGATTGATTTACCAGATAAGCGACCTATGACAATGTAAAGGCTGAGTTGTTTAGAAAAGCGTTTGAAACCGGATCCCCAGTTGGCAGAACAAATGAATCAGCAAATTTAATAATATTTGAAAAAAGGGTATATATTTGTAAATGAAGGGCATTGACATAAATTCTTCTTTATTTGGTGTGCTGATATGAGGCCGTAAAAGAAAAGTGTTCAACTCAGCGGATGTGTTTCACCAGGTCAATAAAGCTGAGGTAGATCAACATGTACTACGGTTCTTGATAAACAACGATAGCAAAATGGAACCTGATACTTATGTAATGCGAGTAATGACATTCGAAGCTACATGTTCACCAAGCGCTGCCCAATACCGTAAAAACCAAAACGCTATTCAATTTAAAGAACGTTATCCAAGAGGGGTAAAGTGTACTGTCGATAACCACTATGTCGACGATTTATTGGATAAGTGAAGCGTTGCAGTTGGCAGAGGAAGATACATACATTCACCGTAAATCAAGTCTCGAAATCCGCAATTGGAAATCTAATTCGTCGAAGGCTATGAAAATTCTGAATCCCCAATAAGCAGCCAAAACAAATGTAAGTTTAAACTTAAGTCAAAAAGAGTCAGCAGAGAAGATTCCAGGCATCAGGTGGTGTCCCAACAGTGATGAATATACTTATTCCCTTCGATATAAGAAAGTAAATCTGCGAATATTAAAGAGTGAGAAAAGGCCTTCTAAACGTGAAGTCTTGAGTATTTTAATGTCGATTAATGAATGATTGGGATCGATCGCTAATTTCTTACTTTACCTCAAGATATTACTGCAAGACTTTTGGAGAAGTCATGTCGACTGGGATGAATCAATAAAAGATAAGCAGTTTAAGTCATGGCTGGTACATATGGCTAAAAGTACTCCCTTAAGTGAAACAGCTCAGAATCTAAGTGGTTTTTCAAATTGAAAAGCAATTGCATATATTCGTTGATGCAAGCGAACAAGCATACCTCAATACGTATTAAACGTAACATTAAAACCAAGTGTTCATTGGTGGGTGCGAAAACGAAAGTTACTCCGATAAATTTACGTTCTGTTCCACGTCTGGAACTTGATGCAGCTAGGATGGGGATTCAAGAACATCTTAGGTTCAAAATTGAAAAAATTTATTGCTGGTACGATTCCAAAACTGTTCTTAGCTGGATAAGATCAACAAGCCATAAGAGTAACAGCAAATTTGTCGCTTTTCGAGTAGCTGAAATCCAGGACATTTTAAATATCAAGGATTGGCGTTATACGAGTATAAATTCGAAATTCAATATTACTAATGAAGCTACAAAATGGATAAAAACTCCGAAGCTAGATGCTGAAAATCATTGGTATAGTGGACCTAGTTAACTTTATCAGGATGAAAGCGAATGGTCAAAAGATGACACAATGCAATGGTAAACAAAGGAAGAATTAATTGCTTTGCATAAAAAAGTACACAAAAACTATTCATTAAAGTCATTAGATTTTCTAAGTAGAAACTACTCAAATATTCTCTCCGGGGACAAAGTATTCCAAAAAATTCAAGTTGATGTCTTCCAAGAAGGAACTAACTCATTGGACACGATTTTTTATGTCAGTTTTAATGCCTGGAATTGCCTTCAAATGAATCATCTAAAAAATTAAGCTGAAATTTTTCTTTGTAAATGTGTTGGGGAAAAAAGGAATTCGACTATTATTTTGCTTTGATCAATATTCTTGGATGTTTCCAAATGGTATTGTCCCCATTTAAAGAATTACAGCTATAAACGCTAAGTACTCTTACATGGTTACTTCTTGCCATGCTTACCAAATTGAATGATGCGATAATTCTTTGTTTGCAAGTTTAGTATGAGCATAATTGCTTGTTGCAGTTAAAATTTTATTGATCAGCCTCTCGTTAAAAAACAGTTTGAAAAAATGATGTGGTTCCGTCATATTTACAGAAACGCGTGATCCTGTTGTTATTCTGCTTGATAAACTTTTAGATTCTGTCACATCTTTCCATTCAGAACCATCTTCGTCTTCTATAGCCGCAGAATCAGAAACAGTGTCACTTTCAATCACACTAATTTTGTATCTTCTCACATCAATCTTTTCAACACTCTCTTCACTGCTATGTTGATCACTATTATGCATGTCTTCCGTAACATTATCAAAGTTGTCTTGAAGTTACGTAAAATCAAAATCATCTTCACTGCTATGAACATCGTCATTCGCATTCTATATATGCTATAGAACAGCAACAAATTTTGAAAAAACTTTTATAGCTACTAACATTCTGATAACACGATAATATTGCACTGATTAAACTCATAATACTGAGTACCAGATTTATTTTTCTAATATTGATATTACATTACTCTGTCAAAAGAGAGCAAGTGATAGCTGAAATTAATATAAATTGTTCATATAAATTAGGATGGTGAAAAAGACTCCCATGACGGAAAATGCTCTCAACGACTGATTGATATCCATATTCGAGCTAAAATCAATGCAAGACTCTTGTCAACGGCTCAACATGCCTACTGTAAGAGAAAATCGGTGGAAACGGCTCTGCATTCACTGACTATCCACATCGATCGATCCCTACAATGCAGAGAGTACACAATAGTTACTTTCCTTGACATGGAGAGAGCCTTTAAAAACGTCGACACATCCGCAATTACGACTGCGCTATCACATCTGCAGGTAGGCGACTCACTTGGTAAATTGATCAGTGTTATGCTAAATTGCAGGATAATCAACTCCAAACTGGATGGGACTTTTGGTTAAAGATGTGTTAGTAGAGGTAAATTTAGTAGTAAATGAAATGCTGATATACTTAGAAGCGGAAGGGAGCAGGGGGATTGCCTATACGAACGAGGTTGCTATAGCCGTCTCAGATAAGCATCTCAATACCGTCAAAGAACTCCTTTAGCTAAATCTTAACAGATTAACCCGTTGGGCAGATCGCTGTGGATTGGGAGGTAACCCCAATAAAACTGATCTAGTCCTCTTTTTCAGGAATATGAAATTTTAACTATAGACGTTCATTCAATAAACGGTACCAGTTTAGTGTTTTCCGAAACAACAAAATACCTTGGTCTCATTCAAGAGAGGGTTAAAAAAGCTACAGTAGCTTTATTCTCTTGCAAGAAAGCCATTGGAAACAAATGGGGCCTCCTACCTTGAATAGTAGCTGCGACTACAGCTATTCGCCTTAAAGCGACTACACAGTAGACAAATAATTTATGTGGCCATGCTAATATTCTTAATACATTAGGAATCCACAGAACATCGATTAAACCAAATTTAAACTTCGATTTCACAAAGTCTTTCATGCGAGCTTTCCCTTTAGATCCTTCTGGGATGCTTTCATGAAGGACAAGTCTATCCATTTCTATACAGATGGATCTAAAACCGATAGCGGGGTTTGTGGAGGGGTTTTCTGAGATAAGCTAAATCTAAGCCTCTCCTTCCGTCTTCCAAATCACTGTAACGTGTTCCAGGCGAAAATTTTAGCGATGAAAGAAAGTCTGTCCTGGCGGAAGAAAAACGTGATATCTGCAAAGGATATCCGCATCTTTTCAGATCCTAGAAGTTAAATCCTTTGTTTTTGAATTCATCAGCAAAGTCTTCTCTTTTTTTTTATTTGCTTCGCTGTCGAAAAGGTTCCTTCTAGCGGCGTAGGATTTATACTCAGTTCGTTGTGTCCATCTACGTACTGTGTACGCCGCTTTCGTTAAGCCGATTTGATTTCATTAACATTCACGACAATCCCGCAAAATTTTAGCATTACAACGTGATATTTGTGAAAGGTACAGCGTTGTATTTATGGTACATTGCTTTTTTTTTTTTTTCTCGGAAATTTTTGATGCAAAAACTTAGCAGCGCATTTGGAAATGTTGCATCAGTAATGAAATATATACATACATGGCACAAAAAACATTGAGAATGTATTTTCCAACGATTCTTCAAAGGAATCAGGAAGCAGCTTTAGAAAACATGTCTTTTGCAATTTCCATTTGCGGCACATTTTTTAAGTAGATATACTGCCAGAACGGTCGGTGACTTCTTAAACATGCCAATCGTACAGCATTGTTTACTTTGAAATCGGTCAAACGATAGCATCATACAAATGGGTATTTTAATATTAAAATTGTTGACCGTATATAATTTTTTTGAATTTTAAGAATTCATGTAAGTAAATTACCATTTGACGTGTAATTCAGATTATTTTTTCTCCATTGTACGCTAAATGCGTCCAGTCACACCCAAATTTCTTTTTAATAAAAATTGGTTACGACATATTATATTTACTTTGTTTATTGTTTTAGTTGTTGCTGTTACAAATATTTTAAATTCAATTTTGCAAGAGGTTTGTCTATAGTTATATTTTCACAAATAATCATTTTTCCTTTTCTATTAACTCTTATGAATATTTTATACGATAATACTGAATTATATATATGTATTTTCCATCTAATCTAATAATCCAGTTTATTCGTGTATTGTAATTTACATTTTTTCGGAACATACTCTCCTGATAAAAGCATTCATGGTGAAGTGAAAAACGAATGACAATATTTTTTTGGAAAAGGAACAAAAATGCAAGTGGACTATAAAAAGAAGAACAAGAAGGGAAACAACAAGAACTTGAAAACAGTTTAGGTTGTAAGACCCACATCCATTGGTACCGGCCGAGATGCGAGGAAGCCAGATAAGTTTATAACATACAATATTATGCATAGTGAGAACATTTTTTAGAAAATTAAATTCTACTTTTTCCGTAAAAATCGCCACCTATTTCAAGCAAATTAATTTACGGGACATGGAGATATTGTACATGCGTGCACTGTGATAATCCCAAGAAGGCTGTTTGCAACTATAAAGTTTGTTCTTATTATTTATATTTTCCACTAATATATATGTACTCTCCAACTATCGATTTTTTTTCTTTTTGATAGAAATTCTTCGATTGCGAAGCTGATTCGAATTTGACTAGAACGGAAATAAACTGGGCGAACCATTTAACGGAAGCGAAAACGAAAATGACGAGTCAGGGGATGATGATTAAAAAAAGGACGTGAACTCGCTGAAGCGTTTTTAGGTGCTTGAGTACGTCTAATTCTAATTTAGATTTTTTCGGAACATACTCTTCTGATGGTGAAGTGAAAAATTTGCTCACACTGTAGTGGAATTAACGAATGTCAATATTTTTTTGAAGAAGGAACAAAAATGCAAGTGAAAAAAGCATACATATGAATACATTTTACACATAATACCACTTGGTTTAGAAAAAAAAAATATAACATACTTTTTTTTTTTTATATAAAAGAGATAATCATCTGCGTGTTTCAGGATGCTCTGCCAAGAGGACGAATATATCAAGTTTATGTTACACAAAAGCTACCTTTAATTCCGAATTGAATTGAAATTTCTGTAAAAACTTGAAGAAGAATTTCATTTTGCACTATTTTCTTAGAGTTAGAGATATATTTATAGAGATATTTCTGATCAGTTTTTCAGGAACAAGTTTCTTTCAGTAAGCCATCTTTAAAAAAACTGCTGTCCATTTCCATGGAATTCTTAATTTTTCAGAATGCAGAATTGGTGCAATAGACCTACAGGGGAAACCGAACACCTAATAAAAAAACATCGGCTAACGCACCACTGTGCATACCCCACAACCCAAGAAAAAAAAAACATTTCCTTTAAATTTATTTTATTTATTGAATAAAAAAAATCAAAACAAAACTCGAGAAAAAGGCATTTTGTATTTTTATTAAACATTTCGTTAATGTGCGGTAAGCACAATTAATTCTGTCGTTGTACAACAAATGTTGAATCTGCAAAAAATGTCTTTGGTTAGCATTTGATAAGTCTATTCTTGAAGCGCTTCTGTCAGAATTATTGTATTCTGTTGTTGTTGAATCTGTAAAGAAAAAAGCATTAAATGTATTCTTAAACAAAAATGTATAATTATTACTCACATGTTCTTAGCCCGTAGTTGATAGTTCCACCTTTAGAATGCTTTTTGTTGACGCTCAGGAGAAAACGGGTTTTGATTTTCCAATATGTGGAAAGTTTGCCATCTATGTTAAGTTTATCTATGGTTGGGTGCCGGGTCACAGAGATATTCCAGGGAAGTGTAGGGCCGACGAACTCGCCAAAATTGGAACCAATCTAACTATTCTGCCGGAAAAGTGTAGCATAGGTATACCAAACGCTACGTGTAAATAATTATTTAACTGGATGCTAATAAAAGAACAGCTCTAAATCTGGCCAAAGTTGGATCTTTTTCGCTCTAAGAATCTGATTCTTCTAAATAGGAAACATCTCAGCTGGACAACTGGACACTGCCTTATAGTCAAGCATGCAAAAAAACTTTGCGCTTTTACAAATGATTTCTGTTTAAGCTGCATGGGTGAGGAGGAAGAGGAGACATTCCTCCACCGTCTCTGTACATGTCCAGCTTTCTCCCAGAGAAAAAAACTCAACTTAGGAGTCTTCTTCTACAACGACTTGAACGATCTACAAAATACAGACTTTAACAGTCTCCTGCGCTCCATCGTAAGCTCAAATTGGTGGCTCATAGATCCACTTGGCAGCACAACGGGCCAATAGGCCTAAGTGGATAGTTTTACAACCGCCATTCTAACCTAACCTAACCTAACTACATTGCGTGATTCATTACGCAATAAGCTTCCACTCGTGTTAATTTTTGTATATTTGAGTATTTTTCCAAAACATCCTATCTGACATGAGAAGTAGTTACAATCATAACATTGCTTATATATTATATTCTTGAAGTTCTTTGTAAGTGGGTTTCGATGTGTGTGGATGGAAATGTAACACTTGTTTTCCAGAAGCGGGTGGCACGCTTGCTGTTGCAAGACATTCGCTCGTCGGAGGGGTGGGATCTTGCTGCAATATTTCACCGAAGCTTACTAAATTTATAGTGCCAATACAGAAATTAAATAGAAAAAATCATTTTGTGTTTTGTGGTGGATCCATACGAAAGAACTAACGCACATGAGCTTGACATTTTAGTAACTTTTGGTGGTATTATAGATGTTATAACACCTGGAGAAACCCTCCCACGGCAATTGGCGTAGCCACTCGCACCATAACTACTCCTTCCTAATTTCTATCGGAATAGTCCCTAACTAATCAAATCACCGAACTCCTTCTTACGCGTTCATTTCAACATTCTACACGGTGTTAGCACTTTGCCATCGCAAGAGAAACAATTGAATTATTCTTTAGAATTACAAACGCGATTGCATAAGTTTACTTTATTGCCTACAAGTTTATTTGAATGGTATTTACATGGCTTAGATTAATAAGAGCACTTAGCTTAAACTGATTTCAATGCATGTTAATTTATAGGTTATTGATTGGTAAAGTAGATTAATATATATAATATAAATATATATATATTAATATATATATAAATTGCATGTATAAAATTTGCATGGCTTATATGTATTTACATGGCTTAAATTAATAAGAACACTTAGGTGGTTCGTGGTGTAGTGGCATATGCATAGACTCCTCAAGCAGAGGGTCGCGGGTTCGAATCTCGTGCCAGGCAATTCTGGGAAAAAAAAAGTCTTTTCATAGAATTTGTATGTAGTTATATGAAAATCCCGTCGGCGTCAACTCTGGCATGAAAGCATAACACTGATGTTGGAGTGGTTGCTGGCTGGGCTAAATGTAACGAACTAACAACTAGCACGTACTTAAGACCCCCTGGTTGAGGAGAATGTTACTAGCTCGTCCCGTCCAGTTTGACAACCACCTCTGGGAAAAATATCGAAACCTAATACACCTGAGTTTTAAACTACCTACACCACCCGCCCGCGACATGGAGAAAAAGCCAGTAAAAGGGTATTATCTATATATCCCCTTGGTGCACGCGCGGTATTAAAAAAAAAAAGGTTAAACTAATTTCAATGCATGTATATTTATATTTTATTGATTGGTAGAGTAGATTAAAAAATGTTTTTTTATATATATGAATATATATATAGCCATACATTAATATTGATAGGTATAGATATAAATTGCATGTATAAAATCTTAAAATTTAGAAAGGTTCAGTATATGAGTATGTATGTTAAGGCATTAATTATTTATGTAAGGTAATATATATATGTATGTACCATATATATTATGTATAGCAAACGGTTAACTGTTAATATTTAAGTAAATAATTTTAAAATTTGGATTAAGCCATTGTAGTAATTGGGTTTAAAAATACATATAATAGTATAATTAGGTTTGAGAAAAGTTATAGAAGTGGTAATAAAATTTAAGTAAATGTATGTACTCACGATTGGCTTGATGATCCAGTTGAATTTTGTGCACAAAATTCAGCCGACGATCCAATGTTACCTCTGTTTTGATATGTTAAGTGTAAGTGAATACATATTAATTTTCTCTGGTCTTTTTGTTTAACAATGATTTTAAATTAATTAACACGATAATAGAGCTACAAAAAAATCGAAAGAATGTATATTTATATGTGTATGTATACACGAATGCATATATATATATATATATATATATATATATATATATGTGTGTGTGTGTGTGTGTGTATAAATATATATATATGCAAATATGAATGCGTGTGGTATATGTGTTTGTATGAAGAATTTAAATTGCGGTTTCAGTAGAGGTACTTTTCAGGAGCATTGGAGTACACCAGACTTAATTTTGCTAATCAAGGTTATGTTGGCCGCATGCTCGACAATTTTAGCGGGCATCCTGGCGGAACATTGATGTATGTACAATGTATGTATGATGTTGTACAATGACCTGTCATTTTCTTGTGTAAGGATTAATTCCCCTTTTTTTTCATTTTAACATGGACGTAAGTGGAGCACTAGAGTATCGTTTAGCAACTCCTAAATTTATCACCTGTTTTCAATGAATATTGATACAAATTTGCTTAAATGTTAGTCGAAATTTCTTATCTTGTCTTTTTTTCTAAGAAGTTTAGATTGTTCGGTGCAGAAACAACTTGTTTAAACTTGGTCTTATTGTGCTGTATTAGCAGAAACGAGTGTTGAGGAAATATAAACTTAAAACTTTTAATTTGCACACTTAATTATGGTTATTTGACCACCATGTGGTTACAACATGACCGCCAAGATTGCTTGACTTACGGACTGAATGTACAAGTGAATTTGGAGCAGAACAAAAGAATGATAGGCGAAATTGCACTGCCTTATATAAGCTGGGATATCGTATAAAAGTTAAGCCACTTTGAATCGGATAAAAACTTCAAAGTTCAGTTGGTATAAAATTGGCTGAGTTTAATCTAATTAATAGGGTTTGAGTCTTTGTTATTTTAGTCGATTGCTATGATTTGGACAAAAGCGAGTTGAACAAAACCAGAGACGCAGATTGAATTAGCAATTCACTTGACTTTGAAAGGCCCGAAAAACATTGGTCCTACTATTCTCCGTCCGCAAACATATTGACCCATTACCCTGCAAATTGTGAACTAAGTATCTATTGAAAACGGTGGCTCGAATGATTTCCTTGGTCTTTAGCATGGTAAACACCAACTATTTTGCCATCTAGATTTTCGACTTCATACATCGAGTTTCCGACTGGCTTGACTATCCTACATCTTATGAATTTTGAACAAAGCTTCGAATTAATATGCTTTAATGCACTACTTAACGTAAAGTTCCTTCTGTATACAAATTCACCAGCGTTAAAAAATGTCTTTGAACTGCGCAGATTGTATGTTTTAGCATTCTTTTCATATGCCAATCTGATGTTATCTTATACAATTTATTGCTTGATGTTAAACGATTCATATCTCCATCTTCAAGTGCATTCAGTTTTCGATGATGAACTGAAGTACACAAAGCTTGATGTATCTCGTGAAGATGTTTATCCTAGTCTTTTTGGTCTTTTTTGAGGTACATCCTAATTCCCGTCAAAATGGACTGATTTACTCGCTCCGATGCGTTAGCCTGCGGAGAGTAAACGGCATAGCGGATTTGAGCGCATCTATATTTAGCTATAAATTATTGAAAATCTTTTAGTTTAAGTTTGAGAAAGGGGAACTACTATAGAGTGTTTTAAATTGCTCAAGAACAAGCTACTGGATGCTCCGGTTTCGCCAATCTACGTCCCGAAAGATGAGACAGAACTACACTGTGATTCTAGTTTAGTTGGGTTTGGCTCTATACTAATGCAGAAGAAGTCGGACGGAAAGCTACACCCAGTGTTTTTTTCTTTTCAAGAAGAACTACAGAATGCGGGGCTAGATACCATAGTTTTGAGTTAGAAACTCTAGCAATTATGCCTTGGAGCGTTTTCGTATATATTTGCAAGGTATCCCTTGTTGTTGCAGATAGTGACGGACTGCAACTCGCTGACCCTTACGTTAAACAAAAAATCATTAACGCGCGTATTGCTCGGTGGGCCATGCAATGCGAGAGAGAGTGCGGCACGTAGATGCTCTCAATAGAAGTACGAATATTTTAGTGCTGGAA
The DNA here is from genome assembly GCA_907269105.1 of Volucella inanis. NCBI lineage: Eukaryota > Metazoa > Arthropoda > Insecta > Diptera > Syrphidae > Volucella > Volucella inanis. Next base: position 18,827,943 of record OU026158.1, read on the forward strand.
GGTAACACCTTTGAGCAGAGTCTATCAATTAGTCAGGGGCGGGACGAACGGATCAGGTGGTTGAGGAAAATGTAAGAAGAGAGAGAAGATGCTTTTTACGAGATGCTTAATGGGTTGGTGTTGGATTGGAGAGATTTAAGAAGAACTATGTATTCCTAGTGGTGGATGCGTTCACCAAGTACGTTAAATTATACGCCACTCAAAGCACTCAAGGAAGTACTTCGTTGCATACAGTCGTCCCACGAACATAGTATCGGATAGGGGAAGTGCTTTTACGGGGTATGAGCTTAAAGATTTTATGGAGGAGAATTATATAAGACATATAAAGATAGGTACAGGGTCGCCGCAAGACAATGGACAGGTAGAGCGAATAAATATGAACCTTGGTCCTATGATAGCGAAAGCGGTGAGTTACGATGGAAACAGGGGTTTAGAGAACATGTTGTTGGATATAGAGTTTACCATGGCTAATCGATCGTCTAAAAGAAAATTTGAAAAAAAAATTGTCAGGTTAAGGGAGGAACAGCATTTAAAGGTAAAGAGAGCAGAAGCTGTTTGGAAGCAGGTACAGGTGCAGGAATACAATAAGCAGAAGTATGATGAAAGACGTAAGGCGTCACGTGTTCATAAAGTAGATGACTATGTCATGGTAAGGAATTTTATCAGTACGCCGGGTGCTCCAAGAAAATTTATACCGAAGTTATCAAGTAAGCTTGTAAGCTTGGCCAATCTCCTCGAGGACTGCTACGAAGAAAATGTCATTACCAATCCTCAGCTGCACCTGCCAAAAGATGATGAAAGTTCATCAACACTTCCTCCCAAGAACAGTTACAACTCAGCCTTAGTACATCTACTCTGAACACAGAATCCTCAACCGAAATACCCTTAGATAAACTATCAAATTTGAGACCCAACCGATCTAGCCGAAATGTGTGTTCTTCGCTTGACCTTGTGTGGCTTAGTCTGTCGTTGAAAAACATTCTATTGAATCCCAAGCTATTTTGCGATTCAGAGTTATTGCAATCATTTTGGTGAGAAAAGTCATTTATATGTTGCTGACTTTGTACATTACTAGGTGGTATAGGTATCGGGTCACGATTGTTTATCTGTAGGTTCACTAATAGTTGGATCGCTTTCTCTATATTGTCTTGAATCAATTTTGGTATCAAGTTTCCCAATGCTTCATTGACAATGTTTTTTTTGTGTTCATCCAGCAATTATAAGAGGAAAAGCTGATCGAATGTTACTAGCAGTATTCGTCATGTTTCCATGTGCAACATTCAGAAAATTGTCGACTTGATGGAAATTGTTTCTCAACAGCGCTTGCATTGGTCAATGAGGTAGTCGGATTTGCAACAATTGTTGCGGCATTATTATCGCACGAAATGTGTGTGTCTGAAATTTTTGTTGGCAGAATATTGGAGGCTTCCTGACTACGAGAGAAAGAATTGTTGGTACTATTATCGGCAAGATGTAATTCGCCGCGGCGAGTAGGTATCATTCTCACTTTCGGAGGAGAATGCATTACCGCTCGGAAATTGTTATGTAGCCTATTAGTGGACGTGTCAGGATTGTTACGTAAGGTCTGAGAACGAGTTGAGGTTCCTCTGAGTTGTTTCGGAGCAGCACCGTTACTTGAGGTATTAATATTACTCATCACGTGTTTTGATTTTACGAATGGAAAAGCAAACAGCTGATTTTGTTTTGGTTTATAAAATGGAAAGTAAAACAGCTGAGATTTGATTTGTAATGCTTAACAAGAAAATGTGTTTGACAATGATCGTTGAAATGTTCACTCAAGGAAAGAATTCGATATGTTGACAAGTTCTCAAAAGTAGTAATTTACAAAAAAAAAAAAAAAAAAATAAAATTTGCGAATGATTGAGGTGTTTGATTAATTTGTATACCATATATATTACTTTCGTTACGGTTGGGACTGCTAGGTGATTTCACTAACGACTTAGAAACGATAAACCCTCTCTTATAAACGGCACGGAGTACAGCCCATGTATTACTTTCGTTACATTTTGGACTGATAGGTGATTTCACTAACGACTCAGAAACGATAAACGAAAAGTGTGGAATAGAAGTAAACTGTCTGTGGAAACGCAAAACTCTTTTGTGAAACAAGGTATATTTGAAATCACGACCTTGTATTTTTCTATTCAATTAATTTAACTTCAACCAATTATTATTATTAAGATTATATTTTGCGATTTCGTAAAATTTTTAAAATATAAATGAAATATCCAACCTTCTGCAAGAAAACTGGTTGTGGTTATGTAGGATATTAGTACATCCGTTTCGAGGTAATTTTGGCATCCTTGTTACCATATTGTGGGCGCCGTTGTAAGGACATCAGGTTTGAGTCTCTTTATTTGTTTCGGCTGCCCCACGTTGTTGGGCGCCATTGTAAGTGGGTTTCGGTGTGTGTGGATTGATATGTAAAACTTTTTTACCAGCAGCGCTTGCGGTTGCACGGCATTCACTCGTCGGAGGAGTAGGATCTTGCTGCTATGTTTCAACGGAGCTTACTAAATTGTCAATACAGAAATTGAATAGAAAAAAACATTTGGTGTATTGTGGTGGATCAATACGAAAGAACTAACGCACATGAACTAGTCTTTATAGTAACTTGTGGTGGTATTATAGATGCTATAACACCTAGAGGAACCTTCCCATGGCAATTGGCGTAGCCACTCGCACCATGACTACTCCTTCCTAATTTCTATCGGAATAGTCCCTAACTAATCAAATCACCGAACTCCTTCTTACGCGTTCATTTCAACATTCTACTTAGTGTTAGCTATTTGCGATCTCAAGAGAAACAATAGAAAAAAAATAATAAAATAATTTATCACAAACGAAGATGTTTAGAATTATAAACGCGATTTCATAAGTTTACTTTATTGCGTACAAGTTTATTTGAATGCATATGTATTTGAATGGCTTAGATTAATAAGAGCACTTAGCTTAAACTGATTTCAATGCATGTAAATTTATAGGTTATTGTTTGGTATAGTAGATTAAAAAATATATAATATATATATATATATATTAATATAGACAGGTATAGGTATAAATTGCATGTATAAAATTTGCATGGCTTATATGTATTTGCATGGCTTAGATTAATAAGAACACTTAGGTGGTATATGCATAACCTCCTCGAGCAAAGGGTCGCGGGTTCGAATCCCGTGCCAAGCAATTCTGTAAAAAAAAGTCTTTTCATAGAATTTGTATGTAGTTATATGAAAATCCCGTCGGCGTCAACTCTGACATGAAGGCATAACACTGATGTTTGAGTGGTTGCTGGCTGGGATAAATGTAACGAACTAACAACTAGCACGTACTTAAGACCCACTGGTTGAGGAGGATGTACTAGCTCGTCCCGTCCATTTTGACAACCACCTCTGGGAAAAGTTTCAAACTACTACAGCACCCGCCCGCGCCCTGGAGAAAAAGCCAGTAAAAGGGTATTCATATCCCCTTGGTGCGCGTGCGGTATTAAAAAAAAAAAAGGTTAAACTGATTTCAATGCATGTATATTTATATTTTATTGATTGTTAGAGTAGATTAAAAAATGTTTGTTTATATACAGGGTGAGTTTTTTAACTTGAGACATCCAAATTACTCGAAAAATACGCGATATCGCGAAAAATGTTTCAGACAAAAGTCACAAGGTTCTGAAGGGCACATAAGATGGTGACCACGAATTTGATCTTGAGACCCATTTTCAAGGTCAAACGAAGGTCACTTTTGATTTTTCAAACGATAATTCCTGATTTTCATTGCTCAGTCGTATTCCTCAATGGGGCACACGACTTTTTCTCAAAAGTCTTATTCATTCAGTGCTAGATACCACTGCACTGGCACGAATAAATCATTAATCATTTCAACGTTGTTAGGGTGTTCGAAAGTCGAAATTTGCTTTGAGGGATTCATTATTGCCTCGAGTATAGTTAAAGCTCAAAGTGCACTCTGCCATATTTTTTTTTACCGAAACGGAACTATACTTCATTTAGAAGTTCGATATTTGTTTTGAGGAACTGAATTTTATTAGTAACATTTCCCAGATTAATAATGCAGGCTATTTCAATTCAAGAGAAAATTGAAATAATATTGATTTATGGAGAAAGTTGAAGGAACATCGATGGTGCTGTTGCTCTTTACGCCCAACGTTTCCCAGACCAGGTACGATAGCGCGCTTCCTTTTATCGGGTCATCCAACAATTCACTGGTGAAGGAAGTGTGCAACCAAAGAAAAGGAATCTGCGTGAAAAATTACAATTCTTTTACATGAAACACTTTTTCCAGAAATGCCTTATTATCCCGTCAAAGGGCGCCATAAAACTTAAGACATCAAAATTACTCGAAAAGTACGAAATATCGCGAAAATTGTTTTAGGCAAAAGTCACAAGGTTCTGAAGGGCACATAAGATGGTGACCACGAATTTGATCTTGAGACCCATTTTCAAGGTCAAACGAAGGTCACTTTTGATTTTTCAAACGATAATTCCTGATTTTCATTGCTCAGTCGTATTCCTCAATGGGGCACACGACTTTGTCTCAAAAGTCTTATTCATTCAGTGCTAGATACCACTGCACTGGCACGAATAAACCATTAATCGGTTTTCAACGTTGTTAGGGTGTTCGAAAGTCGAAATTTGCTTTGAGGGATTCATTATTGCCTCGAGTATAGTTAAAGCTCAAAGTGCACTCTGCCATATTTTTTTTTACCGAAACGGAACTATACTTCATTTAGAAGTTCGATATTTGTTTTGAGGAACTGAATTTTATTAGTAACATTTCCCAGATTAATAATGCAGGCTATTTCAATTCAAGAGAAAATTGAAATAATATTGATTTATGGAGAAAGTTGAAGGAACATCGATGGTGCTGTTGCTCTTTACGCCCAACGTTTCCCAGACCAGGTACGATAGCGCGCTTCCTTTTATCGGGTCATCCAACAATTCACTGGTGAAGGAAGTGTGCAACCAAAGAAAAGGAATCTGCGTGAAAAATTACAATTCTTTTACATGAAACACTTTTTCCAGAAATGCCTTATTTTCCCGTCAAAGGGCGCTATAAAACTTAAGACATCAAAGTTACTCGAAAAGTACGAAATATCGCGAAAAATGTTTTAGACAGAAGTCACAAGGTTCTAAAGGGCACATGAGATGGTGACCACGAGTTTGATCTTGAGACCCATTTTTAAGGTCAAACGAAAGTCACTTTTGATTTTTCAAATGATAATTCCTGATTTTCATTGCTCAGTCGTATTCCTCAATGGGACACACGACTTGGTCTCAAAGTGCTAGATACCACTGCACTGGCACGAATAAATCATTAATCGGTTTTCAACGTTGTTAGGTTGTTAGAAAGTCGAGATTAGCTTTGAGGAAGTCATTATTGCCTCGAGTTTAGTTAAAACTCAAAGAAATTTCAGAAAGAAACAAATTGTCCTAAACTTATCAAAGAGTGTATGATGTACACTCTGCCCTTTTTTTCTACTTGAACGGAACTATACTTCATTTAGAAGTTCGATATTTGTTTTGAGGAACTGAATATTATTAGTAACGTTTTCCAGATTAATAATGCAGGCTATTTCAATTCAAGAGAAAATTAAAATAATATTGATTTATGGAGAAAGTGGAAGGAACATCGATGGTGCTGTTGCTCTTTGCGCCCAACGTTTCCCAGACCAGGTACGATAGCGCGCTTCCTTTTATCGGGTCATCCAACAATTCACTGGTGAAGGAAGTGTGCAACCAAAGAAAAGGAATCGGTCAGATAAGGTGACTGTTGAGGACAATGAAATAGTAGTGTTAGCTGCCGTTGCACACGATCCTCACATTAGCACTCGCCAAATAAGTTGTGAATCAGGAATTTCTCAAACGACTGTCTGGAAGATATTACATCGGCATAAATACCATCCTTATCATGTTTCAATGCATCAAGATCTTTCTAGTGAGGATTTTCGCAACCGGGTTTCCTTTTGTCAATGGGCACTTCAGCAAATTGAACGAGACCCCCTTTTCTTCGCCAAGGTGTTATTCTCTGATAAGTCGACTTTCACCAGTTACGGTATGGTCAATCGACATAATATCCATTACTGGGCTACCGAAAACCCTTTTTGGTTGTGACAAGTTGAACGCCAGCACCTTTGGAATGTTAAAGTTTGGACGGAAATTATTGGGGATAAATTTATAGGCCAATATTTTATTGAAGGCAACTTGAATGGCGAAAAGTATGCAAACTTCTTGCGGGACCATCTTCCAGTATTACTAGAAGAACTGCCATTGGAGTTACGACAAACAATGTAGTTTCAACATGATGGTTGTTCAGCCCATTATTCCCGAGTAGCCCGGGGGCGTATTAAACAATATTTACCATCAACGATAGATCTAACGAGGAGGTCCGAGGCCATGGCCTGCTAAATCACCTGATCTTACATTACTTGATTTCTTCTTTTGGGGCTACTTAAAAAGTGAGGTTTACAGAAAAAAGCCAACAACACGTTGGGAAATGGGAAGAATTTAATGATTCAACAGTGGGAGGCAAAGAAACCCACTCTAATTAATCACCCCAAAGGAAACAAAATACTGCTACGTCCACGTCGTTGTTTCTGGATTATGCTAAACGCAGTATGCAAAAACAAATGACAAGCCTACGAGCAATACGACTGAGCAATGAAAATCAGGAATTATCATTTAAAAAAAAAAGAAAATAGGTCTAAAGATCAGATTTCGTGACTTTTGTCTGAAACATTTTTCGCGATATTTTGTACTTTTCGAGTAATTTTGATGTCTTAAGTTTTATGGCGCCCTCTGACGGGAAAAGAACGCATTTTTGAAAAAAGTGTTTCATGTAAAAGAATTGTAATTTTTCACGCAGATTACAAATCTGTCAAAAAATAGGGGTTCCCATTAAAAAATCAAAAGTGACCTTCGTTTGACCTTGAAAATGGGGCTCTTGGTCACCATCTTATGTCATCTTCAGAACCCTGTGACTTTTGTCTGAAACATTTTTCGCGATATCGCGTATTTTTTGAGTAATTTGGATGTCTCAAGTTAAAAAACTCAGCCTGTATATAAATATATATATATACCTATACATTAATATAGATAGGTATAGGTATAAATTGCATGTATAAAATTTTGAAATTCACATAGGTTAAATATAGGGTTTTCTAATAACGACTTGACAATTTTTTTTTTTTAAATAAAAGGCAATTCATTTGAGATATTTCAAAAACTTTATTATTAGCTTGAAGTACAATTAAAACATTTATGAATGGAACTCGACTTCGTTCATATGGCCACCGCGGGCACGTTTGCAGCGGTCGATTCGTTGGACCCAATTTTCAACGACTCGGCCACACATTTTGGCCGAAACGGCCGCTATTTCGCGTTTAATGTTGGCTCTGAGCTCTTCCACTGTCGTCGGCGTGTTGGCATAAACCAATGACTTAACGTAGTCCCACAGAAAATAGTCAAGCGGCGTTAAATCGCACGAACGAGGCGGCCAATCGACTGGCCCATGTCTTGAGATAACACGCTCACCATACTTACTCTTCAATAAATCGATTGTAGCGTGTGGTGTGTGGCACCATCCTGTTGAAACCACATGTCGTCCAAGTCCATATCTTCCAATTCGGGCCAAAAATAATCGGTGGTCATGGCGCGATAACGTGACGATCGTTATCGTCGATGAAAAAATATGGCCCAATAACGCCGTCGGCATGCAAACTGCACCAAACAGCTATTTTTTGTGGATGAAGTCTTGATGCATGAAGCACATGTGGGTTTTCACCCGACCAATAACGCATACTTTGCTTATTGACGAACCTATTGAGCCAAAAATGAGCTTCGTCACTGAAGATGATTTTGCGATGAAATTCATCATCTTGGCGCATCTTCTCCAGAACCCAATCGGAGAACATAGTTCGTTAGTGTAATTTATCATGATGAAAATGTTGAGTTTACTGAATAAATTGAAAGTGACAGTTTGATGATAAGTGAAAGAGTGCGTTCACAAATTAAATTCAAAGTTGTCAAGTCTCTATTGGAAAACCCTATATATACCTTACATAAATAATTAATATCTAAACATACATATCCATAAATAGGGTTTTCCAATAGGGACTTGACAACTTTGAATTTAATTTGTGAACGCCCTCTTTCACTAATCATTAAACTGTCACTGTCTATTTATTCAGTAAACTCAACATTCTCATCATCGTAAAGTATACTAACGAGCAACGTCTGCAAATTATAAAAATTTTCTACAGATATTCGGAGTCGCAAAATCATCTTCAGTGACGAAGCTCATTTTTGACTCAATGGGTTCGTCAATAAGCAAAATATGCGTTATTGGTCGGGTGAGAACCCACATGTGCTTCATGAATCACCAGTTCATCCACAAAAAATAACTGTTTGGTGCGGCTTGCATGCCGGCGGCGTTATTGGGCCATATTTTTTCGTCGACGATAACGATCGTCCAGTTACTGTGAATGGTCAGCGTTATCGCGCCATCATCACTGATTACTTTTGGCCCGAATTGGTAGATATGGACTTGGACGACATGTGGTTTCACAAGCCACACACCACACGCTACAATCGATTTATTAAAGAGTAAGTATGGTGAGTGTGCTATCTCAAGACATGGGTCAGTCGATTGGCCGCCTCGTTCGTTGCGATTTAACGCCGATTGACTATTTTCTGTGGGACTACGTTAAGTCATTGGTTTATGTCAACACGCCGACGACGTTGGAAAATTTCGTTTCGGCCGAAATGTGTGGCCGAGTCGTTGAAAATTGGGTCCAACGAATCGACCGCTGCAAACGTTCCCGCGGTGTCCATATGAACGAAGTCGAGTTCCATTAATAAATATTTTGATTGTACTTCAAGCCAATAATAAAGTTTTTGAAATATCTCAAATGGTTTGCCTTTTATTTAAAAACAAAATTGTCAAGTCGTTATTAGAAAACCCTATATTTAACCTATGTGAATTTCAAAATTTTATACATGCAATTTATACCTATACCTATATATATATATATTTATATACAGGCTGAGTTTTTTAACTTGAGACATCCAAATTACTCAAAAAATACGCGATATCGCGAAAAATGTTTCAGACAAAAGTCACAGGGTTCTGAAGATGACATAAGATGGTGACCAAGAGCCCCATTTTCAAGGTCAAACGAAGGTCACTTTTGATTTTTTAATGGGAACCCCTATTTTTTGACAGATTTGTAATCTGCGTGAAAAATTACAATTCTTTTACATGAAACACTTTTTTCAAAAATGCGTTCTTTTCCCGTCAGAGGGCGCCATAAAACTTAAGACATCAAAATTACTCGAAAAGTACAAAATATCGCGAAAAATGTTTCAGACAAAAGTCACGAGGTCCTGAAGGGGACATAAGATGGTGACCGCGAGTTTGATCTTTAGACCTATTTTCTTTTTTTTTTAAATGATAATTCCTGATTTTCATTGCTCAGTCGTATTGCTCGTAGGCTTGTCATTTGTTTTTGCATACTGCGTTTAGCATAATCCAGAAACAACGACGTGGACGTAGCAGTATTTTGTTTCCTTTGGGGTGATTAATTAGAGTGGGTTTCTTTGCCTCCCACTGTTGAATCATTAAATTCTTCCCATTTCCCAACGTGTTGTTGGCTTTTTTCTGTAAACCTCACTTTTTAAGTAGCCCCAAAAGAAGAAATCAAGTAATGTAAGATCAGGTGATTTAGCAGGCCATGGCCTCGGACCTCCTCGTTAGATCTATCGTTGATGGTAAATATTGTTTAATACGCCCCCGGGCTACTCGGGAATAATGGGCTGAACAACCATCATGTTGAAACTACATTGTTTGTCGTAACTCCAATGGCAGTTCTTCTAGTAATACTGGAAGATGGTCCCGCAAGAAGTTTGCATACTTTTCGCCATTCAAGTTGCCTTCAATAAAATATTGGCCTATAAATTTATCCCCAATAATTTCCGTCCAAACTTTAACATTCCAAAGGTGCTGGCGTTCAACTTGTCACAACCAAAAAGGGTTTTCGGTAGCCCAGTAATGGATATTATGTCGATTGACCATACCGTAACTGGTGAAAGTCGACTTATCAGAGAATAACACCTTGGCGAAGAAAAGGGGGTCTCGTTCAATTTGCTGAAGTGCCCATTGACAAAAGGAAACCCGGTTGCGAAAATCCTCACTAGAAAGATCTTGATGCATTGAAACATGATAAGGATGGTATTTATGCCGATGTAATATCTTCCAGACAGTCGTTTGAGAAATTCCTGATTCACAACTTATTTGGCGAGTGCTAATGTGAGGATCGTGTGCAACGGCAGCTAACACTACTATTTCATTGTCCTCAACAGTCACCTTATCTGACCGATTCCTTTTCTTTGGTTGCACACTTCCTTCACCAGTGAATTGTTGGATGACCCGATAAAAGGAAGCGCGCTATCGTACCTGGTCTGGGAAACGTTGGGCGCAAAGAGCAACAGCACCATCGATGTTCCTTCCACTTTCTCCATAAATCAATATTATTTTAATTTTCTCTTGAATTGAAATAGCCTGCATTATTAATCTGGAAAACGTTACTAATAATATTCAGTTCCTCAAAACAAATATCGAACTTCTAAATGAAGTATAGTTCCGTTCAAGTAGAAAAAAAGGGCAGAGTGTACATCATACACTCTTTGATAAGTTTAGGACAATTTGTTTCTTTCTGAAATTTCTTTGAGTTTTAACTAAACTCGAGGCAATAATGACTTCCTCAAAGCTAATCTCGACTTTCTAACAACCTAACAACGTTGAAAACCGATTAATGATTTATTCGTGCCAGTGCAGTGGTATCTAGCACTTTGAGACCAAGTCGTGTGTCCCATTGAGGAATACGACTGAGCAATGAAAATCAGGAATTATCATTTGAAAAATCAAAAGTGACTTTCGTTTGACCTTAAAAATGGGTCTCAAGATCAAACTCGTGGTCACCATCTCATGTGCCCTTTAGAACCTTGTGACTTCTGTCTAAAACATTTTTCGCGATATTTCGTACTTTTCGAGTAACTTTGATGTCTTAAGTTTTATAGCGCCCTTTGACGGGAAAATAAGGCATTTCTGGAAAAAGTGTTTCATGTAAAAGAATTGTAATTTTTCACGCAGATTCCTTTTCTTTGGTTGCACACTTCCTTCACCAGTGAATTGTTGGATGACCCGATAAAAGGAAGCGCGCTATCGTACCTGGTCTGGGAAACGTTGGGCGTAAAGAGCAACAGCACCATCGATGTTCCTTCAACTTTCTCCATAAATCAATATTATTTCAATTTTCTCTTGAATTGAAATAGCCTGCATTATTAATCTGGGAAATGTTACTAATAAAATTCAGTTCCTCAAAACAAATATCGAACTTCTAAATGAAGTATAGTTCCGTTTCGGTAAAAAAAAATATGGCAGAGTGCACTTTGAGCTTTAACTATACTCGAGGCAATAATGAATCCCTCAAAGCAAATTTCGACTTTCGAACACCCTAACAACGTTGAAAACCGATTAATGGTTTATTCGTGCCAGTGCAGTGGTATCTAGCACTGAATGAATAAGACTTTTGAGACAAAGTCGTGTGCCCCATTGAGGAATACGACTGAGCAATGAAAATCAGGAATTATCGTTTGAAAAATCAAAAGTGACCTTCGTTTGACCTTGAAAATGGGTCTCAAGATCAAATTCGTGGTCACCATCTTATGTGCCCTTCAGAACCTTGTGACTTTTGCCTAAAACAATTTTCGCGATATTTCGTACTTTTCGAGTAATTTTGATGTCTTAAGTTTTATGGCGCCCTTTGACGGGATAATAAGGCATTTCTGGAAAAAGTGTTTCATGTAAAAGAATTGTAATTTTTCACGCAGATTCCTTTTCTTTGGTTGCACACTTCCTTCACCAGTGAATTGTTGGATGACCCGATAAAAGGAAGCGCGCTATCGTACCTGGTCTGGGAAACGTTGGGCGTAAAGAGCAACAGCACCATCGATGTTCCTTCAACTTTCTCCATAAATCAATATTATTTCAATTTTCTCTTGAATTGAAATAGCCTGCATTATTAATCTGGGAAATGTTACTAATAAAATTCAGTTCCTCAAAACAAATATCGAACTTCTAAATGAAGTATAGTTCCGTTTCGGTAAAAAAAAATATGGCAGAGTGCACTTTGAGCTTTAACTATACTCGAGGCAATAATGAATCCCTCAAAGCAAATTTCGACTTTCGAACACCCTAACAACGTTGAAATGATTAATGATTTATTCGTGCCAGTGCAGTGGTATCTAGCACTGAATGAATAAGACTTTTGAGAAAAAGTCGTGTGCCCCATTGAGGAATACGACTGAGCAATGAAAATCAGGAATTATCGTTTGAAAAATCAAAAGTGACCTTCGTTTGACCTTGAAAATGGGTCTCAAGATCAAATTCGTGGTCACCATCTTATGTGCCCTTCAGAACCTTGTGACTTTTGCCTAAAACAATTTTCGCGATATTTCGTACTTTTCGAGTAATTTTGATGTCTTAAGTTTTATGGCGCCCTTTGACGGGATAATAAGGCATTTTTGGAAAAAGTTTTTCATGTAAAAGAATTGTAATTTTTCACGCAGATTACGAATCTGTCAAAAAAATGGGGGTTCCCATTAAAAAAATCAAAAGTGATCTTCGTTTGACCTTGAAAATGGGGCTCAAGTTCAAACTCGTGGTAACCATCTTATGTCCCCTTCAGAACCTTGTGACTTTTGTCTGAAACATTTTTCGCGATATCGCGTATTTTTCGAGTAATTTGGATGTCTCAAGTTAAAAAACTCACCCTGTATATAAACAAACATTTTTTAATCTACTCTAACAATCAATAAAATATAAATATACATGCATTGAAATCAGTTTAACCTTTTTTTTTTTTAATACCGCACGCGCACCAAGGGGATATGAATACCCTTTTACTGGCTTTTTCTCCAGGGCGCGGGCGGGTGCTGTAGTAGTTTGAAACTTTTCCCAGAGGTGGTTGTCAAAATGGACGGGACGAGCTAGTACATCCTCCTCAACCAGTGGGTCTTAAGTACGTGCTAGTTGTTAGTTCGTTACATTTATCCCAGCCAGCAACCACTCAAACATCAGTGTTATGCCTTCATGTCAGAGTTGACGCCGACGGGATTTTCATATAACTACATACAAATTCTATGAAAAGACTTTTTTTTACAGAATTGCTTGGCACGGGATTCGAACCCGCGACCCTTTGCTCGAGGAGGTTATGCATATACCACCTAAGTGTTCTTATTAATCTAAGCCATGCAAATACATATAAGCCATGCAAATTTTATACATGCAATTTATACCTATACCTGTCTATATTAATATATATATATATATATTATATATTTTTTAATCTACTATACCAAACAATAACCTATAAATTTACATGCATTGAAATCAGTTTAAGCTAAGTGCTCTTATTAATCTAAGCCATTCAAATACATATGCATTCAAATAAACTTGTACGCAATAAAGTAAACTTATGAAATCGCGTTTATAATTCTAAACATCTTCGTTTGTGATAAATTATTTTATTATTTTTTTTCTATTGTTTCTCTTGAGATCGCAAATAGCTAACACTAAGTAGAATGTTGAAATGAACGCGTAAGAAGGAGTTCGGTGATTTGATTAGTTAGGGACTATTCCGATAGAAATTAGGAAGGAGTAGTCATGGTGCGAGTGGCTACGCCAATTGCCATGGGAAGGTTCCTCTAGGTGTTATAGCATCTATAATACCACCACAAGTTACTATAAAGTCTAGTTCATGTGCGTTAGTTCTTTCGTATTGATCCACCACAATACACCAAATGTTTTTTTCTATTCAATTTCTGTATTGGCAATTTAGTAAGCTCCGTTGAAACATAGCAGCAAGATCCTACTCCTCCGACGAGTGAATGCCGTGCAACCGCAAGCGCTGCTGGTAAAAAAGTTTTACATATCAATCCACACACACCGAAACCCACTTACAATGGCGCCCAACAACGTGGGGCAGCCGAAACAAATAAAGAGACTCAAACCTGATGTCCTTACAACGGCGCCCACAATATGGTAACAAGGATGCCAAAATTACCTCGAAACGGATGTACTAATATCCTACATAACCACAACCAGTTTTCTTGCAGAAGGTTGGATATTTCATTTATATTTTAAAAATTTTACGAAATCGCAAAATATAATCTTAATAATAATAATTGGTTGAAGTTAAATTAATTGAATAGAAAAATACAAGGTCGTGATTTCAAATATACCTTGTTTCACAAAAGAGTTTTGCGTTTCCACAGACAGTTTACTTCTATTCCACACTTTTCGTTTATCGTTTCTGAGTCGTTAGTGAAATCACCTATCAGTCCAAAATGTAACGAAAGTAATACATGGGCTGTACTCCGTGCCGTTTATAAGAGAGGGTTTATCGTTTCTAAGTCGTTAGTGAAATCACCTAGCAGTCCCAACCGTAACGAAAGTAATATATATGGTATACAAATTAATCAAACACCTCAATCATTCGCAAATTTTATTTTTTTTCTTTTTTTTTTTTGTAAATTACTACTTTTGAGAACTTGTCAACATATCGAATTCTTTCCTTGAGTGAACATTTCAACGATCATTGTCAAACACATTTTCTTGTTAAGCATTACAAATCAAATCTCAGCTGTTTTACTTTCCATTTTATAAACCAAAACAAAATCAGCTGTTTGCTTTTCCATTCGTAAAATCAAAACACGTGATGAGTAATATTAATACCTCAAGTAACGGTGCTGCTCCGAAACAACTCAGAGGAACCTCAACTCGTTCTCAGACCTTACGTAACAATCCTGACACGTCCACTAATAGGCTACATAACAATTTCCGAGCGGTAATGCATTCTCCTCCGAAAGTGAGAATGATACCTACTCGCCGCGGCGAATTACATCTTGCCGATAATAGTACCAACAATTCTTTCTCTCGTAGTCAGGAAGCCTCCAATATTCTGCCAACAAAAATTTCAGACACACACATTTCGTGCGATAATAATGCTGCAACAATTGTTGCAAATCCGACTACCTCATTGACCAATGCAAGCGCTGTTGAGAAACAATTTCCATCAAGTCGACAATTTTCTGAATGTTGCACATGGAAACATGACGAATACTGCTAGTAACATTCGATCAGCTTTTCCTCTTATAATTGCTGGATGAACACAAAAAAAACATTGTCAATGAAGCATTGGGAAACTTGATACCAAAATTGATTCAAGACAATATAGAGAAAGCGATCCAACTATTAGTGAACCTACAGATAAACAATCGTGACCCGATACCTATACCACCTAGTAATGTACAAAGTCAGCAACATATAAATGACTTTTCTCACCAAAATGATTGCAATAACTCTGAATCGCAAAATAGCTTGGGATTCAATAGAATGTTTTTCAACGACAGACTAAGCCACACAAGGTCAAGCGAAGAACACACATTTCGGCTAGATCGGTTGGGTCTCAAATTTGATAGTTTATCTAAGGGTATTTCGGTTGAGGATTCTGTGTTCAGAGTAGATGTACTAAGGCTGAGTTGTAACTGTTCTTGGGAGGAAGTGTTGATGAACTTTCATCATCTTTTGGCAGGTGCAGCTGAGGATTGGTAATGACATTTTCTTCGTAGCAGTCCTCGAGGAGATTGGCCAAGCTTACAAGCTTACTTGATAACTTCGGTATAAATTTTCTTGGAGCACCCGGCGTACTGATAAAATTCCTTACCATGACATAGTCATCTACTTTATGAACACGTGACGCCTTACGTCTTTCATCATACTTCTGCTTATTGTATTCCTGCACCTGTACCTGCTTCCAAACAGCTTCTGCTCTCTTTACCTTTAAATGCTGTTCCTCCCTTAACCTGACAATTTTTTTTTCAAATTTTCTTTTAGACGATCGATTAGCCATGGTAAACTCTATATCCAACAACATGTTCTCTAAACCCCTGTTTCCATCGTAACTCACCGCTTTCGCTATCATAGGACCAAGGTTCATATTTATTCGCTCTACCTGTCCATTGTCTTGCGGCGACCCTGTACCTATCTTTATATGTCTTATATAATTCTCCTCCATAAAATCTTTAAGCTCATACCCCGTAAAAGCACTTCCCCTATCCGATACTATGTTCGTGGGACGACTGTATGCAACGAAGTACTTCCTTGAGTGCTTTGAGTGGCGTATAATTTAACGTACTTGGTGAACGCATCCACCACTAGGAATACATAGTTCTTCTTAAATCTCTCCAATCCAACACCAACCCATTAAGCATCTCGTAAAAAGCATCTTCTCTCTCTTCTTACATTTTCCTCAACCACCTGATCCGTTCGTCCCGCCCCTGACTAATTGATAGACTCTGCTCAAAGGTGTTACCTTCCAGCACTAAAATATTCGTACTTCTATTGAGAGCATCTACGTGCCGCACTCTCTCTCGCATTGCATGGCCCACCGAGCAATACGCGCGTTAATGATTTTTTGTTTAACGTAAGGGTCAGCGAGTTGCAGTCCGTCACTATCTGCAACAACAAGGGATACCTTGCAAATATATACGAAAACGCTCCAAGGCATAATTGCTAGAGTTTCTAACTCAAAACTATGGTATCTAGCCCCGCATTCTGTAGTTCTTCTTGAAAAGAAAAAAACACTGGGTGTAGCTTTCCGTCCGACTTCTTCTGCATTAGTATAGAGCCAAACCCAACTAAACTAGAATCACAGTGTAGTTCTGTCTCATCTTTCGGGACGTAGATTGGCGAAACCGGAGCATCCAGTAGCTTGTTCTTGAGCTATGATGATGATGAATTTCATCGCAAAATCATCTTCAGTGACGAAGCTCATTTTTGGCTCAATAGGTTCGTCAATAAGCAAAGTATGCGTTATTGGTCGGGTGAAAACCCACATGTGCTTCATGCATCAAGACTTCATCCACAAAAAATAGCTGTTTGGTGCAGTTTGCATGCCGACGGTGTTATTGGGCCATATTTTTTCATCGACGATAACGATCGTCACGTTATCGCGCCATGACCACCGATTATTTTTGGCCCGAATTGGAAGATATGGACTTGGACGACATGTGGTTTCAACAGGATGGTGCCACACACCACACGCTACAATCGATTTATTGAAGAGTAAGTATGGTGAGCGTGTTATCTCAAGACATGGGCCAGTCGATTGGCCGCCTCGTTCGTGCGATTTAACGCCGCTTGACTATTTTCTGTGGGACTACGTTAAGTCATTGGTTTATGCCAACACGCCGACGACAGTGGAAGAGCTCAGAGCCAACATTAAACGCGAAATAGCGGCCGTTTCGGCCAAAATGTGTGGCCGAGTCGTTGAAAATTGGGTCCAACGAATCGACCGCTGCAAACGTGCCCGCGGTGGCCATATGAACGAAGTCGAGTTCCATTCATAAATGTTTTAATTGTACTTCAAGCTAATAATAAAGTTTTTGAAATATCTCAAATGAATTGCCTTTTATTTAAAAAAAAAAATTGTCAAGTCAAGTCAAGTACATGTGTATGTACTATATATATTATGTAGAGCAAATGGTTAACTGTTAATATTTAAGTACATACTTTTAAATTTTAGATTAAGCCATTGTAATAATTGGGTTTAAAGATACATATACGTACAAAAAGCATGTTTGATTTAGTGAGTAATGGTATAATAAGACTTGAGAAAAGTTATAGAAGTGTTAATGAAATTTAAGTAAATGTATGTACTCACGATTGGCTTGATGATCCAGTTGAATTTTGTGCAGAAAGTTCAGCCTACGATCCAATGTTACCTCTGTTTTAATATGTTAAGTGTAAGTGAACACATATTACTTTTCTCTGGTCTTGTTGGAAATTAAATTCGACAAATTGACTTAACCTAAATTTTATGTACATGTGTAAACGTAGTATAAACCATCAATGTTAACTTTCATACAATAAACATCGAAAATATTGAAATGTCAATTCACATATAAAAGGAAAACCTTAGAGCAATAAAACAAAACATTTTATAACGTATCGGAGATCGGTAGTTTTATTTAACGTTTTGATTAAAACAAGAAACATTGGTCCTTTTCGAGCCACGAGTAAAACGGATTGTGAGAAACAGTTTTTTTTTAACAAAATTACATAAAGACAGACAGTTGTAAATGTGAAAGAAAAAAAAAAACTAAAAAATTACCAAAAAAAATCAAATAACTTGAATTGTGAATCGAATACAGGAGCCGTTAACAATTTACCGCTGAATTGCGTACAGCGCTGGATTCTTGTGTGAATTAACCGCTCGAACTGAGTGCATAGTGGATCCGTTCTATCCATTGCAGGAACAGTCTAGTACACCGTTGGACACGGTACACCTTCAGTACAACAGAATACGATTCTCAGATCACAATTTCCGTATCTTCGAAACGAAAAAAATTATTTAACTTAAGTTTTTATCCTTTGAAATAGAATTTACCTGGGCTTTTTTGCTGATTTTTGTGAATTTTTTTTTTTCAACTCAAACCCTTCACGATGAGTGCGAACAAATTGGTTAAAAATCTGTTACAACAGATAATAAAAGATAAAGAAAATTTAGCGAAACGTTCGATGAAGGATAGATCGTGGAATTATCTAAACACAAGGCTGTTCATCCTAGAGGAGAACTACAAGCCTAGTTCGGAGTGCAACATTGTCAGTGCTTCCGCAAGGAAGGAAGTCAAGGATTCCGCAATAGAAGAAGAGATTCAAGAATTATTCCAAAACATCAACGAAATTTACATTGAATACCGTACGGATCTGCTAGACAACATGGACAAAATCAAAAACCATCCGGAGCTCCGGTAAGTTCTGTGAAAACAAATGTAACATCAGATAAAAATATTATATGATTACCAAAAATAAATTTACCCACGTTTTCGAGAAATTACGAGAGCTGGAAATCTTTTCATGACCTTTTTTCTTCACTCATTCATAATAATAAGTCGCTTTCTGAAATTGAAAAAATGCACTACCTGAATTCTAGTTTGGCGGATGAAGCAGATCGTCTTTTGCAGCATTTATCAATAGACAGCGGAAATTATGAGAAAGCTTGGGAAATACTAGCCTCTTGATATGATCACAAACGAATTCTTGTTAGCGCGCAATTCAAATTGTTATTTGGGCAAGCGGTCTTGCAGAACGAGAACGCAGAAAGGTTAAGAAATCTTTTAGACACAACTACTGAATGTCGTCATGCATTCCAAAACCTAGAGCTACCTGTTGAATACTGGGATTCCTTTCTAATTTATTGCATTTTGCAGAAACTTCCCGCAATCACTCAGCAACTGTGGGAAAAAAGATTAGGTTCGTCAAAAAACACGAGAGATTTGCCTACCTTTAAGGAGTTTGCCGAATTTTTAGAAGCTAGATTCCGTACTTTAGAGGTCGTGGATCAGCAAGGTTAAAGGGTTCAATCAGTAGGAATTCATAATAGCATTCAGAAAATTCAGGGGCCGACTAAATCAAACCCTTTCCTCTTAAGTTCGAAGAATAGAGATGAATACAGCTGCAAGGTGTGTAACAGAGAACAACATTCTCTGCGAAAATGTAAACGCTTTTTAAAAATGGATATAGGTGCACGGCTAGGTAGTGCAAGGGAAAACCTAATACACCTGAGTCTTAAACTACTACACCACCCGTACGCGCCCTGGAGAAAAGTCAGTAAAAGGGTATTCATATCCCCTTTGTGCGCGCGCGGTAATATATAAAAAAAAAAAAAAATAAAATAAAAAGGAAGATAGGGGTTTGCGAAAATTGTCTCGCTTTCAGCCACTCCACATCTCATTGTCCGAGTAGGATCCTTTGTTATTTTTGCCAGCAGCCTAATCATTCTCTGCTCCACCAACACAACACAACAGTAATTCTCATACAAACACAAATGCACATTCACAACCCATAGCTCACACATCTAACTGCAATTCTCACAATTCACACAACTCAATACAGTCCATTAGAACCTCACACAACGCTACTCAAAGCAATCGGTTTCCATACGCCCAAGCTTCCACTCAACACACAAACCCCTTAAATCAAGCCCAATCCTATCAGGTTTCAGCAGTTGGCTCAAACGTTCCCGAATTCATACCAACCGGCCGTCAACAAATCTGCATCAGAACCAACTCATCGGTGTACACATTTCATAATCACCATCAACATAACACAAAGGTACTTCTGGCGACAGCATTGGTAAAGGTCAAGATATCAACAGGAGAAGACGTGCACCTAAGAGCCTTAATAGATCCAGGGTCGGAAACGACGTTCATCACAGAAGAAGCGGTGCAACTGCTCAATATCAGAACACGACAAACATTTGTCGAAGTCTCCGGGTTGGGGAAGGTCAGGAGCGGAACATGCCACATCTTGGTAAATATCACTCTCGGGTCACTTAACTCGAACTTTGAGTGCCGCATCCAAGCACTCGTTTTCAAGTCCCTCACTTGCCTTCTTCCGGCCAACCAATTGACTGTCGACAAATGGAACCACCTTAGGGGTCTAAAACTATCAGATCCCTTCTTCTACAGATCTTCTCTTAGGTAGCGATGTCTATTCCGAAATCGTGTTGCCCCACATATCTAGAGACGAAGATACGACCTTACGAATTGCTCAGAAGACAGAGCTTGGCTGGATAGTACTCGGCAGAGTACCAACAGAATGCCCCAACGAAATAAAAAGCTTCTTCCAGGTGGTTAACCTTGACCAACAAATGCGAAAATTTTGGGAAATTGGGGAGGCTCCATTCGCAAAACACGAAGCTTGCGATGACAAAGCTTGTGAAGAAGATTTCGCTTCACGCACAATAAGAACGTCGGACGGACGTTTTCAGGTAATTCGAGGAAGTTATCCTCGAGAGAAGGAGCCCTACGTAGGTTTCTTCAATTGGAGAGGCGTTTCGAGAAAAACCCAAGACACCAACAATATAAGGCATGTATAAACGAGTACTTACAGCTTGGACAGATGAAGGAAGTTGATGTCAATACTGACAAACGGCTGGGAACGCCTTATCACTTCTTTCTTCCACATCACGCTGTTTTGAAGGAGGAAAGCTCTACAACAAAGTTACGATTTGTCTTTGATGCCGCCGCAAAAACTACAGATGGTACATCTCTCAACGATCATCTGCTGGTAGGACCTAAAATCCAAAATAATATCATTGATATTATCATCATTAATCTTAGAAAGTGGACAAGCAACCGCGACCAACTGCTACACCAAATTCCAGAAGGAATTCCAGAAGGCGATCGGGAAATAGATTTTTCTTTACTTCCAGGAGTTTCATATCATATTAAGGCCTTAGGCATAAAATGATTTCCCTTGCAAGATTCCTTTTCTTTTCAGAATATATCTTCCGAAGTCACAAAAAGGATGATTCTTTCATCAACGGCGAGGCTTTTCGACCCACTCGGATGGATATCTCCCTGCGTTGTAAGGGCCTAGATGATAATGCAGCAGTTGTGGGGCCGAAGTCTTAACTATGACAGTCCAATTCCTGCAGATTTGGTAAAGGCTTGGCAAAATTTCCAACAGCAAATACCTCTTTTGGAACTGGAACTGTGCGGAGCAGTTATTCTGGCTGGGCTGGTCGATTACACAGCACTAGTTCTAGACCTACAGAACGTCCGAAAATTCTCATGGACCGATTCAACAATCACACTCTCCTGGATCACTGCATCGCCATCGAAATGGACCACCTTCATCTGTAACCGGGTAGCAGAAATTCAGCCATTAACCGACATCAGCATTTAGAAACACATTCCAACTCCTACGCGATGAGTGGGATTTTCCACTTCCACCTCAACAGATCCACAACACAGACATCGAACAACGTCCCGCCAAGATCCTTTGTACCATTGAAATAAAAAACGACATCTTCGCACTCATTCTAAGGCAGTCTAAATTATCAAAACTTGTTAGAATCATTGCCCTTTATTTTAGATTTGCAAATAACTCAAGAAAATCTCCTAAAATTAGAAACGTCTCTCTACTTTCAACTGAAGAACGTAATTTAGTCTCAACAGTAGCAATCCGCAATGTCCAAGGTAAAATATTCTCAACACAAATAACTGAGCTTCAAACAAAGGGAAACAAGAAGTTCCTAAATTCCTCAAACTCTTTCATCGACTCAGAAGGAATTTTGCGAGCTGGAGGAAGACTGCAAAACTCAACCCTCTCGTATGACCAGCAACATCCAATCATACTACGTGGGAACCATCACTATACTAAGCTGCTAATCCTCGACGCGCACAACCGGACACTTCACGGAGGAACTTAGCAAGTGATATCACATCTACGCGCAAGGTACTGGGTACTCAACGTAAAAAATGCGGTAAAAAAATGTATCCACTCGTGTATAACCTGTTTCAGGTTTCGTACCAAGGCAGCGAAACAACTAATGGGTAGTTTACCTGCTCCAAGAGTTCGCGTGTCACAACCATTCTCCAACACCGGAATCGACTACGCGGGCCCGATTGACGTAAGGGCATGGAAAGGTCGCAATGCCAATACCTTTAATGCATATTTCGCCATATTTATGTTTGGCAACGAAGGCCATTCATATTGAGCTCGTCAGTGACCTAACCTCTTAAGCCTTCATAGCAGATCTACGAAGGTTTGTGGCAAGAAGAGGACTGTGTACAAACATATACAGTGACTGCGGGACCAACTTCGTCGGAGCTAATACAACGTTAAAAGGTGTCACTTTATTCCTCCTGCTTCTCCTCATTTAGGTGGACTATGGAAAGCGGGAGTCAAATCAATAAAGCACCACCTCAAACGCATCGTTGGACAGGAGACGTTTACCTTTGAGGAACTCTCCACGCTTCTGTCACAGATTGAAGCGTGTTTAAATTCGAGACCTCTATGTCCCATGACAAACTACCCGGAAGATCTCACCATTCTCACACCTGGACACTTCCTCATCGGACGTGGTTCTAATAAGGGATGAGAGGCTACCACCATCGAAGTGGAGTTTAGGACGAATTACCGATACACACCCCGGAGAAGACAACCTAATACGAGTCGTTACATTAAAAACACAGAACGGAGAACTAAAACGGCCAATTCAAAAGATCTGCCTACTGCCATGCAACAAATCACAAGAAAAAGCAATAATTTAAATGTAAATAATAACATAGGTATCTCACGAAACAACCTGTCACACAACAAAATAGCAATCAACATCTAATTATTCAATTCTCTCTCTCATTCAATAACCCAAAATTATCACACACACCATTTTCTTTCATTTAAAACAATATTTTTCACATATTTCAACTGCAATGTAAAATAATCCGTCGAATTCGACTGCACAATTTTTAAATACATACATTCATTCATCCATAGCAAAACATATCCACAGCTACAAAAAAAAAAAAACCCATTGATTTCCAATTGCACACACATAATTTCTCCCACGCAAGACACATATCCGTTCATTCTGAAAAACTAAAATTATACCATTTATCCATCCACACAATACATTTCACCAACACCTCATTGATTCGCACATAATTAATTACAGATTAAAATAATAATCACACTTCACTCTCTTTAAATTCAAGACAAAACGCGTACAACACAAATTAATAATACGCTTCCAGCCCAGTGCATGCTGCACCGGTAAAGTGCGTAAACTTTCTCCACACAGCCACCGAAACCTATCCATTATCTTAAAATTATAATACACAACACCACACAACACTCCAAATATATTTTAAAACAACAGATTTCAGAATTATAATACAATAACAACTTACCTGGAATTATTTCGTACAAAAAAAAAATTCGAGTTGAAACTTCACTACACCACATCACCAAGTCGCCATTGTTACTATATGTTTACACAATTGATTGGCTTCGATCTTCGTCAAAATGGTAAAGGACAAGAAAGAAAACACCGATGGAAACGACACTATAATAACGCCTGAGCGACAGAGAAAAGAGGGTAATCAAGTTATCCAACATTGATCTTCGGCAATGTCAATGAATTCATGTATAGGGTTGCTCTTCTTACTTATATGTGTTCATACATTTTTTTACACTTGCGATGTCCAGTTGAATTGCAAATAGTAATCCATTTTCTCCTTCATATCAAAAGGTACTAGATTCCGAGCCACAGGGTGTTCCAGTACCGAAAGAGACTACACTTGAAATTTTGCGAATAAGTTCACGGCCGGGGATAATGTTGGAAATTAAATTCAACCCAATTATGTATATGTGTTAACGTAGTATAAACTATCAATGTCAACTTTCATACAATAAACATCGAAAATATTGAAATGTCAATTCACATATAAAAGGAAAACCTTAGAGCAATAAAACAAAACATTTTATAAAGTATTTTATTTATGATTTTAAATTTTAGATTAATTACAAAAAAAATCGAAAGAATGTATGTATATCTAAATGAATATGTATATACGAATGCATATATTATACAAATGTATATATATATATGAGTGTGTGTGAATGTGTGTTGGTATGAAGAATATAAATTGCGGTTTCAGTGGAGGTACGTTTCAGGAGCATTGGTGCACACCCGACTTAATTCTGCTAATCAAGGTTATGTTGGCCGCATGCTCGACAATTTTAGCGAGCATCTTGGCGGAACATTGATGTATTAGTTGGGCAGATCATTCTCTTGTGAAAGGATTAATTCCCCTTTTTTTCTGGTTTTGACATAGACGTAAGTGGAGCACTAGAATATCGTTTAGCAACTCCTGAGTTTATCACCTGTTTTCAATGCATATTGCTACTAATTTGTTCAAATGTTAGTCGAAATTTCTTACCTTGTCTTTTTTTCTCTAAGAAGTTTAGATTGTTCGGTGCAGAAACAATTTGTTTAAACTTGGTCCCACAGTGCTGAATGAGCAGAAACGAGTGTTGAGGAAATATAAACTTCAAATTATGGTAATTTGACCACTGTTATTTCAACATGACCGCCAAGATTGCCTGACTTACGGACTGAATGTACAAGTGAATGTGGAGCAGAACAAAAGAATGATAGGCGAAATTGAACTGCCTTATATAAGCTAGGATATCGTATATCCAATTGGTATATATATATACCAATTAGTATCAAATTGGCTGTGTTTAATCGTATATGTGTACTCCCCGAGCTACGATGGAGTGTGGTTCTACACTCTCGATGCAAGATCTGCTGGGTTTTCTAACTCTAACTCGATTTGAAACAAAACATTTCCTGACAATGAATCGTACCACTGCTAGTGTAATAGTAGAATCTATCCGAGCGTTCTCTCAGTTTCTTTCCATTCCATTGCAAGCTTCACGTGTTTTGAAATTTTTGCTAGAAATACAGCAGGGTATAACTTAAGTTTGGGTATTGTTACAGTGGTGGTATTCAATGTCTTTATTTGTGGTACTTTTGTTTTTCACGTGAGCAGCTTGATGTGACATACGTCATCTTTGGTAAATATCTTACTACCTAATCCTGCCACAAATTACACAATTTCCAGCGCTTATAGTTCAGAACTTCTTGCGGGTATAGAACCGTCAACTTTTTTTTCAGAACACATGTACTGATCAGTGAAGAATACTAGTTAGTTTGGTTTCAGTTTGCAAGCTATTAACATGAAGTAGGGAGTTAAAGGGAATCGATTTGCGGTAACAGAGTTGAATAAGTGCATAAAGAGTGCTGGCCAAATTTTCGAGTTGCTAAAACCAATCGGAATATCGAGGATATGATAGTAAAGGCAGTGCATGTACAAATTTGGGGAAATCGTCTTAGGAAGCAGAAAATCATGTCCAAGGAATTGGATATATTAACCAGATCCATGTCTAGGCTTATTCGGGATGATCTGCATATGAAAGCCTATCGTCGGTCAAGAGGTCATCTTCTAACTCTTCAACGTGTAGTGGTACGCGGACAATGGCCATAAAAACATTCTGTTTACTGATAAAAAAATTTTTACTGTGGAAGAAGTTTTCAACAAACAGAATGACAAAATGTATGCCACTTCATCGAAAAAGTTGTTTCAAGGTTTCAACGCGGACATCATCACGTTTCTGTAATGGTGTGGTGGGGGGTCTCTAACCATGGTGTCACATCCCTCCATTTTTATGAAAAAGGCGTTAAAACTGGTGCAAAGGTTTACCAAGAAGATGGCCTAGAGGGTGTTCTGAAGGGTTTGACCAATACCCTTTTCAATGGATACAGATAGATCTTCCAGCAGGACTCTACTTCAGCGCACAAAACCCAAACCACGCAGGAGTGGCTGAGAGTCAATATTCCTGGCTTAATAGCGGCAAAAGTTTGGCCGTCTGAGAGTTCAGATCTGAATCCACTGGATTATGGTTTGTGGTCAGAATTGAAGAACATAGCCTGCAAGACTCCCCACAGAAATTTGGAAAGCCTTAAAATAGCATTAACCGGAGCAGCGTTCGCGATTTCCGTGGAAACCGTACGTGCCGGTACAGACCAATGGCCACACCGTTAGGAAGCTTGTGTTAAAGAAAAAGGCATTCATTTCGAGTGAATGCAATTTTTTTAATAATCAATATTGTGGGCTAATAAATGAAACAATTTTGAACACAATATGTTTACTGTTTTTTTTCTAGCGGTTTTTATTTGTAACAGAACTTATGGCAGGTCTAGGTATATACTACCGCCCTGTATGCCTTATCTAAAGCATCTGCAAACCCATATATTTCAATATAATGTGTTAAAGGCTTATAATGTATCTAACGAGAAATGTATAATTTCCCACTACTTCTAGTTCCTTCGGAATATTGTCCGTTTTATTGCTAATTCATTATATATTGGCTGATCCCAAGTAGTCGAAAAGTTTTGAAGAAGCATTTTTCTAGTAATTACAATATGATCGGTGACAACCAATCTAATGGATTTAAAGTTTGGCAATGTCCAAGGGAATTGATCTTTTTCTATGCTTATATGACATTCAATTTAAATAAACTCATTACCTACTAGATTTAGGGGTGGCCGTGGTGTAGTGGTATTTGCATAGACTCCTCAAGCAGAGGTTCGCGGGTTCGAATCCCGTGCCAGACAATTCTGTGAAAAAGTCTTTTCTTAGAATTTGTATTTAGTTATATGAAAATCCCGTCGGCGTCAACTCTGACATGTAGGTATAACACTGATGTTAGAGTGGTTGCTGGGCTGGGTTAAATGTAACGAACTAACAACTACAACTTAAGACCCACTGATTAAGGATGTACTAGCTCGTTCCGTCCAGTTTGACAACCACCTCTGGGAAAATATCGAAACCTAATAAGCATGAGTTTCAAATTACTACACCAACCCGCCCGCGCTCTGAAGAAAAAGCCAGTAAAAGGGTATTCATATCCCCTTGGTGCGCGCGCGGTATTATAAAAAAAAAAAAATAAAAATAAAAAATCCAATGCAAATAAAGCGTCTTGACAGTGTGTTCTTTATTTATTTTAACCGATTTTTCTTTTTGGTCAGGATTGAGACTTTTTAAAAGTTCTGTGTGATTGCTTTTCTCAAAAAAAAAACTCACATTTTCCCAGTATGGGAAATGGCCTCATATGGCCCAAGTCGAAATCTTCCTTCAAGAAATTATTAAAACCATGTTGTAATTTTTCGTTGTTAATAAATATGTTGTCCATTTTGTACCAACGCGCCTTGATTTATAATCAACTTAACTCTCTCCATACTCGTTGAAATCTATTCTGACTGTATACTCGTATATGCCATTCTTCATTCATAGTAGATTTTTCAATATTTATTTTCTTTACCATGGATATCAAGATATGGTTGCATTTTCTCTTTATATCTTCTTTCGCAGAAAGAATACAACCAAACTTTGTGTTTTGTTATCAGTTTTATATATACTGTTGTGTTATGGAAAATACTTTTTATTTGTTTAATACTTCAATTACTTTATTTCAAGAGTATCGTATGCTACTGCGCTCTTCTTGCTGACAGTTGATGCTTTTAATAGTTGTTCAGTCTCATGTTGATTAAACTGTACATCTTATGTACTATTGTCGAGTACATAGTTATCATATATGTAGGGTGATTCATCGCAAGGTTTGATTTTCAAGAGGCTTTTTTGACAGACCACGCATGACTCTTATCAAACTGCTTTGACATTTTTGTTCAGTATCGTTTGGCAAGTCGTTGTTGGGGTGTGTAGGGTTTTAACTTTTTGAATTATATGTGTAGGGGGGTCGGAAATATGCAGTTTAAGTAAACACGTCTTTTCTGGTTGAATAGTCACAGCAAAGAGAGTCTTTATTCTTTTTCCGGAAATTACTTCCATATTTAACGAGTCATACAATAGCAAAAATAGAACTTTACGTTACGTTTAATAGTTTACATTAGATTAAGTTTCAATTAATTTAGCTTAGTTTTAATATAGATTACAATTTTAATATTGAAAACCATTAATTATAAAAAATAAAATATATGTATATTATTTATACATTTTGTTCACGAACATGCTCCCGCCCGGTGGACAAATTTCGAAGAGCAAGTGTCCTCGCTCTTGTACCTTACTGTACCCAAATGGTGGGTGAGGATGTTGTACCTCTTTTGACATAAAAGTTGTGTGTTGTGTGAGTGCGAGTGTGTTGACTATCTACATGTAAATGAGACAAAATCGTGTAAATTAATAATTTGAAACATAACATGTAGGTGACAAGGACGACGATATAACAAACGAGCAATAAAGGGAGATAAAATGTGCGTAATTCACCTAGTGCAATAGTTTGTTTTGATCATTGACCAAAACTAGGTCAATTCGCGTCGTGTTGTTCGGTTTTGTTTTGTTTTCCCTCTTTTTTTTTGTAAGAGTGGTGTTAAAAAAGGTAAATGTTTTTGTTTATTTATCTTGTCTGCTCCCCTTCCTTCGCGCAATTTGATTTCGTTTTGAACTGTGTACATCGGCGCGAGTACACAATCATATATATACTTACGGACATAAAAACCGCACTATATCAAAATGATTGAAAAATTGTTAATAACTACGATCATAATTTTTATAATGAAATGAAATTTTTGTTGAATATTCCGCAGTAGTTTATAAGTATTTCTATCTAATCTCCATCTTTTTATTGAATGTTTGAAAAAAGATATTAACAAAGAAAGAAAAACCAGTTAGTTTTCTTATTTTTTTAAAATATTTTAATACAGTCATTGTTTAACAAAATCAAACGATACATTTTTTATGTATGTGTATTTAAGATGTTTAGATATGCCACTTTTACCAAAAATCAAAAGCCGCTTTTAGGCAACGAGTTTACTAGAAGTTCAGTAATATCCCTTGAAATTTCAGTATTCCATACATGTTCCAGAACTTCATTTAGCTTTTTTTTTACTCTCTGGTCTATGTTCAGCCACCTTACGTTTCATTACATGCCACAAGATTTCGATTGGGTTTAAATCGGGCGAATTAGCTGGCCAGTCTTTTCTGGTAATTCCGAGGTCATCAAGCGTTGTCTTGAGCTGAAAATTATTGAAAGACTCTCGTTACTTGTCTGTTTATTATTTATAAAGTAGACATCTAGAAGTTGATTTATAACACTTTACTTACGGATTTGGCGCGGTGGCAAGATGCAGAATCATCTTTAAAAATGCACTTGTCAGTATACGAATGATGCTGTTTAATTGCTGGTACTAAAAAACTCCCTTACTACTTTTTCATACTTTTGAGCGTTCATAGTTCCATTAACAAAGTGCAAAGGGCCCAAAACGTAAAAAGAAAAACATCCCCAAACCATCTGGCTTTGAGAAATCTTCACTGTTTTGACTATGCACTCGTTCTTGAACCTTTCACCTGCTGACCGTCGTACGTATGGCAAATTGAACAAATTAAATTTACTTTCATCGGACACACATCGCCAATCATCCTGCGTCCAATCTTCGTACTTTTTTGTCCACGTCAAGCGAGCTTTTCTCATTTTTGTGGTTAGGAGAGGCTTTTTCGCTGGTCGTCTTCCATATAAACTTATCTATCGTAGCCGTCGGCGTATGGTTTCGGCGCTTAGATCAACTTGATGAAATTTACTCAGCTATGCTCTTATACGGACAGCACTTTTAAAGCGATCTTTCATGCTAATTCGTTGTAATACATTGTCCGTCTTCTGGGTTGTTTTACGTTTTCGTCTCGAGCCTTTTTTACTTTCCAGTGGATCCAAATTTTCTTTTTTCTTCATCAGTCGTACGATAGTTGAATGACAGCATCCTATTTTAACCGCAACCTCACGGTAGCCAAGCCCTTGTTCGACTAAAGTCAATATTTGAACTTTTTCGTCCCGAGTCAGTTGATGATATTTACCAATTCAATTCAAACTCTTTTTTTTGCACTGAATACGAAGCCAAACTCCGCTATGGGGAATACTCTTCATTAGTATGGGAAAAACCTGATGTAATCTGATGTAATTAGGCATTTTTTGAGAACTAATTAGGCGGTGCGGTTTTCATGACCGCAAGTGTACGTGCGTGTGTGTATATTTATATACATGGACTGTCTGTTATTGATTCGCGAAAGTGATATTCGAGTACAGTGCACAAAAAAAATAGAAATGGGAAAAAAAATAACGTTCACTGTAATTATTTTCCCAAAAACTCGGTACAATTTGTGGTGGGATTTTGTACGATAACTGTTCTCCGCGTACGCAATTTTTGGTTGTGCAGTGCAATGCTGTGCGACGAAATTTTCGCAAACGGTTAGTGTTTTGATGATGGCCGGATTAACCTTCTTAGTGTGTGTAGTGTTTACGTTTTCATGTAAAGCCATGAATCCGCCTTCCTACTGAATTGTTGTTGCAATTCATCTTAAGTAAGGTTTTTTTGGCATTTTCACTTTTTTTTATTATTTACATATTTATTATTATTATTTACTTGATTTATGTTTTGTAATTTATGTTAAGATTAGTTTAAGATATATATTATTATTATTGAGTGTTTATAACTTTTAAAATGTTTTGTTTTTCTTTTTATAAAGTGTTGTGATGTATTTTAAGTGGACAACGTTGTGTTCAGTGAAAACTTCAAGTGCCGTCGGGGTTTTGGAGATTCAAAATTTGATTCTCCAATTCCGGTCCGTATTTTGGAATTTTGGAACTCTGCAACGTTGGCTGGTATGAATGCCTTGTGTGTGACAGAGTGGACTGTATGTATGTGTGTTGTTGCGTAGGGAATCTTGGATAAGTAATTGTTTTTCATTTGTATCATTATATTTTATTAATTTAATAAATTGGTTTTCAAAAAAAAAAAAAAAAAAATGTCTTTTCATGTGAGTTTATTTAAAGTGTTTGTTTTATAAATGTTGTGTTGTGTCGTTTAAATGTTGTGTTGTGTTGTTTTAAATGTTGTGTTGTGGAAAGAAATTTCATTATATTTTGTGTACATTTATTTAGAAAGAAATTTTCAATGATTGATGGAGAGACATCAGGGTGAAAATTATTTGTGTTGTGTTGTGTATAAATAGATGAAAAATTGTAAATGTTTATCGTTATTTTAGTGTGAAATCCTAGTTTTGTGTTGTTTGATCATTTTGTATTTCCTTATTGTTGCTTGGTAGACAGCAGATTTTTCCAATTGATTGTATAAGTTTTCCGGTACTTGTTTTCAAAGTGACCACTCGAATAAGTCCGTCGTTTCCGTTATATGTAGAGATGATTCGTCCGAGTCGCCATCGCAACGGTGGTAGTCTCTCGTCTTTAATGAGAACTAAGTCGCCGCATTTTGGTCCCGGCTCCCGTGTCATCCACTTTGGACGCTGTTGCATTCTGGAAATTTATTCCGTACTCCACTTGCGCCAGAAATAGTTGGTCATTGAGGTGATACGCTTCCATCGCTCAAGGTAACTTACCCTCTCGAAGGCAGTGTCTCCTTAATAAATTGCGACGAGTCTTTCGCAGATTAAAAAATTTGCTGGTGTCAGCATTTCCAAATTTTCGATGTCGTCCGACATTGGGCACAAAGGTCTGGAATTGAGACAGGCTTCAACTTGAGTAAGTAAAGTTGACAGTTCTTCAAATGTCAGAACTTATGCCCCGACCGCTCTTCTGAGGTGATGCTTTACCGATTTCACCCCTGCCTCCCAAAGTCCTCCGAAATCGGGAGATGCAAGAGGAATAAAATTCCACTTTGTGTGCAGCTGTGTCAGTTGTTCATTAACTGACTCCCAGTCAACCTTCATCTTTTGCAGCATCCTCCCTAACTCTGTTTCTGCCCCTACAAAATTAGTGCCACGGTCACTGTACAGTTCAGCGCAAATTCCTAGGCGAGCTATAAATCGTTTGAAAGCTGCTAAGAACGCCTGTGTTGTAAGTTCTGACACGACCTCCAAATGCACTGCCTTGACTGCTAGGCAGATGAATATTGAAAAATATCCCTTTAATTTTTTTTCCTCTCGTCCTTTCCAGGTTTTGATGTCAAAGGGTCCTGCAAAGTCTACACCCGATCTGGAGAAAGGACTTGCCATGCGAACTCTTGACTCAGGTAAGTTTCCCATGAGTTGTTGCATTGACTTCGCTTTGTGACGGAAACAGATGATATACTCATGCACCATTTTCTTCACCTTTCTCCTTAAAGAAAAAATCTAGAACACTGTGCGGATGTACGCCATCATTAGAGAAAAACCACCATGGATTGTGTTTTTGTGTGCATCTCTTATTATAAGGTGTGTGAGATGATGATCTCGTGCCAAAATAGATGGATGGTTCTCCAAGTTTGAGTTCTGCAATCTATCTCCAACACGTAGAATGTCGTCAGCATCTATAAAGGGATTCAAGTTTAAGGTATGTTTTTTGCAACATCCATTTCAGGGAACATTTGTTTTTGTGAGGTTTTTATCAACAATTTCATAGCCTTGTCAATTTCGTTGACCTTCAATGAACTTTTATACCTTGTTTCAGGTTTTCCCGGCAGTTAAACACAAAACGAATGCAATATTCTAGAATGTGACGAAGCCTTATTAACGAAGTTCCTTATATTCATTTAAGACCCTCCACAGTTGACATGCAGCAGAGAGTAGTGTTTCTGCTTGCAGTAATAGCAGCGCACACTGCTTTGACATTGACTAGTCCGGTGACTGTATGCAAGACAGTTCCGGCAAACTCCGATTCTGTCCACTGCCTTAGATCGTTCACAGATCTCCATGGCAATAAACTTTTGATAGGTTCGAAGGGAGTGCTGACCTCTACCACATACCTGGCATGCAAACTGCTTCTTTGCATGTCTAGAGCATGGAAACATTCCTGGGACGTGTCCAGTAGAGACATGATGTTGTTCGCAGTCTCCTTTGTCAACTGTTGCTGTTCAAAAAAAAATTGAAAATGAGCGTTTACCAACACTCGCTTGTGGTCGTATCTGGCGACAAGCAGTTACCATTCTTTGTCATAATTGCCAGCATACAAACCTTAATGCTGCAACAAACGAGCAGCTTCACCTGTAAGAGACGATTTCAAATAGTGAAATTTTTAATTTCCCCTAGCCGTTGACTACTGTGAACTAAGGACAAAAAAACATTCTGGAAAGCCCGCCACTTCGTGTACAAGCCCTCAAAATGTAGTATTTGAATTTGGGGTAGTGAAAGCTCATTACACGAAGCACATGTGGATTCACCTTCCACAATCTTCTCTTTAGATGCTGATTTGGTATTGTCGATAATTCACTACGGTAAGTGCAGTACGTTTCTTGTAACCTATCAAATATTTCATCAAAATCTTCTTCTTCCAGAGTTTCTTCTACTTCTCCTCGTCGAATTTTCGCTTGAAGACTAAGCGCGTTCTTGAAGTTCCCTTCTAGAATAAGAAGACGACCTGAAAGATAGCTAGCTGCACAACGTGATGCTCCAGACTTTTTGAAGTTGGAGTGGTCACGAATAATATACTCCAGAACATTTTTGAAGATTTTTACATTTTATTAAATTATATTAAAATAATTAATATTTTATTTCTGTAACTTACGACTTTTGGTTAGCTTTGCCCAGCTGGTGACAGTTGAGGTTAAAGTTGATAATATTTAATTTTTACATGGCGCGGGAAATGCGATTTATGCACAACCACCGAAAGAGTCTTTAAGTCTTTAAAAGGAGCATGACACCGACCGCGAGGAAATATATGTATGTACTTTATGTTTTATATATATCTATATATATATTTCTTATTTTTTGTACACTTGCAGTTTGCACTTGCACTTGCACTTTTCGATTAATTTTTCTTTTAAATGTTTAATGTTTTGTGTAGTCTATTAAGTATCTTTTATATATATATATATATATGTTTGTGCATATGAACTTTTTCTTTTTTATTAATTTTAAAATCTTTAATGCTTGAATTTGTTTAATGTTTTGTGGAGTCTTTATTCGGCTCGAAAAGGACCAATTGTTGGGGTGTGTAGGGTTTTAACTTTTTGAATTATATTTGTTGGTTAAAAAAGAGGGGTCGGAAAAATGCGGTTTAAGTAAAAGACGTCTTTTCTTGTTGAACAGGCACAGCAAAGAGAGTCTTTATTCTTTTTCCGGAAATTACTTCCTTATTTAACGTTTACAGTAAGTGCCATACAATAGCAAAAATAGAACTTTACGTTACGTTTAATCGTTTACATTAGATTAAGTTTCAATTAATTTCGCTTAGTTTTAACATAGATTACAATTTTAATATTGAAAAACAATAATTATATAAAATAAAATATATGTATATTATTTATACATTTTGTTCACGAACAATATTGTCATGGAACGACTCACACTACAACAGCGTCTCCAAATTGTTCAGCTATATTACGAAAATCAGTGTTCTTTGAGAGATGTTTTACGTGCGATTCGAGGAACTTACAATGCGCATAATCGGCCTACTGAAACCACAATTCGCAAATTTGAGTACCAGTTTACATTAGTGAATGATACTCCACGGGTTGGACCACATCCAGAACGTAGTGAAGAGACTATAGCAGCTATAGCTGAGAGTGTATGAGAAGACCGTGACGAATCGATTCGTCGTCGTTCTCAGCAGCTTGGGGTAGCGTATTTGACGTGAGGATCTCGACCGAAAAGCGTACAATATTCAACTTGTGCAAGAATTGAAGCCAGGCGACTTGAATTTGAGTCATATTTTCAGTAAATGGGCTCTGGAAAAACTCAATGACAATCCGGTGTTTTATCGTGAAGTGATGAAGCCCATTTCTGGCTCAATGGATACGTTACTAAACAAAATTTTTGTATGTGGGCTGATGAGCAACCCGAAGAATATCAAGATCTACCATTACATCCATTAAAAACAACAGTATGGTGTTGTTTATGCGCTGGTGGAATCACTGGTCCATATTTATTTAAAAATGAGGCAAATCAGAATGTTAACGTCAATTATAACCGTTATCGCGCCATATTAACGGACTTTTTGCTTCCTGAAATTCAAGCACATGGTCTCGGTGAGCTCTGGTTTCAACAAGACCGCACTACGAGCCATACAGCGCGTGAAACAATAGACTTGTTGAGAAATCATTTTAGTGAGCACTTAATTTCACGTTTTGCTACGGTAAATTGGCCGCCTAGATCGTACGATATCACACTTTTGGACTATTTTCTCTGGGGACATGTAAAGTATCAGGTCTTCTGGAATAAGACAGCTACGATCAACGCTTTGGAAGCCAACATTACTAGTGTTATCCGCGAGATGCCAGTCGCTATGCTCGAACAAGTCGCCCAAAATTGGGCCTTTCGAATGGACCACCTCAGACTTAGTCGTGGCTAATATTTACGTGATATCATTTTTAAAAATTAAATGCCATGAATTCTATTAACCGATAATAAAAATTTTAAGTTCACTTTCAAATTTATGTGTTTTATTTTACATTACAAATCAAACCTCACGTTGAATCACCCTATATAATATACAAAAAGCTATGGAGCTTTAACTTGTTAGATGGACTTAATACATCTCCCTTATCAAGCTTAAAAAAAAAGCGATTAAAATAATGGCTCAAGAAGCAAATTAATTCAATAGAAAGTATAATTTTTCCAACATATGTCTTGTATATTGTTACTTCATTAAACTTTAGGTAAGTATGCAACTATATAAAAAAAAAAAACTAAAAGAGTGATAATATATTTTAGCTTTATGAATTTAAAAATACGTAACAATACACAGCTGACTCTACGTATGCATTTTTAAAAGTTCTAATTATTTGAGTTTTTAAAATCAATTGGGTGCTTATCTGGCTGCGAGTGTTGTGAATCTTGCGATATTTTGGTTGTTTGATAAAATCGTCATTGTATATGCTTTTTATTCCTCGTATACCTTTCCCCTTCGTTCAATTCAACAATATATAATCTTGTTTCTGGACATTTATGAATTATTTTCCCTACATACCATTTCCTATCACACTTTTGCATTCACACTAAATCATTTATTGTAGTACAAAATCGTTTTTAAAATGTGTTGTTCTATTATAGAGGTTTTCAGTTTTATTTAACAGTTTTATTTAATACTGAAAACCATTAATTATATAAAATAAAATATATGTATATCATTTATACATTTTGTTCACGAACATGCTCCCGCCCGGTGGACAAATTTCGAAGAGCATGTGTCCTCGCTCTTGTATCTTACTGTACCCGAATGGTGGGTGAGGATGTTGTACCTCTTTTGACATAAACGTTGTGTGTTGTGTGAGTGTGAGTGTGTTGACTATCTACATGTAAATGAGACAAAATCGTGTAAATTAATAATTTGAAACATAACATGTAGGTGACAAGGACGACGATATAACAAACGAGCAACAAAGGGAGATAAAATGTGCGTAATTCGCCTAGTGCAATAGTTTGTTTTGACCATTGACCAAAAATAGGTCAATTCGCGTCGTGTTGTTCGGTTTTGTTTTGTTTTCCCTCTTTTTTTTGTTAGAGTGGTGTTAAAAAAGGTAAGTGTTTTTGTTTATTTATCTTGTCTGCTCCCCTTCCTTCACGCAATTCGATTTCGTTTGAACTGTGTACAGTAAACAATCGAAAAATTGTTAATAACTACGATAATAATTTTTATAATGAAATGAAATTTTTGTTGAGTACTCCGCAGTAGTTTATAAGTATTTCTATCTAATCTCCATCTTTTTATTGAATGTTTGAAAAAAGATATTAACAAAGAAAGAAAAACCAGTTAGTTTTCTTATTTTTTTAAAATATTTTAATACTGTCATTAGTTAACAAAATCAAACGATACATTTTTTATGTATGTGTATTTAAGATGTTTAGATATGCCAGTTTTACCAAAAACCACAAACCGCTTTTAGGCAACGAGTTTACTAGAAGTTCAGTAATATTCCTTGAAATTTCAGTATTCCATACATGTTCCAGAACTTTATTTAGCTTTTTTTTTACTCTCTGGTCTATGTTCAGCCACCTTACGTTTCATTACATGCCACATGGGTTTAAATCGGGCGAATTAGCTGGTCAGTCTTGTCTGGTAATTCCGAGGTCATCTAGCGTTGTCTTGAGCTGAAAATTATTGAAAGACTCTAGTTACTTGTCTGTTTATTATTTATATAGTAGACATCTAGAAGTTGATTTATAACACTTACGGATTTGGCGCGGTGGCAAGTTGCAGAATCATCTTAAAAAATGCACTTGTCAGTATACGAATGATGCTGTTTAATTGCTGGTACCAAAAACTCCCTCACTACTTTTCCATACTTTTAAGCGTTCATAATTCCATTAACAAAGTGCAAAGGGCCCAAAACGTAAAAAGAAAAACATCCCCAAACCATCTGGCTTTGAGGAAACTTCACTGTTTTGACAATGCACTCGTTCTTGAAGCTTTCACCTGCTGACCGTCGTACGTATGGCAAATTGAACAAATTAAATTTACTTTCATCGGACCATATAGCACATCGCCAATCATCCTGCGTCCAATCTTCGTACTTTTTTGCCCACGTCAAGCGAGCTTTTCTCATTTTTGTGGTTAGGAGAGGTTTTTTCGCTGGTCTTTTTCCATATAAACCTATCTCCCGTAGCCGTCGGCGTATGGTTTCGGCGCTGAGATCAACTTGATGAAATTTACTCAGCTCTGCTCTTATACGGACAGCACTTTTAAAGCGATCTTTCATGCTAATTCGTTGTAATACATTGTTCGTCTTCTGGGTTGTTTAACGTTTTCGTCCCGAGCCTTTTTTACTTTCCAGTGGATCCAAATTTTCTTTTTTCTTCATCAGTCGTACGATAGTTGAATGACAGCATCCTATTATAACCGCAATCTCACGATAGCCAAGCCCTTCTTCGACTAAAGTCAATATTTGAACTTTTTCGTCCCGAGTCAGTTGATGATATTTACCAGACATTTCACTTTATTTTACTTGTCACCGTCACAACTCAATTCAAACTCTTTTTTTTTGCACTGAATACGAGGCCGAATTCTGCTATGGGGAATACTTTCATTAGTATGGGAAAAACCTGATGTAATCTGATGTAATTAGGCATTTTTTGAGAACTAATTAGGCGGTACGGTTTTCATGACCGCAAGTGTACGTGCGTGTGTGTATATTTATATACATGGATTGTCTGTAATTACTTCGCAAAGTAATATTCGAGTACAGTGCAAACAAAAAAAAAAAAAAAAACAAAAAAAAAAAAAGAAATAGGAAAAAAAAAAAAATAAAGTTCGTTGTAATTATTTTCCCAACAACTCGGTACAATTTGTGATGGGATTTTGTACGATAACTGTTCTCCGCGTACGCAATTTTTGGTTATGCAGTACAATGCTGCGCGACGAAATTTTCGCAAACGGTTAGTGTTTTGATGATGGACGAATTAACCTTTTTAGTGTGTGTAGTGTTTACGTTTTCATGTAAAGCCATGAATCCGCCTTCCTATTGAATTATTGTTGCAATTCATCTTAAGTAAGTTTTTTTGGCATTTTCACTTTTTTTTATTATTTACATATTTATTATTATTATTTAATTTATTTATCTATTGTAATTCATGTTAAGATTAGTTTAAGATATATATTATTATTATTGAGTATTTATAACTTTTAAAATGTTTTGTTTTTCTTTTTATAAAGTGTTGTGTTGTGTTTTAAGTGGACAACGTTGAGTGTTCAGTGAAAACTTCAAGTGCCGTCGGGCTTTTGGAGAATCAAAATTTGATTCTCCAATTCCCGGCCGCATTTTGGAATTATGGAACTCTGCAACGTTGGGTGGTATGAATGCCTTGTGTGTAACAGAGTGGACTGTTGTGTTGTGTCGTTTAAATGTTATTTTGTGTTGTTTTAAATGTTGTGTTGTGGAAAGAAATTTCATTATATTTTGTGTACATTTATTTAGAAAGAAATTTTCAATGATTGATGGAGAGACATCAGGGTGAAAATTATTTGTGTTGTTTTGTGTACAAATAGATGAAAAATTGTAAATGGTTATCGTTATTTTAGTGTGAAATCCTAGTTTTGTGTTGTTTGATCATTTTGTATTTCCTTATTTTTGCTTGGTAGACAGCAGATTTTTCCAATTGATTGTATAAGTTTTCCGGTACTTGTTTTCAAAGTGACCACTCGAATAAGTCCGTCGTTTCCGTTATATGTAGAGATGATTCGTCCGAGTCGCCATCGCAACGGTGGTAGTCTCTCGTCTTTAATGAGAACTAAGTCGCCGCATTTTGGTCCCGGCTCCCGTGTCATCCCCTTTGGGCGCTGTTGTATTCTGGACATTTATTCCATACTCCACTTGCGCCAGAAATATTTGGTCATTGAGGTGATACGCTTCCATCGCTCAAGGTAACTTACCCTCTCGAAGGCAGTGTCTCCTTAATAAATTGCGACGAGTCTTTCGCAGATTAAAAAATGTGCTGGTGTCAGCATTTCCAAGTTTTCGATGTCGTCCGACATTGGGCACAAAGGTCTGGAATTGAGGCAGGCTTCAACTTGAGTAAGTAAAGTTGACAGTTCTTCAAATGTCAGAGCTTCTGCCCCGACCGCTCTTCTGAGGTGATGCTTTACCGATTTCACCCCTGCCTCCCAAAGTCCCCCGAAATTGGGAGATGCAGGGGGAATAAAATTCCACTTTGTGTGCTGCTGTGTCAGTTGTTCATTAACTGACTCCCAGTTAACCTTCATCTTTTGCAGCATCCTCCCTAACTCTGTTTCTGCCCCTACAAAATTAGTGCCACGGTCACTGTACAGTTCCGCGCAAATTCCTCGGCGAGCTATAAATCGTTTGAAAGCCGCTAAGAACGCCTGTGTTGTAAGGTCTGATACGACCTCCAAATGCACTGCCTTGACTGCTAGGCAGATGAATATTGAAAAATATCCCTTTAATTTTTTTTCCTCTCGTCCTTTCCAGGTTTTGATGTCAAAGGGTCCTGCAAAGTCTACACCCGATCTGGAGAAAGGACTTGCCATGCGAACTCTTGGCCCAGGTAAGTTTCCCATGAGTTGTTGCATTGACTTCGCTTTGTGACGGAAACAAATGATATACTCATGCACCATCTTCTTCACCTTTCTCCTTAAAGAAAAAATCTACAACACTGTGCGGATGTACGCCATCATTAGAGAAACACCACCATGGATTGTGTTTTTGTGTGCATCTCATATCATAAGGTGTGTGAGATGATGATCTCGTGCCAAAATAGATGGATGGTTCTCCAAGTTTGAGTTCTGCAATCTATCTCCAACACGTAGAATGTCGTCAGCATCTATAAAGGGATTCAAGTTTAAGGTATGTTTTTTGCAACATCCATTTCAGGGAACATTTGTTTTTGTGAGGTTTTTATCAACAATTTCATAGCCTTGTCAATTTCGTTGACCTTCAATGAACCTTTATACCTTGTTTCAGGTTTTCCGGGCAGTTAAACACAAAACGAATGCAATATTCTAGAATGTGACGAAGCCTTATTAACGAAGCTCCTTATATTCATTTAAGACCCTCCACAGTTGACATGGTGCAGAGAGTAGTGTTTCTGCTTTCAGTAATAGCAGCGCACACTGCTTTGACATTGACTAGTCCGGTGACTGTATGCAAGACAGTTCCGGCAAACTCCGATTCTGTCCACTGCCTTAGATCGTTCACAGATCTCCATGGCAATAAACTTTTGATAGGTTCGAAGGGAGTGCTGACCTCTACCACATACCTGGCATGCAAACTGCTTCTATGCATGTTTAGAGCATGGAAACATTCCTTGGACGTGTCCAGTAAAGACATAATGTTGTTCGCAGTCTCCTTTGTCAACTGTTACTGTTCAAAAAAAAGCTGAAAATGAGCGTTTACCAACACTGGCTTGTGGTCGTACCTGGCGACAAGCAGTTCCCATTCCTTGTCATAATTGCCAGCATACAAACCTAAATGCTGCAACAAACGAGCAGCTTCACCTGTAAGAGACGATTTCAAATAGTGTAACTTTTGAATTTCCCCTAGCCGTTGACTACTGTGAACTAAGGACAAAAAAACATTGTGGAAAGCCCGCCACTTCGTGTACAAGCCCTCAAAATGTAGTATTTGAATTTGGGGTAATGAAAGCTCATTA
This sequence comes from Volucella inanis, assembly GCA_907269105.1. Taxonomy (NCBI): domain Eukaryota; kingdom Metazoa; phylum Arthropoda; class Insecta; order Diptera; family Syrphidae; genus Volucella; species Volucella inanis. Next base: position 18,869,498 of record OU026158.1, read on the forward strand.
CACGAAGCACCTGTGGATTCACCTTCCACAATCTTCTCTTTAGATGCTGATTTGGTATTGTCGATAGCATCGACCAATTCACTACGGTAAGTGCAGTACGTTTCTTGTAACCTATCAAATATTTCATCAAAATCTTCTTCTTCCAGAGTTTCTTCTACTTTTCCTCGTCGAATTTTCGCTTGAAGACTAAGCGCGTCCTTGAAGTTCCCTTCTAGAATAAGAAGACGACCTGAAAGATAGCTAGCTGCACGACAACCTCAGACTTAGTCGTGGCTAATATTTACGTGATATCATTTTTAAAAATTAAATGCCATGAGTTCTATTAACCGATAATAAAAATTGTAAGATCACTTTCAAATTTATGTGTTTTATTTTACATTACAAATCAAACCTCACGTTGAATCACCCTATATAATATACAAAAACTATGGAACTTAACTTGTTACATGGACTTAATACATCTCCCTTATCAAGCTTTTAAAAAAAAACGATTAAAATAATGGCTCAAGAAGCAAATTAATTCAATAGAAAGTATAATATTTTCAACATATGTCTTGTATATTGTTACTTCATTAAACTTTAGGTAAGTAAGCAACTATATAAAAAAAAAAACTAAAAGAGTGATAATATATTTTAGCTTTATGAATTTAAAAATACGTAACAATACACAGCTGACTCTACATATGCATTTTTAAAAGTTCTAATTATTTGAGTTTTTAAAATCAATTGGGTGCTTACCTGTCTGCGAGTGTTGTGATTCCTGCGATCATTTGGTTGTTTGATAAAATCGTCATTGTGTTGACTTTTTTATATATGCTTTTTATTCCTCGTATACATTTCCCCTTCGTTAAATTCAACAATATAGAATCTTGTTTCTGGACATTTATGAATTATTTTCCCTACATACCATTTCCTATCACACTTTTGCATTCACACTAAATCATTTATAAATAGTGTTGTTCTATTATAGAGGTTTTGAGTTTTATTTAAGTATCTTCAACGGTAATTGGAGTCTTTGGAACAAGTAAGCTATCGTGTATAGGAATCTTGGTACGAACTCTTCTATTAAAAAGAAGTTCAGCTGGAAAGTAACTCATTTCTATGTATCATATTCCAATGTATTTCGATATTCAAGAAGTGCATTTGCAATATCTTAACTCCAAGCTTGGCTTTTTCTTAACAATTGTTTTGTTTTGTTGGAATATTTTACGGCATGTCCTTTCGACTTTGGTAGTATGGGCTACTGAAGGTGAATTAAATTCCATATACTTTAGCAAATAATACACACGTAATAAATTAAATGGAGAATTGTCAGCTATTAAATCATGTGGTATCCCATGGGTAGGAAATATTTGTTTAAGTCGTTTGATTATTTCAAAACTAGACTTATTTTTAATTTGAACTATCTCTAACACTTAGAAAAGTAGTCAACTAAAATGAGATAAGAGTGATTTGAAAAATCTAAAATATCTAGTCCAAGCTTTAAGAAAGGTAACTTTGGGACAGTGTGATGAATTAAATGTTCATTTTTCTCTGCACTTCTAGAACTTTGACAAATTTTGCAGTTATTTACCATCTCCTCAATATCTTTGCTTAATGTTTGCCAAAAGAGAAGATTTATTCCTAAATGATCTACATGTAAAATGCTAAGGTACTCTTTTCTTAATGATGTTGGGACAATTATTTTATTTTTGTAAATAAAATCTTACATGGGACATAGACTCCTTTTTTTATATCGAATCAGTTTAAATTTCATGCGTGGTAATCTAGTGCAATATATTCTATCTAAATCTTTCTTACAAATATTGACCAAAGGTTTGTGGTCTGTCTGCACTATTACTGGCCTTCCATATATATAATGATGAAATTTAGTACATGCAAATGTAATAGCCAATAGCTCTTTCTCAATCTGGGCATATCCGATTTCTGCTTAATTGAGAGATCGGGATGCAAAACTTATAGGTGCCCCCGATTGCATCAAACAACAGCCAATTCTATCCTTTTATGCATCGCACTGCAGAACTATGGGCTCTGATTCGTCAAAAATCTTTAATACTGGAGCATTTGCGATCAGAAACTTTATCTTATTGAGGGTTGTTGTGTACAGTTCACACCAGATAAATTCAGTTTTATTTTTCAACAAATCCCGCAAACATCTCGAAAGATTAGGTATAAAACCACACACGTAATTCACCATACCCAAAACTCCTTGTAAATCTTCTCTCACTTTCCGAAAATATGTGACCGATATATTTCACTTGTCTCAACTTATATTGAAATTTTTGTTCATTAAACTTTACTCCTATTACACGAGCTCTTGCAAAAAGTAAATTCAAATTAAAATCATGTTCGGTTTCATCTTTACCACAAATAATTAAATCGTCAGTGTAAACAAATATTCCTGGTAGTAAACTAAAATTTTGGTAATTGTACCTCTAAAATATTTCAAGAGCTACACTTATGCCAAAAGGAAGCCTACAAAATTTAAAAAAGCCAAAAGGTGAACTAAACGTGCAATGTTCGCTTGAAATTGGATCTTATTCGACTTATGTTTTATATATATTTATATATGTATTTCTTATTTTTTGTACACTTGCAGTTTGCACTTGCACTTGCACTTTTCGATTAATTTTTCTTTTAAATGTTTAATGTTTTGTGTAGTCTATTAAGTATCTTTTATATATATATACATATATATGTATGTTTGTGCATATGCACTTTTTTTTATTAATTTTAAAATCTTTAATGCTTGAATTTGTTTAATGTTTTGTGGAGTCTTTATTCGGCTCGAAAAGGACCAAATTTTGGGGTGTGTAGGGTTTTAACTTTTTGAATTATATGTGTAGGTTAAAAAAGAAGGGTCGGAAAAATGCGGTTTAAGTAAAAGACGTCTTTTCTTGTTGAACAGTCACAGCAAAGAGAGTCTTTATTCTTTTTCCGGAAATTACTTCCTTATTTAACGTTTACAGTAAGTGCCATACAATAGCAAAAATAGAACTTTACATTAGATTAAGTTTCAATTAATTTAGCTTAGTTTTAACATAGATTACAATTTTAATATTAAAAAACAATAATTATATAAAATAAAATATATGTATATTATTTATACATTTTGTTCACGAACAATATTGTCATGGAACGACTCACACTACAACAGCGTCTCCAAATTGTTCAGCTATATTACGAAAATCAGCGTTCTTTGAGAGATGTTTTTCGTGCGATTCGAGGAACTTACGGTGCGCATAATCGGCCTACTGAAACCACTATTGCCAATACAATTCGCAAATTTGAGTCCCAGTTTACATTAGTGAATGATACTCCACGGGTTAGACCACATCCAGAACGTAGTGAAGAGACTATAGCAGCTATAGCTGAGAGTGTACGCAAAGACCGTGACGAATCGATTCGTCGTCGTTCTCAGTAGCTTGGCGTAGCGTATTTTACGTGACGATCTCGGCCAAAAAGCGTACAAAATTCAACTTGTGCAAGAATTGAAACCAGGCGACTTGAATTTGAGTCATATTTTCAGTAAATGGGCTCTGGAAAAACTCAATGACAATCCGGTGTTTTATCGTGAAATTTTGTTGTGATGAAGCCCATTTCTGGCTCAATGGATACGTTAATAAACAAAATTTCTGTATGTGGGCTGATGAGCAACCCGAAGAATATCAAGATCTACCATTACATCCATTAAAAACAACAGTATGGCGTTGTTTATGCGCTGGTGGAATCACTGGTCCATATTTATTTAAAAATGAGGCAAATCAGAATGTTAACGTCAATTATAACCGTTATCGCGCCATATTAACGGACTTTTTGCTTCCTGAAATTCAAGCACATGGTCTCGGTGAGCTCTGGTTTCCACAAGACCGCACTACGACCCATACAGCGCGTGAAACAATAGACTTGTTGAGAAATCATTTTAGTGAGCACTTAATTTCACGTTTTGCTACGGTAAATTGGCCGCCTAGATCGTACGATATCACACCTTTGGACTATTTTCTCTGGGGACATGTAAAGTATCAGGTCTTCTGGAATAAGACAGCTACGATCAACGCTTTGGAAGCCAACATTACTAGTGTTATCCGCGAGATGCCAGTCGCTATGCTCGAACAAGTCGCCCAAAATTGGGCCTTTCGAATGGACCACCTCAGACTTAGTCGTGGCTAATATTTACGTGATATCATTTTTAAAAATTAAATGCCATGAATTCTATTAACCGATAATAAAAATTTTAAGTTCACTTTCAAATTTATGTGTTTTATTTTACATTACAAATCAAACCTCACGTTGAATCACCCTATATAATATACAAAAAGCTATGGAGCTTTAACTTGTTAGATGGACTTAATACATCTCCCTTATTAAGCTTAAAAAAAAAGCGATTAAAATAATGGCTCAAGAAGCAAATTAATTCAATAGAAAGTATAATTTTTCCAACATATGTCTTGTATATTGTTACTTCATTAAACTTTAGGTAAGTATGCAACTATATAAAAAAAAAAAACTAAAAGAGTGATAATATATTTTAGCTTTATGAATTTAAAAATACGTAACAATACACAGCTGACTCTACGTATGCATTTTTAAAAGTTCTAATTATTTGAGTTTTTAAAATCAATTGGGTGCTTATCTGGCTGCGAGTGTTGTGAATCTTGCGATATTTTGGTTGTTTGATAAAATCGTCATTGTATATGCTTTTTATTCCTCGTATACCTTTCCCCTTCGTTCAATTCAACAATATATAATCTTGTTTCTGGACATTTATGAATTATTTTCCCTACATACCATTTCCTATCACACTTTTGCATTCACACTAAATCATTTATTGTAGTACAAAATCGTTTTTAAAATGTGTTGTTCTATTATAGAGGTTTTCAGTTTTATTTAATACTGAAAACCATTAATTATATAAAATAAAATATATGTATATCATTTATACATTTTGTTCACGAACATGCTCCCGCCCGGTGGACAAATTTCGAAGAGCATGTGTCCTCGCTCTTGTATCTTACTGTACCCAAATGGTGGGTGAGGATGTTGTACCTCTTTTGACATAAACGTTGTGTGTTGTGTGAGTGTGAGTGTGTTGACTATCTACATGTAAATGAGACAAAATCGTGTAAATTAATAATTTGAAACATAACATGTAGGTGACAAGGACGACGATATAACAAACGAGCAACAAAGGGAGATAAAATGTGCGTAATTCGCCTAGTGCAATAGTTTGTTTTGACCATTGACCAAAACTAGGTCAATTCGCGTCGTGTTGTTCGGTTTTGTTTTGTTTTCCCTCTTTTTTTTGTTAGAGTGGTGTTAAAAAAGGTAAGTGTTTTTGTTTATTTATCTTGTCTGCTCCCCTTCCTTCACGCAATTCGATTTCGTTTTGAACTGTGTACATCGGCTCGAGTAAACAATCGTATATACACTTGCGGACGTAAAAACCGCACCATATCAAAATGATTGAAAAATTGTTAATAACTACGATAATAATTTTTATAATGAAATGAAATTTTTGTTGAATACTCCGCAGTAGTTTATAAGTATTTCTATCTAATCTCCATCTTTTTATTGAATGTTTGAAAAAAGATATTAACAAAGAAAGAAAAACCAGTTAGTTTTCTTATTTTTTTAAAATATTTTAATACTGTCATTAGTTAACAAAATCAAACGATACATTTTTTATGTATGTGTATTTAAGATGTTTAGATATGCCAGTTTTACCAAAAACCAAAAACCGCTTTTAGGCAACGAGTTTACTAGAAGTTCAGTAATATCCCTTGAAATTTCAGTATTCCATACATGTTCCAGAACTTCATTTAGCTTTTTTTTTACTCTCTGGTCTATGTTCAGCCACCTTACGTTTCATTACATGCCACATGGGTTTAAATCGGGCGAATTAGCTGGCCAGTCTTGTCTGGTAATTCCGAGGTCATCTAGCGTTGTCTTGAGCTGAAAATTATTGAAAGACTCTAGTTACTTGTCTGTTTATTATTTATATAGTAGACATCTAGAAGTTGATTTATAACACTTACGGATTTTGCGCGGTGGCAAGTTGCAGAATCATCTTAAAAAATGCACTTGTCAGTATACGAATGATGCTGTTTAATTGCTGGTACCAAAAACTCCCTTACTACTTTTCCATACTTTTAAGCGTTCATAATTCCATTAACAAAGTGCAAAGGGCCCAAAACGTAAAAAGAAAAACATCCCCAAACCATCTGGCTTTGAGGAAACTTCACTGTTTTGACAATGCACTCGTTCTTGAAGCTTTCACCTGCTGACCGTCGTACGTATGGCAAATTGAACAAATTAAATTTACTTTCATCGGACCATATAGCACATCGCCAATCATCCTGCGTCCAATCTTCGTACTTTTTTGTCCACGTCAAGCGAGCTTTTCTCATTTTTGTGGTTAGGAGAGGTTTTTTCGCTGGTCTTTTTCCATATAAACCTATCTCCCGTAGCCGTCGGCGTATGGTTTCGGCGCTGAGATCAACTTGATGAAATTTACTCAGCTCTGCTCTTATACGGACAGCACTTTTAAAGCGATCTTTCATGCTAATTCGTTGTAATGCATTGTCCGTCTTCTGGGTTGTTTAACGTTTTCGTCCCGAGCCTTTTTTACTTTCCAGTGGATCCAAATTTTCTTTTTTCTTCATCAGTCGTACGATAGTTGAATGACAGCATCCTATTATAACCGCAATCTCACGATAGCCAAGCCCTTCTTCGACTAAAGTCAATATTTGAACTTTTTCGTCCCGAGTCAGTTGATGATATTTACCAGACATTTCACTTTATTTTACTTGTCACCGTCACAACTCAATTCAAACTCTTTTTTTTTGCACTGAATACGAGGCCGAATTCTGCTATGGGGAATACTTTCATTAGTATGGGAAAAACCTGATGTAATCTGATGTAATTAGGCATTTTTTGAGAACTAATTAGGCGGTACGGTTTTCATGACCGCAAGTGTACGTGCGTGTGTGTATATTTATATACATGGATTGTTTGTAATTACTTCGCAAAGTAATATTCGAGTACAGTGCAAACAAAAAAAAAAAAAAAACAAAAAAAAAAGAAATAGGAAAAAAAAAAAAATAAAGTTCGTTGTAATTATTTTCCCAACAACTCGGTACAATTTGTGATGGGATTTTGTACGATAACTGTTCTCCGCGTACGCAATTTTTGGTTATGCAGTACAATGCTGCGCGACGAAATTTTCGCAAACGGTTAGTGTTTTGATGATGGACGAATTAACCTTTTTAGTGTGTGTAGTGTTTACGTTTTCATGTAAAGCCATGAATCCGCCTTCCTATTGAATTATTATTGCAATTCATCTTAAGTAAGTTTTTTTGGCATTTTCACTTTTTTTTATTATTTACATATTTATTATTATTATTTAATTTATTTATCTATTGTAATTCATGTTAAGATTAGTTTAAGATATATATTATTATTATTGAGTATTTATAACTTTTAAAATGTTTTGTTTTTCTTTTTATAAAGTGTTGTGTTGTGTTTTAAGTGGACAACGTTGAGTGTTCAGTGAAAACTTCAAGTGCCGTCGGGCTTTTGGAGAATCAAAATTTGATTCTCCAATTCCCGGCCGCATTTTGGAATTATGGAACTCTGCAACGTTGGGTGGTATGAATGCCTTGTGTGTAACAGAGTGGACTGTTGTGTTGTGTCGTTTAAATGTTATTTTGTGTTGTTTTAAATGTTGTGTTGTGGAAAGAAATTTCATTATATTTTGTGTACATTTATTTAGAAAGAAATTTTCAATGATTGATGGAGAGACATCAGGGTGAAAATTATTTGTGTTGTTTTGTGTACAAATAGATGAAAAATTGTAAATGGTTATCGTTATTTTAGTGTGAAATCCTAGTTTTGTGTTGTTTGATCATTTTGTATTTCCTTATTTTTGCTTGGTAGACAGCAGATTTTTCCAATTGATTGTATAAGTTTTCCGGTACTTGTTTTCAAAGTGACCACTCGAATAAGTCCGTCGTTTCCGTTATATGTAGAGATGATTCGTCCGAGTCGCCATCGCAACGGTGGTAGTCTCTCGTCTTTAATGAGAACTAAGTCGCCGCATTTTGGTCCCGGCTCCCGTGTCATCCCCTTTGGGCGCTGTTGTATTCTGGACATTTATTCCATACTCCACTTGCGCCAGAAATATTTGGTCATTGAGGTGATACGCTTCCATCGCTCAAGGTAACTTACCCTCTCGAAGGCAGTGTCTCCTTAATAAATTGCGACGAGTCTTTCGCAGATTAAAAAATGTGCTGGTGTCAGCATTTCCAAGTTTTCGATGTCGTCCGACATTGGGCACAAAGGTCTGGAATTGAGGCAGGCTTCAACTTGAGTAAGTAAAGTTGACAGTTCTTCAAATGTCAGAGCTTCTGCCCCGACCGCTCTTCTGAGGTGATGCTTTACCGATTTCACCCCTGCCTCCCAAAGTCCCCCGAAATTGGGAGATGCAGGGGGAATAAAATTCCACTTTGTGTGCTGCTGTGTCAGTTGTTCATTAACTGACTCCCAGTTAACCTTCATCTTTTGCAGCATCCTCCCTAACTCTGTTTCTGCCCCTACAAAATTAGTGCCACGGTCACTGTACAGTTCCGCGCAAATTCCTCGGCGAGCTATAAATCGTTTGAAAGCCGCTAAGAACGCCTGTGTTGTAAGGTCTGATACGACCTCCAAATGCACTGCCTTGACTGCTAGGCAGATGAATATTGAAAAATATCCCTTTAATTTTTTTTCCTCTCGTCCTTTCCAGGTTTTGATGTCAAAGGGTCCTGCAAAGTCTACACCCGATCTGGAGAAAGGACTTGCCATGCGAACTCTTGGCCCAGGTAAGTTTCCCATGAGTTGTTGCATTGACTTCGCTTTGTGACGGAAACAAATGATATACTCATGCACCATCTTCTTCACCTTTCTCCTTAAAGAAAAAATCTACAACACTGTGCGGATGTACGCCATCATTAGAGAAACACCACCATGGATTGTGTTTTTGTGTGCATCTCATATCATAAGGTGTGTGAGATGATGATCTCGTGCCAAAATAGATGGATGGTTCTCCAAGTTTGAGTTCTGCAATCTATCTCTAACACGTAGAATGTCGTCAGCATCTATAAAGGGATTCAAGTTTAAGGTATGTTTTTTGCAACATCCATTTCAGGGAACATTTGTTTTTGTGAGGTTTTTATCAACAATTTCATAGCCTTGTCAATTTCGTTGACCTTCAATGAACCTTTATACCTTGTTTCAGGTTTTCCGGGCAGTTAAACACAAAACGAATGCAATATTCTAGAATGTGACGAAGCCTTATTAACGAAGCTCCTTATATTCATTTAAGACCCTCCACAGTTGACATGGTGCAGAGAGTAGTGTTTCTGCTTTCAGTAATAGCAGCGCACACTGCTTTGACATTGACTAGTCCGGTGACTGTATGCAAGACAGTTCCGGCAAACTCCGATTCTGTCCACTGCCTTAGATCGTTCACAGATCTCCATGGCAATAAACTTTTGATAGGTTCGAAGGGAGTGCTGACCTCTACCACATACCTGGCATGCAAACTGCTTCTTTGCATGTTTAGAGCATGGAAACATTCCTTGGACGTGTCCAGTAGAGACATAATGTTGTTCGCAGTCTCCTTTGTCAACTGTTACTGTTCAAAAAAAAGCTGAAAATGAGCGTTTACCAACACTGGCTTGTGGTCGTACCTGGCGACAAGCAGTTCCCATTCCTTGTCATAATTGCCAGCATACAAACCTAAATGCTGCAACAAACGAGCAGCTTCACCTGTAAGAGACGATTTCAAATAGTGTAACTTTTGAATTTCCCCTAGCCGTTGACTACTGTGAACTAAGGACAAAAAAACATTGTGGAAAGCCCGCCACTTCGTGTACAAGCCCTCAAAATGTAGTATTTGAATTTGGGGTAATGAAAGCTCATTACACGAAGCACCTGTGGATTCACCTTCCACAATCTTCTCTTTAGATGCTGATTTGGTATTGTCGATAGCATCGACCAATTCACTACGGTAAGTGCAGTACGTTTCTTGTAACCTATCAAATATTTCATCAAAATCTTCTTCTTCCAGAGTTTCTTCTACTTTTCCTCGTCGAATTTTCGCTTGAAGACTAAGCGCGTCCTTGAAGTTCCCTTCTAGAATAAGAAGACGACCTGAAAGATAGCTAGCTGCACGACAACCTCAGACTTAGTCGTGGCTAATATTTACGTGATATCATTTTTAAAAATTAAATGCCATGAGTTCTATTAACCGATAATAAAAATTGTAAGATCACTTTCAAATTTATGTGTTTTATTTTACATTACAAATCAAACCTCACGTTGAATCACCCTATATAATATACAAAAACTATGGAACTTAACTTGTTACATGGACTTAATACATCTCCCTTATCAAGCTTTTAAAAAAAAACGATTAAAATAATGGCTCAAGAAGCAAATTAATTCAATAGAAAGTATAATATTTTCAACATATGTCTTGTATATTGTTACTTCATTAAACTTTAGGTAAGTAAGCAACTATATAAAAAAAAAAACTAAAAGAGTGATAATATATTTTAGCTTTATGAATTTAAAAATACGTAACAATACACAGCTGACTCTACATATGCATTTTTAAAAGTTCTAATTATTTGAGTTTTTAAAATCATTTGGCTGCGAGTATTGTGAATCTTGCGATCATTTGGTTGTTTGATAAAATCGTCATTGTATATGCTTTTTATTCCTCGTATACCTTTCCCCTTCGTTCAATTCAACAATATATATTGTTTCTGAACATTTATGAATTATTTTCCCTACATACAATTTCCTATCACACTTTTGCATTCATACTAAATCATTTATTGTAGTACAAAATCGTTTCTAAAATGTGTTATTCTATTATAGAGGTTTTCAGTTTTATTTAACTATCTTCAACGTTAATGTCTTTGGAACAAGTAAGCTATCGTGTATAGGAATCTTGGTACGAACTCTTCTATTAAAAAGAAGTTCAGCTGGAGAGTAACTCATTCCTATGTATCATATTCCAATGTATTTCGATATTCAAGAAGTGCATTTGCAATATCTTAATTCCAAGCTTAGCTTTTTCTTAACAATTGTTTTGTTTTGTTGGAATACTTTACGGCATGTCCTTTCGACTTTGGGTAGTATGGGCTACTGAAGGTGAATTAAATTCCATATACTTTAGCAAATAATACGCACGTAATAAATTAAATGGAGAATTGTCAGCTATTAAATCATGTGGTATCCCATGGGTAGGAAATATTTGTTTAAGTCGTTTGATTATTTCAAAACTAGACTTATTTTTAATTTGAACTATCTCTAACACTTAGAAAAGTAGTCAACTAAAATGAGATAAGAGTGATTTGAAAAATCTAAAATATCTAGTCCAAGCTTTAAGAAAGGTAACTTTGGGACAGTGTGATGAATTAAATGTTCATTTTTCTCTGCACTTCTAGAACTTTGACAAATTTTGCAGTTATTTACCATCTCCTCAATATCTTTGCTTAATGTTTGCCAAAAGAGAAGATTTATTCCTAAATGATCTACATGTAAAATGCTAAGGTACTCTTTTCTTAATGAAGTTGGGACAATTATTTTATTTTTGTAAAAAATTATTTCTTCTTCTAAGAATAAATCATTTTTGAATTAGTAAAATGTCTTCAAAATGGTATCTAACTTTTTAATGCTATTGGGCCAGTTGGTTTTAAGAATTTTTAAGTTTACAAATAATTTCATCATATTTCATTTTTTAAATATGACCTTGATAGAAGATCTGCGACATGCAAATTCTTACATGGGACATAGACTCCTTTTTAATTATATCGAATCAGTTTAAATTTCATGCGTGGTAATCTAGTGCAATATATTCTATCTAAATCTTTCTTACAAATATTGACCAAAGGTTTGTGGTCTGTCTGCACTATTGCTGGCCTTCCATATATATAATGATGAAATTTAGTACATGCAAATGTAATAAACAATAGCTCTTTCTCAATCTGGGCATATCCGATTTCTGCTTAATTGAGAGATCGGGATGCAAAACTCACAATTGCATCAAACAACAGCCAATTCTATCCTTTGATGCATCGCACTGCAAAACATTGAGGGTTTTTGTTTACAGTTCACACCAGATAAATTCAGTTTTGTTTTTCAACAAATCCCGCAAAACATCTCGAAAGATTATGTATTAAACCACACACGTAATTTACCATACCCAAAACTCCTTGTAACTCTTCTCGTTTGAGAGTTTCTCTAGATTTAAAATTGCTTTTGTCCTTTCCGGATCTGGAGTTACTCCATTTTCCGAAAATATGTGACCGATATATTTCACTTGTCTCAATTTATATTGAAATTTTTGTTCATTAAACTTTACTCCTATTACACGAGCTCTTTCAAAAACTAAATTCAAATTAAAATCATGTTCGGTTTCATCTTTACCACAAATAATTAAATCGTCAGTGTAAACAAATATTCCTGGTAGTAAACTAAAATTTTGGTAATCGTACCTCTAAAATATTTCAAGAGCTACACTTATGCCAAAAGGAAGCCTACAAAATTTAAAAAAGCCAAAAGGTGAACTAAACGTGCAATGTTCGCTTGAAATTGGATCTTATTCGACTTGCCAAAATCCATGTTTTAAATTTAAAACAGAAAAGAATTTCTGCCACTTAATTTATCTTTGATTTCTTCAAATTTTGGAATAAGAAATTTTTTTGGCTTAAGAGCCTTGTTTAGATCTCTTGGATCTAAACATTCTCTTACTTGTTTTTTTTGGTTTCTCAACAATTATTAAGTTACTAACCCATTCCTTTGGACTGTGAACTTTTTCTATTTGAGAGCTGATTTTACTGGGCCTATTGAGCTATTCGAAGATGGCAGGGTATCGGAAACATTCCAATCCCTCTAAATATACATATACTTTGCTTTATGATGTTATTTTTTGGAAGGTGAAGAGCACTAATACGGCTTATTAAGCCAAATTGTTGACATGCTATAATGCCTAGAATTGGGACAGCCTTTTTATCCACAATGAAAAATTCTTGATTTAGTTTTCTATTATTGATTGAACATTCTAAAACAATGCTACTTTGTGGCTGAATTAGCTCTTCACCAAACCCTTCTAAAGATTTTAAACACGGCTTAACTTTCTTGTTCGTTTTTATGAGCTTAAAATACGAAATTGGTAGTACGTTAACCTCCGCGCCTGTATTTAACTTAAATGGAATTACAACTGATTCTACTTTTATGTTTTCTAAATAACAATTTTGTTTTTTAGCGTCAATATCGTATATGAAATAATTAGTTTGATCTGTATCGCAATCACGTAAGTTATTAATTTGATCATTTTCGTAATTGTAATCATGTAATGATTAGTTCATTACCTTTTCTGTTTTTCATGCGGCTGCGAAATAATTTTTGAGGTTAGATTTGGAACAGTCTTCCAAAAGCTGGACATTTATTCGGCGGATGCTGTCTGAGGCATCGTTCACAACTATGTAGCCCCTGTTTGTATATTGACCCTGTTTTAAAGAAAAACTATTGTAATTTGGATTTCGTTTGCCATATCTTACTTCAATGTTTTGATTACTATTACTGTAAGCAAAATTATTAGAATTTTTAGTAGATCACTTTCTTATAAAGTTGTCTGATGAACTTTCTTTCTTGTGGTAAAATTAAAACTTTTGATGTTCTGAACGTCTTCCAGTCTCGATTTACCCAATTCAAAAAGTTGGCACTTCTGGATGTTATCCTCGAATGAAATATTTCCGACAGCAAGCAGCAGATTATTCTGTCTCGAATAGCCTTTTTTAATTCATCTTGGTGGAATTCACATGTGCTCGCCAATTGTTTGACATCTGTTAAAAAGTGATCGAATGTTTCTTCTTCCTTTTGTGTTCCGCTGTACAGTTTGAACCGTTCATATACTTCATCTCTTTTGGGATTACACTAAGCTTCGAACTTCTCCAGTAACTTGTCCAATGTAACGTTTTTTTCATTGCTGATTGCCATAGTATTAAAGACATCAATGATATCATCTCCAATTAGATTTTAACTGTTTCGGATTTTTTGTCGCTTTCTGATGCAAGCATGTATATGGTATTTTAAGCTTTTGTTTAAATTTTTTAATATTTTCGGATAGGTTACCCTCCATGATTAAGTAGCCCGGCACTTTGAAATCCATTTTGCTACTTCTTCCGTTTATGGTAAAGTTATTTCTATTGAAATTTGAACTTAACTAACAATTGCATCAGTTAGTACAATATCCACTGTTTCACTTTGGAAGTCACTAATTTCTGAGTCCTCGAAGCTTACTTCTAAAATTAACTTTTGTTTTAATTTATCACTTATTAACTTTTTGGTTTGAGACCTTGTCTTTAATATCACTATATTATTTAATTAACGGCTGCGCCATGTCATATGATGGAAACCACTTTTTATTTGTTTAATACTTCAATTACTTTATTTCACGGAGTATCGTGTGCTACTGTATCATGTATCATGCTGATGAAACTGTACATCTTATGTACTATTGTCGATTACATACTTATTATAAATATAATATACAAAAAGCTATGGAGCTTAACTTGTTAGATCAATTTAATACAACATAGACCTTCTAAAATTAGGTCGATAACCACTTCTACCCCAATCAAAAGATCTATCGGCCTAGGAATATCATAGGTTGGATCTAATAGAATATAGTTTTGGCAGATATGATTTTTATTAATTATAATATTTTTATTAATTATAACTGACTGGGTATATGTTAAGATTTGAGACAACTAGAGTTTCGCAATGTAAAAGAAATTTGAAGGATATCATAGTTTTTTTCAGTTCTATTTTACTTGTTATGCGCTAGTAATGAACCCCATGATTTGAAATCAACCTTTAAACTCATTATCGCGTGTACGAGGGCTATTTGATGAGTACTCGAGTTGGAAGATATGTGAGTGTACCATAATTTGGTATAACCCCTTTAGCCTGCCTGTCAAAATTTGGTGACAAGCCGACGCTAAGTTTTGTTTTGACACCCATTGCAAAACATCGTGTTAGTGTTTTTTGCGACCATGGAAAAAGACCAGTATAGCCCATTCTCGATGGTGTGTATGGGATCCATTCACCTTCCCGTACAACCATTTACCACTGGTTCGCAGAGTTTCGCCGTGGCGGTAACCACAAAGGAAACCGTGGACAAAGTCCATGATCTCGTATTGGCGGACCACCGAGTGAAAATTCGCGAGTTGGTTAAAATATCAGGCATCCCATCTGAACGCGTTAGTCAGATCCTGCACGAGATTTTGGGCAAGAGAAAGGTGCCGCGTTCGCTCACACCGAAGAAAAAGCCCAATGGTGAGACCACTTCAAAAACGTACTTGGTCCTGTTTAATCGAAATCCGCAGAAGTTTCTGGGTCGTTTCGTGACCGTCGATGAGACATGGATTCATTGGTACACATCAGAGCGCAAAGAACAATCGAAATGACACCGTGCCTTCTGCCGAAAAGGTGATGACCGCCGTTTTTTGAGACAAAAGTCGTAGTATACGGAGCGGTTAAAAAAGTTGCAGCTACGTTAGGAAAAATGTATCGAGTTGAAGGTGAATTATATTGAAAAATAGACTGTCAAAACCGAAAAAAGTGGCGTTGTCATTTCTAATCCGGGTATTCATCAAACAGCCCTCATAAGTGCTCTTGCGTGGTATCATGAAGTTGTTTTAGCATGTACACTGATTCATTTAGAATCATTGGTTGATTAAGCATTGCATCCAGTAAGATTGTTCTGCACTACAACCAGGTTACCATTTTTTCACCACGTTGATTGCTGGTTCCATAACCGTGTTTTCCCTCTATAGTATGTTATATTTTCCTCACCATTTTTAGAGTTAAAATCTCTTATGTAAATAATTTTTGATTTTACTTTTTATGAGAAAAAAAAAAATAAATAAATAAATAAAATTATATTTCCGTTTTCTCTTCCCAAAACTTTTTATCCTCGTTTCTGTCAGATCGGTAACATCCCAGTTGATATTATTTAATCGCTTCATCAAACTCCATCCGTTTTTTCTCTGTTGATAGACTTCTTGTATTAAATGTGCTGATGTTTGAATATTTAATTAGAGTTCATTGTTTTTTAGATTTTGTGTGCTTAGATTTTGCTAACTTCCCCTCGGTAGCCAACCGCACTAAGGAAGTGTTTTGTATACTGTTTACTTTTGTATTATTCCTTTAATCCTACCTAATGTCATTTTCACGGTTATCCTTTGAAAATTTGCTTGATTGTTGATTTTGTCTGGGTAGAATATAAGCTTCTAAAATATTTTTCTTTAAAATTTTCGTGGTTTCGTGTTACCATTGACTTTGTCTTTTAATTTTTTAAACATTGGTCCTTTTGTGGGGTTTTTTGCTTCCTGACGTCATCCCACACTTTTTGTAAGACAAATCCATTATTTGCATTTTTTTTTTTTTTTCATTTTTAATTATTGTAGTTACTCTTTAAGACACTTCGCGTTTGTTTCTTTTCAGTTACAATATCCTTTCGGAAATCATCGTTGAAATGTATTTTGTTTGGTAAATCTTTAAAAGCTTTTTTATCTTAAATCTTTAAGTTTTAATAAAATAATTCTGTTGTTAGTTTACTTTTTTTCTATTCTATAAGCCGAATAAATTTCGTTTATATTGAAGATGAACGCCCATTGTTTGATTAACAAGTTCTAATATAAGTAGTAGATTCTAGATTTGCCTGATGTGTTTCATTTTCCTTTAGACCATATATAAAAACGTTTCTCCTTCTTAATTTCCTATCCATGCCAATTAATTATTTTTCAAGTTCTTTTCGATGAATTTTATATCTTTTTTAGTGAAACCTTTCACCAATATTTTTGTTTATTCCATATATATCTTTTTTTCAATTCAAATTAAATTTATTCTTTACTTGTCGTTTAGCTCTCTCTAAATTATAGTAAGTCTTGTATTGGATCGGAAGGATTACCTATATTGGCTATTACCTACTGGTTCCACCACTTTATTCCCGTCTAACCAAAATCCAGAGTCTATCCTATGTGGATAAATATTTATTTGATTTTGTTATTCCAACCAGTATATATATGTATATACGAATAAAATAAATTTTCTTAAAACCTAATACATTTCACTGCTTTGTGCATTGGATATCAGTATTGATATCTGAGTGAGCTTATTGTTAGACGATTTCGGATAGAAAGCCTTCCATATCTTCCGTTACAATTGCGTCGATATTGTAAAATATTGCGTGAATTGAGATTACAAAACATGAAGCACCTTTGTGAGAAAAATTTTCAAAATCAAAATGTAAAAAGCTAAAATCAAAATACGAACCTAATGTCCAAAACATAGCAGCCCCGGCTCCAGCCAAGTAGAGAACCGGAGCCGATGCGACGTTAACGATCAAATACTGTTGCTTCGTTGTCAGCGTTCGTCCAAAGACAGTAAACGGATTTGAAGCTTGACGTATTTTATTGCAAATATACGCCACGCCAGCCAAAACAATTAATATCAACGGTGATGTGATTCTACATGAAGAATACTATGACTATTCTATGGAATGACATATGCATATAATTTTTAAACTCACAAGCAATAGATCATCAAAATAATGAAAATTATTATGTAGTTGCTTTGAAAATACGAGAGGTTCCTTAAGAAACGTGTCGACAATCGTGGCATACTAGCCACTGTCTTGAAATTTTGGGTACTTAAGAACTCCGACAATGGTCGTATGGATTTGCGGATGGTTTGTACTAATTCTCCAGGGCTTGGAATCTTACTAAATTGTGAAAAACTACAAGTAAAATAGAAATAGATTTAGCTTTTCATAAATGAACATGAGCAAATATAACTAAATTCTACTGCGACATTACCTTGAAAAATTTATCTGAGATTTGGATTCCTGTTTGGGAATATTAATATCACCACTTACATCGATTTTCACATCCATTTTGACAATTCTTTGTGGAACGCGAAATCAGGAATTGCTCAAGGAAATCGGAATAAACTTTTATAATTATGGTGTTTTCTTTTGTATTTCCGGCTAGCGTCAACATCGATGAAAATGTTTTAAGACGTCAACTTGTCATATACATATATCAACTGAGTTAAAATAACAGATGCTACGCATACATGGTAGAGTTGAAAGTTAATAGCTCTCTTCCAATTTGTACAAATTTGTACAAATCTTGTTACCT
Source organism: Volucella inanis (assembly GCA_907269105.1). NCBI lineage: Eukaryota > Metazoa > Arthropoda > Insecta > Diptera > Syrphidae > Volucella > Volucella inanis. Next base: position 18,887,755 of record OU026158.1, read on the forward strand.
GAAAAAAAAAATTTTTGTAAGAGAATGCATTTGAGTGAGTATGTAATTAATTTTCCGACCCTGCCAATTCTTACAATATTTAACATGAGATTTTTCTTTGGTTAGGAATTATAAAAAACGTCAAATCAATTAAAATTGAACAGAACTGTCAAATTTATAAATGTTTAAATTTGTGTGAATTGGGACAATTTTATGGAAAAACTCCATAAAACTCAAAAAGTGACTTGGACATACACAAAGAAGATGAAATAAAGCTTCATATTGAAGCGAATTGTTCGCCCTCACTAAATTATTGATTCTTGATACACCAATAAAATAGTAATAATAATAACCAATCTAAAAGTCTCGATCACTAGATCTCGCTCGTATATTTTCAAAATAAGTGGCAATAGCTTAACAAATATTAAAGAAAATCACGAGACGTTTTTGATTTTTATCCCTAGCTCGGAAGATATATACTACTTTGGTAAAAAAATTTTCAGAAATTATTTAGAAAATTAAAAATACAAGTTCATTCATTCATCTAAATCTATATTGTCGTCCCCTGCTGGCTGCTGAAACGCGTTCCCGGTAGTGGTTTTTAACTCGATTGAACAGAAAGAAGTAACAGGGAGCCAAATCAGGTGAATTCGGTGGCTTTGGATTTGTTGCATTTTTCGTCAAAAAATTACGAATAATGACGGCACTGTGCAACGGTGCGCCATCATGGTGAAAAATCCACGAGTTTCTGGCAAAAATTCATGATGCACTACACCGTTGTAATCCATTAAAACCGTGAGGATGACCTTCTTTTTTGAGAGAAAACGATGTGGTTTTTTTGGTCTTGGCTCATTTGTTGAACGCCATTCACTTGTCTAATGTCTGCATTGCGTGTCGTACTCAGAAACCCACGTCTCGTCTCCAGTAATGATCCTTTCGATGAATGTGGGATCGGATTCAGCCTCGCAAATCATCTCTTTTGAGCCGTCAACACGGTCTCTTTTTTTGCATGAAATTCAGCTCTTTTGGCACCAACTTTGCTGCTACACGACGGAAACACAAATCATTAACCAATATGTCTTGGACGGATCCATAGGTAATGTTCAAGTCCTTCGCTATATCTCTGATGGTTAATTTGCCGTTATTGACCAACATTTCTTTCACTTAATCAATGTTGTCGTCAGTTTTCGATGTCGGCGGTCTACCATTGTGTTCATCATCTTCGATTGACTCACGACCACTTTTGAACCGCTCGTACCACTGGTAAACGGCCGTTTTCTTTAGAGAATCGTTGCCGAAACATTGAATCCGTTTTTACGCAAAATTAAATACAAGTTCGTTGTTACAAATTTAAATCCATTTCAAAAATTGTAAAAAATCACCAAAACGCACAGATATAGATTTACTCTTGGATACGTAATTGTTGCAAATGTCAAGCTATTACGCTAAGATTTAGAGGGAATGTCAATAACAGAACTAAAATCGGAACATTGGGAGCGCCACATGGTGGGTATTCCGTTTTTTTTTTTTCATCAAGATGATAGCTCGAACCTTGGAAAAGTAAAAAAAAAAATTCACGAAATGACGGCCGTTTGGTGCCGAATTGGTGCATGAGGGGATAGAGGAATGTTCAAAGAACATTCGCATCAAATTTTAAATAAATCGGTTCATTAGAACTTGAAGTATCGTGCACGCCAACTCGAAAAAAGTATTAGGTCTATAACTTAATTCGTGCGGTTTGCTAAGAGATGGCGTAACTTGTATTATTCCATTGTTATTATTCCAATGGAACATACGTTGGAAAGTTACTGTCATTGTACGTCATTTCAGTATATGTCATTCATTTGAAGCGTAAACAACAATAATTTTTTTCACTCAAATATGTCGAACTTTTTGCCTAAAAAAGTGTTTTTGCGGGGAGTTCTTCTTCATTACTTTAATATGAAGAAAACTGGTGCCGAAAATCATCGTATTTTGGTGGAAGTTTATGGTGAACATGCGCTAGCTGAGCGAACGTGCCAAAATTGGTTTGCACGATTTAAAAGTGTGACTTTGGCTTGGAAGACGATGAACGTCCTGGGCAGCCAAAAAAGTTTGAAGATGAAGAACTGGAAGCATTACTCTATGAAGATTGTTGCCAAACACAAGAAGAGCTCACAGAATCTTTGGGTGTCACTCAAGCAGCCATTTCAAAACGTTTAAAAGCAGCTGGATATATTCAAAAGCAAGGAAATTGGGTTCCACATGAACTCAAGCCGAGAGACGTCGAAAAGCGCTTTTGCATGTCCGAAATGCTGCTGGAACGCCACAAAAGGAAGTAATTTTTGCATCGGATTGTTACTGGTGATAAAAAATGGATCCATTACGACAACCTCAAGCGCAAAAAATCATATGTGAAACCCAGCCAACCAGCCAAATCAACGGCAAAGCCAAATATCCATGTCGCGAAGGTAATGCTCTGTATTTGGTTGGATCAGATGGGTGTGCTGTATTACGAGCTGTTAAGACCGGGTGAAACCATCAATGGACAACGCTACCGAACACAATTAATCCGTTTGATATTTCCCTCACTGAAATACGGTTCACATCAGAGCAGAATATCAAAAATTGCCTTGATTCATTCTTGGCTGCCAAGCCGGCGCAGTTCTTTTGGGATGGGATCCACAAATTACCAGAAAGATGGAAAAAAGTAATAGCTTCAGATGGGCAATACCTTGAATAATACTATTGTACATGTTTTTCTTAAACAAACGTTCAAATTTTGAAAAAAAAAACCGCACGATTTAAAATATATACCCAATAGTTTCGAGAAAAACGCGTTTAAAGTTTTGAGACAAGTTTGTTCCGGTCAGACCGGTAACAAAAATGGCTGTAACTCATAAAAGTTTAGAAAAATTCTTTTTCAGGGCATATATTTGAATATCTAAACTTTGGAAATATGAAAATAAAATAGGAGACTGGAATACTCCCTTAATAAGATTCTTCGTTGGTCTCGTAAGCCTGACTAGATTTTTTAATTGATGCATTTTTAAGGATATTTACTTCAGCTGTGCTCAGAATCCGCAGATTCTTATTTTTCGTATGTTTTTTGTAGGTTGTTCGTATGAAAAATATCCCATCTGAATTTTTGTCCTAGATTATCTACAATATGTAAGGGGTGATTCATCGTAAGGTTTAATTTTCAACAGGCTTTTTTGACAGATCACGCGTGACTTCTATCAAACTGATTTCTCATTTTTGTTAACCATCGTTTGGCAAGTGATTATGAAAAGACTCACATCACAACAACGTCTCCAAATTGTTCAGCTGTATTACGAAAATCAGCGTTCTCTGAGAAATGTTTTTCATGCTATTCGAGGAACTTGTGGTGCGCATAATCAACATACAGCACGTAGTGAAGAGACTATAGCAGCAGTAGCTGAGAGTGTACGCGAAACCGTGACGAATCGATTCGTCGTCGTTCTTAGCAGCTTGGCTTGGCGTTTTCGACAAGTTGGCGTATTTTACGTGAGGATCTTGGCCTAAAAGCGTACAAAATTCAACTTGTGCAAAAATTGAAGCCAGGCAACTTGAATTTGCGTCATATTTTCAGTGGAACTCAATGAAAATCAGATGTTTTATCGTAAAAATTTGTTCAGTGATGAAGCCCATTCTGGCTCAATGGATACGTTAATAAACAAAATTGTCATGTTTGGGCTGATGAACAACCCGAAGAGTACCAAGAGCTACCATTACATCCATTAAAAACAACGGCATGGTGTGGTTTATGAGCTGATGGAATCATTGGTCCATATTTTTTCAAAAATGAGGCAAATCAGAATGTTACCGTCAATTGTAACCGTTATCGCGCCATGTTAACGGACCATTTGCTTCCCGAAATTCAAGCACATGGTCTCGGTGAACTCTGGTTTCAACAAGACCGCACTACGAGCCATACAGCGCGTGAAACAGTAGACTTGTTGAGAAATCATTTTAGTGAGCACTTAATTTCACGTTTTGCTACGGTAAATTGGCCGCCTAGATCGTACGATATCACACCTTTGGACTATTTTCTCTGGGGATATGTAAAGTATCAGGTCTTCAAGAATAAGCCAGCTACTATTGTCGCTATGCTCGAACGAGTCGCCCAAAATTGGACAACCTCAGACGTAGTCGTGGCCAACTTTTACATAATATCATTTTTGAGAAATATATGCCATGAATTGTTCTTTTAACCAATAATAAAAATTTTAAATTCACTTTCAAATTTATGTTATATGCTATAAATCAAAACTCACGATGAATCGTAACTTACATATACAGAGCGACTGACTCGAACTGCATCTTTTTAAAATTCTATAATTTTTTTATTTTTTGATAAATTTTATTGTGCCAAAGCAAAAAATGTTGAAAAATACATCAATTTTCAAATTGTATCAGTAGTTTTCAATATGTCCAACTTTGGCGCGAATAATGGCCTTGAGACGGCCGAATAAAGCATCGCACGTTGCATGCATGTGGCTCTGCGGTATTTTGGCCCATTCCCGGTGAAGTGCTTGTGTGTGGTGGTCCAAACTTTGGTATTTTTTAGTGATCATCATCGGAAAAAACCAAATTCTGCAACTCACCACTTTCGTGCAAGCGTAGCAACTCCTTCGCACTTTCGACTCTAACTTTTTTCTCTTGCGGTGTGCTTTTTGGAACTTCAATGGCTTGAACCCGATCTCATTTTTTAGTATGTGTTGCATCCGTTCCATCGATATGTTGAGCTCACGAGCCACTTCTTCAACTTCGACGCGGATTTCGCTCAATTTGAGCCTTCACTTTCCGAACCATTTCTGCCAATGTTGCTGTTTTTTTTATGACCACATCCATGGCAATTTGCAACGCTGCTAGTATCACGGTAACGAGCTTTGGTTCGAGACACAAATGAATTATTCACGTTGAGGTGGTGGAGGGCTCTAACGATAGCTACTTGTGGTTTTCTAGCCAAATATAAAGCAATCACACTATCACGTTTGAATTCTATCGCGGATAAAAAAACTTCCAACAACTGAGACGCAAATCGTTTATCTGTCATGTGTCAAAATTTGAGCTCACAGTAATGAACGGTTTGGAAATTATAGCAGTCTGAAGTTGGTTGCAGTTCGAGTCAGTCAGGATGTACATTTGGACAAAATCGAGAGAATATTGATGAGTCTATTGGAATCAAGGAGACAGAAAAAAGAAAACAAGAGCTCAAAAGCATTTTTGAGATGAGATTGGGCTCGAAGTCGATAGACCACAAGGATTTATAAAAAACAATGATGGAAATAGTTCGAGCCGATTTTTCCATGTATCAGAGGAAACAGCTCGCATAACTGGGGTTGATAGTAATAATATAATAATAATAATAATAATAATAATATATAATAATAAAGTGGTAATAACGATGCGACGCTTGAAGTTATACTTAATATTTTAAATGTTAGAGAAAATGTTAACACTTTCAAGTTTGGGAAGTTTGCCAAGAAAATATCAAAGTTATTAAAGTAAAAATATTCCGAGAAACTTCATACAATGTTAGTTTATAGTCAAAATATAATCGAGGGTCAATTGTTACCACTTGGAAAATTGTCAAAAGAAGTTCAGAAATCTAAAAATAAAGACCACAAGAAATATAGATATGAAAATCCGTGCGAGGTATCAAGGTAACAGAATGAAGACCTTTTCAACATCCATGTCAGTTAAGGTATGTCAGAACCGAAAAAGATCTCAAAACACAATACTTTCCAGAAACGATAAGTTTATTAGACATTATTCTGGATGTTGATGAACGTTTTCAAGAAATCTGATCTTTATATATATATATATTTTTATTCTTCGTCCGTTTACTTTTTTCTCCAGTGTTTGACTTGAAATGAATCGCTGAAATGTGTAGTTATATATGCATACACTCCTCAAGCACAGCGTCACGGGTTCGAATACCGTGCGAGGCAATTCTCTGAAAAAGTCTTTTCGTGGAATTTGCATTTAGTTATATGAGAGACCATATTTCTTTTACTTCATCAATGTTTTCGTCGGTTTTCGATGTCGATGTTCTGCCACTGGTAAACGACCTTTTTCTTTAGAGAATCTTTGCCGAAACACTTTTCCAACGTTCGCGCACTATCAAATCCGTTTTTTACGCAAAATTTAATACAAGTTCGTTAATGCAAATTTAAATCCATTTCTAAAATTGTAAAAAACCGCCACCACATACAAATTTAGATGTACTCTTGATGTAATGTCAAGCTATGACGCTAAGATTTAGAGGGAATATCAACAACAGATATTTAACAATCAACAACAAGGGGTGGCCGTGGTGTAGTGGTATATGCATAGACTTCTCAAGCAGAGGGTCGCGGGTTCGAATCCCGTGCAAGGCAATTCTGTGAAAAAGTCTTTTCATAGAATTTGTATGTAGTTATATGAAAATCCCGTCGGCGTCAACTCTGACATGAAGGTATTACACTGATGTTGGAGTGGTTGCTGGCTGGGCTAAATGTAACGAACTAACAACTAGCACGTACTTAAAACCCACTGGTTGAGGAGGATTTACTAGGTCGTCCCGTCCAGTTTGATTCTTCACAATATAGTTCGTTGCCATTGGGACTGCGTATATCTCCGCTTGGATGACACACGCAAGTTTTCCTAAGGAAGAGTAAAAGTTAACGTGGTCATCCTACAGAAAACACGAGCATCGCATCCTAGATCAGTTTTGTGACCATCATAGAGACCCGACTACATTCTTTTTTTGATTCAGATTCTGGCCGAAACCATTCCAGAGAACAGGGAAAGTCGATTTCGTATTTTTTCCCCAGCAGAAAATCGGTGTCATTGCATGTCCCCATGACCAGAGCCAAAAGTCAGTCGGCGCGCAAGGTCATCAAATCTCCAGTGCGTGTTGCACCAAAGACAACTTCTTTTTAAATGGTAAATAGCTTTGAGAGTGCAGCCAATGATATAAATATCAAGGGGCGGGAGATTTATTAGTGTGTCTGGAGCAGAACGAATGTCAGAGAAAGACACTTGCAGCCGTGACCGACTGTTTTTAGAACTCTACAATAGTAAAAGCAGCAAATAGGTATTTTAATGAAAGGTTCCATGTTTTGCTGATAGCTCATTTGCGCTGCGAGAAGGCCGACAATGCTTTAAAGGCTTTATACTTAAGATGTTTAGTTTAGAAACTTGTTATCTAAGATAGCATCCAAATATTTAGTTTCTAAAAGAATTTGGTTTTTGGTTTTGTGGTGATTTTATAATAAAAATTTAAAAGCCAATATTATTTTTGTCGTAAATTTTTATTCAATCAAAATAGAATCCGTTGACATCTATGACATTCTTCCAACTTGATACAAGGTCAGATATTCCTTTTTCATAGAAGTGCTGCCTTTTTGAAACAATGAAGTCTTCAAAGCCTTTTATAACCTCTGCTCGGTTCCGCAAGACCTACTGCCGGCAAAATTAATCCAGATTGCGGAAAAAATGGTAATGCGTTGGGAAATATTAGGAGAGTAAGGTGGATGTGGAAGAATTTCAAATCCCAACTGCAACAGTTTTTGCACCGTTACTTGTGAGGTATAGGGTTTAGCATTGTCATGCAAAAGGATCGGACCGTGCCTATTGACCAACACAGGTTACTTTTCAGCCAATTTGGTTTGCAATATGTCGATTTCCTCAAAATATTTGATAGCGTTTATCATTTCTCCTGAAAAGTGGATTGGTCAGTTCGATGTCCTCCAAATTGTCAACATAACCTTTTTTAGGTAAAGATCGGGCTTGGGGGGGTGTGTTTTGGTTTTTCGCATCCAGCCACTGCCCAGATCTTTTACGATTATCGTACAGTATCCACTTTTCATCACAAGTGTCTTTCCGGTACAAAAACGGCTCAAGTTGGTATCCTAATTTTTTTTAAAGTTTAGTTTTGTTTTAGTTTATTTATTTTCTCTTCATCAATATTCATTTTTATAAATAAATTTAAGTATAATCACTCTAAGAGAAATAATAGTGACATAGGTATTTACTAAAAAAAAATAATTATCAAATAGTACTTAAAATAATAGAAAAAAAGTAGGTGGAGTGACCCTGGTAATAAACAATTTGGCAATAAAAAATAATGATAATCGAAAACGAAGCAATACACCAGATTATCAGAGCAGAACATCAAACGAGGATTCAATACTTTTGAGATCAAAGAAAAAAAGCCAATGTTTTACATATTTCACAAACGCATTTTTTATATTTTGAGTACATGTTAACGCAGTAAGAATACACTTATAATTCTGTGAAAGTTAATAGAAAAATATAAGTACATATTTATGGCATACTGTTGAAAATAAAAAATAAAACTTTAAAGGAAGTATTAAGATTAAACTTCAAAGTTTTAAATTAGAATTCTTAATTTAGAAATCGAAAGTGAATAATGAACTTACTTAGAAAATAATAAACTGTACTTATATTTACATGTTTGTAATAAGAAATTGAAGAAAAGAAATAATGAATATGCTTGAAAAGAAGGCAAAAATAAATAAAAAAGAACTAGTTGCTCTGATTTGACAGAAAAAACCTTTATTCGCTTCTAAATCGACATGCATCATTCAGCTCTCTCAGGTTATGCGGAAATAAATTCCAAAGGCGGATGGAGGCAATAAAAAATTGTCTCTCAGATGTTAAGCAAGAGAAACGCGGGAGAATTAAGCAAGCAGATCTGTTGGACATTAGAAACTAGATTTTTTTTGTAAAGATACGTTGGATGCCTTGCTTTGATTATGGTGAAAAGAAGAATCAGTGTACGAAACTTGAAATAGTCCTTAAAAGACATATCTAACAGGTTTTTAGCCAAATGTGAGAAATGGTCATATCTTCTGAGACTATAGACATATCGGGTAGGGCTATTTAATACTACTTGTAGCTTTCTTATACTGCTAGCATCACAATCATAAAAAAGTTCACAGCCATATATAAGAATAGGAATAACCAGTGCTTAAGCGAGTACTAGCCTTGTTGTCAGGGGTGTAAATTTCTGAGCGGTCACCAGAGTTCGAAGAACGCCATAAGCCTTCCCCGATATCAAGTTTATAGGGTTATCCCATGTGAGTGTTCTGTTGAATACCACACCAAGATCTTTTGAAGAATCCACGAATTGAATTGGTGAGCTATTTAACATAATAGAGGGAAAATATGAAACATCTACCATTGTTTTTGAAATAACTAAACAATTGTACTTATTTGGATTGAGCATCAAGCAATTTTTCAACTATCAATTCAAAATTCGTTTAAGATCCTCATTCACATCATTGGCGCAACTTTCGATAAGGCCTAGGGGATAACTTCGATAGATTTTAATGTTATCAGCATCAAAGTGTTTCGACGAATGCAAGATTACAGAAGCTATATCATTAATATAAAGTGAGAATAGGAGATTACCCAAAATCGACCATTGTGGAACGAACGCACGAGTTTAAACTACCGGAGGAAATCAAAAAGACGTCTATTCACTCTCGAACATTATAAACTGACCTATACCTGATTTAAAGAATTGCCACGTAAATTTTGATTGGTGACTTGGCTGAAATTAAGATTTCCTGAAAGATAGTTCTTAGAACTTTAAACCAGTATAAATGGTGGACTGGAAGAATTTTCAAATCCCTGAATAATGGAAAATTAGCATGTACTCGTAAACACGTTTTACGGCAAATTTTCTTCAAAAGGTGTTTTGAAGTAACAAGAGTGGCTGAATTTTTTTGAAGTAAGCTTCTCCCCAGCAGGTGATACCATATTGTAATCGAGAATGAAAGACTACATAATAGATTTTTATCAACAATTGGATAGAGCAAACCTTGCGTAGAAAATAGAAGTTTCTGAGAATTCCACAAAAATAGTTTCTCAAATTTTCTATGTGGGTTTTAAAAATCATCTTTGAGTCAATGAGAAGCCCCAAATATTTAAATTCATTAACATTCTCAATTTGGGAACATGTATCATTGCAGCTTTCACAACTATAAAACGTGCAAGATGACAAACTTGTATAGCAAGTGCAGTGTGTGAGTGTAAATCTTGCGGAGTCACTTGCATGCAAGAAGATATCGGCATCAAAACTGTTTTGCGCTACCAAATTGAAAAACATAAAATAATGTTTTTGGGCTTATGATCAATTTATGCTCCGGAAACCATACCAGGTGTACCGGTATGAACTGAGCGTCAAGATACAAATGTCTCGATAGGAAATATTTATTATGAACGGGCCTTATTTATTTATTTTTATTATTATTATTATTTTTTTTTTTTTGTTGTTATGATACCTGTCAAACATATTTATGTAGTATACAGCAAGTCATTGAGCAAACAATATCATATTTTTTCATCGTGTTAAAAATGTCGAATTTTGTACCAGAAAATATTGACTTGCGGAAAGCAATAATTTTTTGTTTTAATTTGAAGAAAAGTGCTGTAGAGTCGCATCAAATGCTTGTCCAGGCATATGGTGATCATACTCTATCAGAAGCAACATGCAAAAGATGGTTTCAATGGTTCAGAGATAACGATTTTGATGTGAGAAATGAATAACGTGGAAGACCACTAAAAAAGATTGGAGACGCCAAATTGCAAACAATATTGGGTGAAGATGACACTTTTAGTCAGAAACAAATGCTTGGGGAAAGATCCAAAAGTCTGGAAAGACAGATGAAAAACCGAAAAAACCACTTGTGAAACTTTGCTTCAAGGACACGATAAAAAGTCCGTCATCTCTTTTAAAAAAAATAAAACTGAAACATAAACTTCGGAAAAAATGTAGTAAACATCCACTAAATGTGTGTTTAAAAAGACGCTATGATCGCATGTGCCTTTAAATCAAGAAGGAAATCCATTTATGTTAGAAAAGTTACTACCATAACCAAATTAGGATTTCGCACAGAAACCTTAAGAAAGAATGAAAAGTGGTTAACAATATTATTAATCGAAATATGAGCAGCACGACATAACTAATACGCTTAGCGATGGTAGTATAGTTATCTCGGATCCTATTGCAGTAGCAATCGGGCAATGGTCATCTTCGCCTGATTTTTCTTAAATAGCTAATTAGCTAGGTGAACCTAGAGATGGTCTTGTGAATAGTGTTCCGCATAGAAACAGTTTTTATTTTGAATAGATTTCGGGTCTTGAGTTATTAAAAATCATAAACTCCTTAAACAACTCAAATTCATATGGGAACGATGGTACTTTAAACCTTGTGCTAAAAAAAAATATCGCTTGATATCTTAAAACATCTTTTTCATTTAAGAATTGTCACTGGCAATTTCCCTAAGAAATGAAATGTGCCAATATTATACCAACTTTTAAAAAAGGAATCAAAAAAAAAAAATAATAATAATAATAATTTAGGCCGATCTCACTGTTACCTTCTATTTCAAAAATATTTAAAAAAAATAGTTAAGCGTAGGATTTTGAAATATCTCAAACATAAAAACTTTCTTAGTTCGAACCAGTTTGGATTCAGATCAGGCCTCTCTACTGAGGATGCTCTCTTAAAATTTTGCTCCTTTATACACAAAGGCTTAGACGATAAAACATTTTGCAGTGGACTTTTTGTAGATATAACCAAGACCTTCGATATGGTTGATCACAGCATTCTTTTGAACAAACTATACAATGTGGGTTTCCGTGGTTGTATCTATGATTGGTTTGCTTCTTATCTGAAGCATATAAAACAATTGGTCAAAATAAGAACCAGTTTAAGTAATTCTAAAACTGTTAAACTCGGCGTTCCCCAGGGACCTGTTTTTGGTCCAGTTCTGTTTTTGATTTACATTAATTCTATTTTTGAACAAACCTTTGCTGGAAAAGTTACTACCTTTACAGGCGACTTAGCTATAGCATATAGAGCAACTAGTCCCTTGAACTTAGTAGCTGATCATGACGTCCACTTATTAAGAATTTGGTTCGCTAGACACAAACTAATGGTTACTAACAAAACAAAACTTAGGTTTTATAGCCTTAGCACGGAAATGAACCCGGAAGTTAATGTTACATTCCATACATAAAATTGCGGAAGATATAACCTAATCAGTTATGCGTATGATACTCTTAATTCTAGGGATTCTTTTGATACGAGCGTCGCTTGTAAAACCAATTGCTTTAAAATTGAAAATGTTCATTATTTTAAATATCTGGGTGTAATAATTGACCGAAATTCGAGTTGGTCTGAGCATATTTTAAGTGTGAAGCGTTATCTTCTTTCCACTAGCCGTTGTTTTAATCGCCTAAGAATGTTTTGCTCTAATAATAGTCTAAAAAAAATATACTACGGGATTTTCCATTCTAAATTACAGTATGGAATAAGTTGTTGGGGGGGTGCTTACCTTAGTATTACAAGGTACAAGGTACAAGGTACTTAAAATTATCTTTATGAGAGGTGAGATACCTGCAAAGTCTTAACTCTGAGGCATATTTCTTACGAAGCAATTCCCAATCATTTGTTCCAATCCCTGCCTTTCGTACTACAAGTTTTAGAAATTCTTACTCCATTGTATCATGCAAGTTATTTAATAAGCTCCCTATTGACATACGAATTAACAGCCCTATCCTCTTTTTTAAAAAAGAACACAATAATATTGAGGTTTTGTTGCGCTATATAGTATAGTTACCTTTATTTTTATTTTTTTTTATTTTTCGTCATGAATTTTGCTATTAATGATTAATTTCTGAATTACTTCCTTACCCTTGCCATGAATTACTGCTCAACTGTTTTTATATTTTTGATTAATGATTAATTTTTCCTTTAAAGAATATTCAATTTGTTTTTAATATTTGTATTAAATGTGCTCACCCAACAATGGATTATCTTTGAAGTGGCATTGGCTCAATTTTCTCTTTCATAAAATAAAAATCTCTGCAACTTATTCTCTTTTATTTTTTTAAGCTAATTTTGAATAAAAGTGTATGTACATATAAGTTTGTTATAAAATGGGAATAAAGAATACATAAAAAAAAAGTGAAAAATGAATTTATTTTCAGAATCCTAAATAGAAAAAATCATGGGTTAATCCGGGACGACCATCAACTTCGACTGCAAAATCAGATCGATTCAGCAAGAAAACAATGCTGTGTGTCAGCTTAGACCAAAAAGGAGTGGTGTACCACGAGCTCCTAAAACCTGGTGAAACCGTTTGATCGTTTGATGGTTTGATACCGATCATACCGGTATTCTTAGTAGATGAAGATCCCAATTGATATCTGACATAACTGACTGAACCATGAGCAAAACCTATATCATCCGCAAATGCTGTCAGTAATCCTTTAAAGGGCAGTCTGAATAAGGAATTTATGTTAATCAAGAAGAGTATTGGTCACAGAACAGAGCCCTGAGGCACTCCTAGATTAATAAATTTAATTTCGCTTCTGGTGTCATCAATTTTCACTTTTTGGGATCTATTATTTAAGTAAGATTTGAACCACTCCTAAATAAGACTTCGAAAACCAGCATTTCCAATTTTACTTTAAAATATACCATGATTGACCTTATCGAATTCTTTGGTAATGTCAAAAAAACAAGCCAGCTGAATACTTCTTTTTATCCAGGTTTTGAAAAAATTTGAGAGCAAAAATATAAAGAGCTTCTTCAGTATATCTACCCTTCTGAAAACCAAACTGCACAGTACCGAAAATTTTAGTTTTATTTAAAAAGCTCAACTCTCTTTCACAACTTTTTCAAAGATCTTGCTTACTGAAGGCAAAAGTGGTATAAGCCTATAATTACTCATTTCGTCAGCAGATTCTATTTTAAAGAGAGCGAATATATCAGCAAATATAAGAGCATCAGAAAATACTGCACAAAAAAATGCTGCTATTAAATATGTGAGCCAAAACATCAACTAAGAAACAGGCAATGTTTTTGAATACAAGATTAGTAATGCCATAATACTAAGAAGAACTTGTATTTTTCAACATTCCAAAGGTTATAAGCAGTTCTGATCCAGTTATTGGCTGAAATAAAAAGCTATGACTCTGCAGAGGTTCACCAGGATTATATGAAGGACTACAAAAGGCACTGGTTTGATAAATTGGACACCCTTGAATATTCTCAGATATAGTAGTAAAATACTTATTAGAAGAATAAGCAATTCCAAATTTGTCGGAAATTGTACAATCGTCAGTACGTACACAAGTTATGACATTCGTTTTATTTAGGATGCTATTGACCTACGCCCAATCCCCTCTTAGAATACCTTTGGCTGAATTGAATTTGTTATTGTAGTAACTATCACAACAAACAGGCAATTCTCTTTTTAATTCTGAACACATTTAATTTTTAGGTTGTTTTTTTTCTTAACTTTATTTAATAAATAATTTGATATCAAAGGCTTAAGCCGTTTTATGGATTTCCTAGTTAGGAACGCACAACTCGATATATGATTAATTAAGGATTTTATAAAAATGTCATACGATTTAGATACATCATTTTCAACAAAAACATTTTTCCAGAACTCAAAAGAGAGATTAGTTTTAAGTTTTCCAAAATCATTTTTTGTTATCGAGTTATGGGAACTAGAGTCATTCTGTCATACATTGATCTGTGATCTGCAGATCAAAAACACACTTCTCACAGAAACTGCGAGAAGAGGATGCAAAACGCTCATATATGTGATCTATACGATTTCCCGGTGTAGGTCTAGTTATTTCATTTATAAACGTTACCAATCCATGAGAAGCTAAAAAGTCCAAACAACTGAGTAAAATTTCACTTTTCTCCAAGATATCAATTTTGAAATCTCTTAAAATTATAAAATTTTTTGATTTCTCACTATCCAAAATGGATGAAAATTATTCCACAAATACTGAAACATTTAAGCCTATAGATACATAACATGACATAGAGCTCACCTTTGATTTTAAGAGATAATTTCAAAACATCGGCACTCAGAAAACCTTGCTTTGACAATCTGTTTTAGTAATTCTCGTAATTACGTATTTAGGTAAAAATTAAAATCAGGTAACACGTAGTCGCTTTTCTCAAAATCATAAATCCAGACAACAAAAAAATCAGGAATACACACAAAAGAATCTGGATGGGCTATTAGAAATGTAAAATTCTGTGTTAAGCTTCTGATATTTTGCTGAATGAAAAATAATTTATTAATTTATTTATTAATTTATTATTTAATTTATTCATTAATAAAAATGTATTCAGTTTGTGATCTTAAGATTGAAGGTAGAAAAATCATCAATTAAGTTATTTTCAAAATTCATTTAAAATAAAAAACAAACAAATAAAAGACAATGCATTACATCTGTGCAAGATCATTAAAAGATCTTATTGTGATGGTTTTTTCACCTTCCACCTTTACTGTTAGTATTTTGTTATTGTTATATTGTTATGTAAGGTATGCGCAGATTTCTTGGTGCCGTAGTTTTTGGGATTCGTTCAGTTCTCTACTCACTTATCGAGCTTCTTCGAGTTTCCGGCTTCCCACGTAGTTCATTTTTGAGACTGAATTCTCCCGAACGGAACTTTCCAAACCAACGTCATATAGTGCGTTCGTTTACCACTCCATCCTCAAATACGTCATTAATGTTTTTCATTGCCAATGACGCATTACGAATCATTTTAAATTCGTAAAGGAAGAGGGTTCGAATTTGAACTATCTAGAGAATAAAAATGGTATTTGTAACGAACCCTAAAATTCTCACACGTCAAGCACACGTACCACTTTATTTTATAAAAAAAGGAAAAATATGAAAAGAGCCCCACCGTGCACATTATGTTCGCTTCAACGTCTCAAAGTAACGATGATAGCTTGCTGGCATCATACAATATCTCATTGTTTGTATTGAAATCTGGAAAACCACACACAATCGAAGAACAGTAAATTTTACCCGTTGTTAAAGAAATTTTAAAAACTGTTATGCACAAACCACCATTTGACGGACTCAAAAGAATTCCTTTGAGTAACAACACTGTACAATGACGCATTGATGAAATGAACTCTGATATTGAAAGCTTCTTGTGTAATTATTTGCAAATAACTCATTTTTCTATTCAACTGGACGAGTCAACTTTACCTGGTAATAAAGCATTAACATTGGCATATTTCTTATGGATCAAGAAATCCATGAAGAGCCGCTATTCGGGAATGTGATCCACGAAAAAAAAGTTTGGGAATCTCTGGTTATTATAAATGTTGATATTTTAACCGTTTGGATTTTAATTGTCAAAAAAATAGGAAAATTGAAAAAGTGTATAAAATTTTTATTCGAGCTGATATATCAATGCTTGCCATTTTATTTTTAAAGATTATTTCATGTAAATGTCTTCTTGTCCAAGATTGCAATTGGCGCTAGTTTATCGGCACAAACGATTGATTTGACGTATCCCCGTAAAAAATATAGTCTAAAATCGTCAAATCGTATGATCTTGCTGTGGAACCACATGTCAACCAGGTTCAGCTGGTGCATTTTTGGCAAAAAAAGTTCGAAATCATTTAAATATGGCGGGCGTCATAGACGGTAACGTTGTTCTCACGGTCATCTTTGAAATACTACGGGCCAGTGATTCCGCCGGACCATAAGCCGCAACAAACATTGCATTTTTCCGATCGCATTAACAGCTCTTGTATTGGCTTTATTTATTAAAATACCCGTCCAAGCAGAAAAAAACGGATCTTCCTCCAGCTATTCTAAGGCCCACTGACCGAAAATTCGAAGCTGTGGCAAGTCGTTCGGCTTCAGTACTTGCACGAGCTGTATTTATACCAAGGTCCTTGCGTATAACGTTCCACGTACTAGAGTAACACAATCCTAATTGCTGCAAACGGCGACGAAAGGACAAATCACTATCTTCATTAGCACGGGCGGATACAGCAGTAATATTTTCCTCTGTACGCACTATACATATACGAGTAAGTGGCTTGATGACCAAAGCGCCAAATTGGTGCGAAATTTGGTGACTATGGTTTGAATTGCTTGCTTAGTAGGTCAATTATGCCGACCGTAAAATAGTCGAAGTGCGCGAAAAACATTTTTTACAGCAAACAAAGTCGCCCTTTATTTTAAAATGTTTATATGGGTTCAAAAGTTTATCCAATGAAAGATTAAGGAAGCTCTTTAAATACTGATATTGAAGGCTCCGGAAATATAATATAAAGAAATATAATTAGCTGACTAACTCAGAAAGCTCTCGAAAGATGGTAGGTAGTATAAATAACGGCGTTGAACAGAAGAGCAATAAGTTCAAAAGTTGAATTCGAAAAATGAATTAAGAGCAGTGATAAAAGTTGTTATTGTTAAAAGTGATAAATAGATTGTTTAAATTAGTTTGAATTATAAACTTTTGTTGTGCTTGTGATTTTTAATAAGGCAATTGTGTTAAAAGAAATAAGTCCTATCTTTTGAACCCTTACAAAGATATTACAATACATTATTATCAAGACGGTCTAAGGACACTTAACACCTGAGGACGTAAAGATGTGTAGTAATAATATATATACTTTCAAATATCACTGTGCACCAATCGTAAAAATAATATACAAGACGCTATTAAAGTATATTGCACGTGTCTGTATTTTAGACCAAATCTTTAAATTATATCACAAAAGTGATATAAAACTTTTCAAAAGTTAATCCAATGAAAGATTAAGGAAGCTCTTTAAATACTGATATTGAAGGCTCCGGAAATATAATATAAAGAAATATAATTAGCTGACTAACTCAGAAAGCTCTCGAAAGATGGTAGGTAGTATAAATAACGGCGTTGAACAGAAGAGCAATAAGTTCAAAAGTTGAATTCGAAAAATGAATTAAGAGCAGTGATAAAAGTTGTTATTGTTAAAAGTGATAAATAGATTGTTTAAATTAGTTTGAATTATAAACTTTTGTTGTGCTTGTGATTTTTAATAAGGCAATTGTGTTAAAAGAAATAAGTCCTATCTTTTGAACCCTTACAAAGATATTACAATACATTATTATCAAGACGGTCTAAGGACACTTAACACCTGAGGACGTAAAGATGTGTAGTAATAATATATATACTTTCAAATATCACTGTGCACCAATCGTAAAAATAATATACAAGACGCTATTAAAGTATATTGCACGTGTCTGTATTTTAGACCAAATCTTTAAATTATATCACAAAAGTGATATAAAACTTTTTCCTCTAATTTTTTCAGAATCAAATTTTACTTCTGGTTTTCGTTTCATAATCAAAATTTGTCTTCTGGATTTTATGTCAAAATGTGATAACACATATAAACATTTATAAACTTCAAATAGTATTGTGTATCCGACTATACTCTGTCCAACATAAATTGGCAGTACACGTCTTATGGAAAAGCTTTTTCAAAATCAGTAGCGTGCCATATTTTTGCACCATACTATACTCTGTTCAACATAAATCTGAGTGTGCACTGAATGGCTGTGGCCTGTGGTTGCTGCTATTCAACCCCTATTAAATTGATGTGCATTCAGAGTTACCAGTGTCCGTTTGGTAACTTGTTTTTTTTTGGGTTTCTGTTGACGAGCTTTTGGTTTTAGAGCTTTAAAAAGGTTCTTAATGATGAGTGTATCGTGGAGATCTTGTTTGGATCTTTTGCATTTCTTTTAATGTGTGAAAAATATGTTAAAATGCAGTTACAAAATTTTAAGCTGTTTTCTTTAAGGAAAAGTTTATTTACGTAGGTTTTCGTAGCGCGCGGTTAGTTTTTTGATGTTATGTGTATTTTTTAAAATTTGGATTGTAATATTAGGAAAAGTCCTACTAGGGATACCCTTCAAAAACGCGCCTTTTATCTTACCTCTTGGGGGTGTGTAATTGTATATGAAAATTTTAATCTAAAAAAGGACGGTAACCCTACGTGCTATTTCCTCAGATTTTTGCTTATTTGAAAAGTTAACTACGAAAACCGTATAAGAGCTTTTGTTGGAATAGCACCTTACAAAAAACAAAAGAGTGCGAATGAGAGACAAAGATCCCTATCTTTCCTATGCTGCCAATTTATGTTGGACGAATATACATTTCTGTATTCGTGCAATCGGCTGTGTTTGGTCAATTCATTATTATGAGTGTTCAAATTCATTTGCAAGCAAATATATTTAAAAAAAAGGTCCGAATAAATTTTGAGTGTTGTTTATAATCAAAACCGGAAAACGCCATAAGTTATGTTTTATATAGATTTGATTAAATCAAATCTTTACCTTGCTGTTCCAATACATTTTATAGTATGTACTACAACTTTCGGAAATATTAAGTATGTTTTTTTTTTTGGAATCGTTATCAACGCTTATTTCCAATGTACATGTAAATCACACAAACAACCTAACCTGTACGCGCTAACTTAATGTAAGATATTAACGCTGTTCCGTAGCGGCAATTGTATGGGAACGCCAAAACATGTATGACCATTTGCACAAATAAAATTCCAGTGCTGTTAAACCATTTCAATTTTAATGGTTCACGAAAGAAGAAGAAAGAAGAAAGAAGGGCTTTGAAAATTAAGCACTGATACAGATGCCAACAAAACTCACCAATTGTTAATATGATAACGGACCAGAATCTCTATACTACCATCATAATTGCTTGACACTCATTAGTAGCATAACCGGTTTATTTCACAAACCTTGTAGTATGAAATAACTGAGAGTTACAATACTACCGCTAACGCTGTCCTTGTAAGCTTATGCATGGTCTTTTCATTGTCAGACAAGTCTTTCACGTAATACGTGGCAACTCTAAAAAAGCATCCTTATTATTTTTAGTTTTGGAGAATAGCTTACTCTTAATCGCATCGTTTTTGTTAGAATCCGGACTTATTCCTTTCCCTGAAATAATGTGACTAGGTTAGTTGATCTTTGGAAGAAGAAGGCTTCGAAGCCTCTAAAGCACTCCTATTGAGTTTCTACGTTACTTCTAGAGCATTTTGCCTGTGACGATCACCGCATCCAAATACACCACGAAAATATGCAAACCCTTCCATCAATCTCTCGAAAGTGATTGAAATGCACAAACCTCAATACACAAATTAACTAACCACAAGCAGCACGATAGAAATATGCAGGAGTAGGCATTAGATATTTCAGAGAAAAAAAATTTTTAAATTCATTTGCCCAGTAACACTGTTTCACCAAAAGTCGTGCGTGCAGTTTTGCATTGCCCTAGTGTTGACATGACAAATAAAATATTAATAAAATTCTCAAAACAAAAACAAATAAAGATATAAATATTAGGTGGCCCTCTAAAACATGCCTGCGTTGCTGTGACAATTAAAACCTTACTCTAGTACATTCTGTATGTTTGTTAGGTCACTATTTTATCTGTGCAGTCAGTCGTCAAGTGAGCAAGTTTTCTCGTGTCAATTTGTCTGCAATTAATATTTTCCCCTAAATCCACTGAATAGATTATTTTGAAAATTTTGCCTAAATTCGCAAGTGTACCCAAGAATATTCTCGCGGAGAGAACTCCGAACGAAATCCAAGCTATAGTCAAAAGAATATTTCATTTGACTGCGCCCGCCCTAAGATCTGAATCTCAGGGTAATTTCCTCAAATTTTACAAAAGAAAAAGAGAAATGATTTATGATTGACTTATGCGTAAAAAAGTGCGAAATTTATGTGTATTTTGCGTATGGAAAACAGAAGAAGCAGCCAAATAAAAGCCAAGTGAGTAAGATTTGGGAAAAGGCCCATTCTCATCATTTTCCAGGAGAACTCGGTAATTATTTTTCGGATTTAATATTTGTATCTTTCTGAGAGTTCACCGTTTATCTCTTTACATTTCTCGAAAAGCCATTCGACATGCATACAATGTCAATCTAATTATTGTATGTATCTATGATTTAAAATCATTTGACGGAAAAATGTAGCAAAGTTGCATGTCCACTTAGGAAATAAAAACGAAAACTAGGCGATGAGGACAAGACACAACCGTCGTTGGTTGGTAGTTGAGGTGGGCACCTGATAATAATGGTCTAGTCACCTCTTCCTGTTGCGTTTTCTATCTGTAGATTTACAATTTATACAATTTTTACAAGCGGGTTTAACTTTGTCACTATCTATACTAAAGAATTCGTTTTTACTTAATTTTTTGTTATTATAGTTACTGTTTTATTTAAAAAAAAAAACTTATTGTGACTAAATAAATATTTAATTTTAAGGCCATAGAGTAAATTTTATCATTTGCCGGTGATGAATCACCGAACCCATGTATAATTGATAGTCTTCAAAACATAACTTTTGTACGCTGGAAGTTCGTTATCTTTATCTAAAGTCATGTATGCACAATAACTTGGAGTGTACATTGTTTTTTTTTTTTTTCTCTACGCATATAGCAGCAATTTTCTTATTTTGTATAAACAAAGGGAACAAATCATACAAGTAGCCGTAGTAAGCTAATCAAAATCGGCCAATTGAAGTAAGGCGCTGAACGGACGGAAAATGCAAGCAATAAAGTGTGTTGTTGTCGGCGATGGGTAAGAATTTCAAGCTCCATTAAATAATTCCTTCTTAACATTTTTTTTTTTTTTTTCTCTCTTTGTTGGTTGTGTTTCGCAGTGCCGTGGGTAAAACATGTCTCCTTATCAGTTATACAACAAATGCCTTTCCTGGAGAATACATACCAACTGTGTAAGTACAAACAGACCATATTTTATGAATTTCCGTTCGAAACAAATTTGCCTTTTCCCTGTGATTTTAAGATTCCTATAACTCTAAAAAATCTAGATTAGCTTGACAACAGAGTTCTGATTTTTTGTTGATATTTTACAGAGCGGTCCGGTTTGGGATATAGATATTTTGGGATAAACGAGGGTGCTATAAGTTACGGGGTGTTTAAAGAGTTCCTTCAGAGAATTAAATACCAACAATTATTTAGTTATAACTTCTAGTGTATTAGAGCTAGATCAACCAGGCTATCGTTTGATAGCCAATTGATAATTGGTTTATTCATATTTGAATACTATTACCATCCACGCTTTCATTTTCAAGATATTCGTCTTCAAACACATTTTCCAATTTTTTTAATACATTTTTGGGGAAATCGCATTTATTTCGGAAAGGTGTGCTTATAATTTTTTCTCTTTTTTGATAGTTTGGTGCGTCATAATTTTACCTACAAAGTTTTTACCTGGGGCTTACAGTTTCCCAGATATAAAGTTAAATAAATGAATCCCCTATATGACTATTATTTTATTATTATTAAAAATAAAAATTCTCTAAAATAAATGCACTTTCTTTTGCAATTATAATAAATTATTATAAAATAAATAGATAAATAAATAATTTTACTGCTTATCGTAATTAACATAATCTGAATTCTACAACAGTTGTGCCCTTCATCAGACTGAATGCAAGCTAATTTTCGTTTTTGAATAGTTCTTGTAATATTATTAGTTGGTAAAGTCTCTTTGATATAATGTGCTGTTGCTACCACCCGTTCTTGCAATTCAGACAATGTTTTTCCTTCATTGTTCTTCATATGTAAAAATCCAAAACTTTCAAATCTGATGATCTTGCAGGCCTATGTATTGGACCATTCCTTCAAGTCCATCGATTTGGGAATTTTTCATAAAACTAGCCCTATTTTTTTTTTTTTTTTTTGCTTTTTTTTTAAGAACTTAACACTCAAGAGGGTATTACTACTCTTAAAATGCCGGAGAATGTGTTAAGTTTTTCAGAAAATTAGATAGAGAGAGAGAAAGAAGTTTGGGCTCAGTGATTATATTTCGTTCCATGGGTGGAATCCAACATTTGACGGGAAGATTAAATTATTAGTAATTTGGCTTGTTGTCGATTTCTAATTTTCTAGATTGCACTATTCAGCCATAGTGACTTGGAGCACCATCATGTTGATAAAAATGAGTTCCTCTTTGTGCAATCGAAACATCTTCTAGCAGTCTTGGCAATTCATTTTGCAAAAATTACAAATAAGTTTCACTGTTTAGTGTTTGTGGAAGTATGAAAGGCCCACGCCTGAATCGATATTGAAATAACGTTTTTCTTGTTGTGTGCGGATTTTCATTCGTCATTGTAGGTCATGGAAGTTGGCAATGTCATCTCTAATGAATTGCGACTCATCTATCCATAGAATATTTTGGATAAATGTATTGGCATCATATTGTATAATGATAAACTGCGAAAGCAAGAGTCAAAAAAGTTCAGAGTCATATAAAAGAGGGATATAAAAAAAAAAAAAAAAAAAAGATATGCAAAAGAAATTTAAATAAACAGGGAACAAATGATCAAAAGTCAATGTGGAAGTGTATAAAAACACTGGTCTTAGGAAATGTTAAAACTGAAAAAAAAACTATAGAATTTGACGGAATTAAAACCAAAAGTGACAAATTAATTACAAATAGATTTGATGAATATTTTATTAAAAATGTTAAAGAAATAAACGACAATATTCCAGTGGAACCAAGGGCTAATTATATAGAGAGCTGTGAAAAAATTTTTAAGTTTAAGGAAATGGATTCTATTGAAGAACTATTTAAAATTACAGAAATGGTGCCAATCAAAAGTAATTCTAATTTTATGAACAAGAAAATGTTAAAATACAGTTTTATAGTTCAGTTACTGCACTTTTGAATGTAATTAACCATTTACTATGAAGTGATTTTTTCCCAAGAAAAATAGAAGACCTCGGTTATACTTCCTGTTGAATGGCCACCTCAATTAGCGATTTAACGCCGTTGGATTTTTGTTTTATGGAGTTACGATAAGTCTTGGTTTATACCAACAAATCGACAACGTTAGACGAGCTCAGGGACAATATCGAACGCAAAATTGCCAACGTTACGGCCGATATAAAGTAGTGGAAAATTGTCTTCAAAGAATCGATCGATGCAAACGTGCGTCACGGTGGTCATATATTTCAGACCAATATCTAAATTATTCTATGTTTTGTATGAACAAAAAAGTATCTGGTAAGTGAACTTATTTAAATATACATGGTTCAAACCATATCCGTTTGGACATAGGCAAGTAGTTAAATTCAGCGATGATTTAACTGAAACTTTTGAAACAGAATTTGGAGCGCCTCAGGAATCTATATTGGCTCCACTTTTTTTTTTTAATAATTTAATACACTTAAACTGCCTGAGCACTTTTTAAGTTTTTGGGTAAATGGGACAGAGAGGAAAAGAAAGATTTTTGGGCTCAGTGGTTATTACGCTCCATAGATTGCATCAAACATTTAATATGGAGACTATATTACGATATTAGTGTAATTGGACTTGTATTCTAGGCAGCCACTCATCTTACCTGAATTTTATTTGCCTGAAAAAAAGAATGTCTTTCGGGCGCGGCTGGTATTGAACCGATTTGGAAGCCACTAGCACTTGAGCAATGGTTACCCACAATGTTCTTGCTGTACATTACTGAAATTAAAAAAATATATAATGATATATAATACCATATTAAATTATTTTTTGATGATGGACTTTTGTATATTGATGAATGTGAACTATGTGATGGTATAAGTAAACTAAGTGAATAAATAAAAAACAGAACTTATTTAAACAAGAATATACTTAAAAAAAAAAAATGTTGAAACAACGAAAATAATGTGATAGATCAAGTAGAAGAATTTGAATGTGTAAATTTTACTTGATTTTAAAAAGCATTTCGAATACGTATGTTCCCGAATAATAGGCTGGAATAAATCTCCACTGGGTGCATTCGTACTTAGCTGCATACTCGCTTAGCGCGTTCTCCGTCTCTTTAACGTCTTTATCTAATTGATTTTTGGCTCCGATGAAATTCAGTCCATTATCACTATAAATATAGGGTGTAACGGCTCTAATTACGACGTAACAACGCAAAGCCATAGTGCATTGATCTAATTCGAAATCATCGGTACAGTCCGTACCGCTTAACTGTGACTCTACCAAATTTCACGAACAAAGGTCCGAAACAGTTAATGCCTACTTGGGTAAAAGGCTTTAAGTTGAAAGCTAGACGGCTTCGCCTTACGCAACTTGTAGTACACATGTTGCATATGGATTTTATAGTTTCCAAAGCTACTCGTATGCTCATGATCCAAACTTGCTCCCGATTACCTTTTTTTTTTATAATACTGCGCGCGCGCCAAGGGGATATGAATACCCTTTTACTGGCTTTTTCTCCAGGGCGGGTGGTGTAGTTTGAAACTCAGGTATATTAGGTTTCGATATTTTTCCCAGAGGTGGTTGTCAAACTGCACGGGACGAGCTAGTACATCCTCTTCAACCAGTGGATCTTAAGTACGTGCTAGTTGTTAGTTCGTTACATTTAGCCCAGCCAGCAACCACTCCAACATCAGTGTTATGCCTTCATGTCAGAGTTGACGCCGACGGGATTTTCATATAACTACATACAAATTCTATGAAAAGACTTTCACAGAATTGCCTGACACGGGATTCGAACCCGCGACTCTCTGCTTGAGGAGTCTATGCGTATACCACTACACCACGGCCACCCCCTCAATCTAAGATGATTGTAGCCGCTCCCATATGTAGGTTCTTCTTATGATGATCATTAATGAGCAGATTGACTAGAGGATGACTTTGCGGCAGGATCGTTGGATTGCGTGCTGCGTATGACATCCCTATTTTTTGTCCTCTTGAGCTCATTCGAATTGTGCCATCCTCGTCCAAGAATGGTGAAAAATTGACAATTTTACTTGAAGCTGAGACCCCTGTATGGGGAATGAATTTTTCTCAGCGTATAGTATTCAGCTGAAGTTATATAATATATGGTATAGAAAGATGTCCTTGAACCGCAGCAAAAAGCCGATTGTTCTAACAGAGAAAGACCATCATACACGGAATCTAGTTTTGAGCTCATCATAAATGGTGTAGGAAGGTGATTTAATTTTGCTTTGGAGTAGTCTTCTGTGATAAACTGTCAGTACTAACCGCATCAACTGAATTCTTGTCTGGTGACACAGGCAAATTTTTCCTCGACAACTTCATTAAATCTGCCGCTATGAGCCATCTTAACTTTGTATTTTCTACCGACAAATTCCATCTAGGAGCGTGATCCGCAAATTATCTCCAGTCCTTATATTAAACCATTGACGTGGGGAAGAAGACTCGAGGATTTCGCCCACTCCAACAGCAGCGAATGACGGAAATTTAAATTTTGTTGAATTTGTCCATGACGAAACTGCATTACAGTCCAAAAACAATGTTTCGTTTAAGCGGATGGTGTGTGAATCCCCAACCGTAGCTACTAAACGTACACCGAGAACAGCTGCTTGTAAATCCAACCTTGGTATTGATAACTTTTTTACCGGAGCCATTTTAGCAATTAGGGGTGGCCGTGGTGTAGTGGTATATGCATACACTCCTCAAGAAAAGGGTCGCGGGTTCGAATCCCGTCGGCGTCAACTCTGACATGAAGGCATAACACTGATGTTGGAGTGGTTGCTGGCTGGGCTAAATGTAACGAGCTAACAACTAGCACGTACTGAGACCCACTGGTTGAGGGTGCACTTGCTCGTCCCGTCTAGTTTGACAATCACCTCTGGGAAAAATATCGAAACCTAATACACCTGAGTTTCAAACTACCACACCACCCGCCCGCGCCCTGGAGAAAACCAGTAAAAGGGTATTCATATCCCCTTAGCCTTCACTTGGGAAACTTCCACTTCACCGTTTCGATTGAAACGTAAGTAAGCGGCGAACGCCTTTTCAGACCATCAACGAATACTACCAAACTTACGACTCTCTAGAAAACTCAAACTAAGCAATTCTCAAGTCCCGCGACACTGGTTCGTCCCAATCGAAGCCTTGTCGCCAAACCTCTTGAACGATTTTTCTGCCCCCGAGAGAGAGAAAAAAAAGACTTGTCCTAGCTGGTCGAAAATCCTCATAACTGTCTTCAACATTTCTCGCTTAGTTACAATACAATCAGAGAGCAGCATTTTTGCAACATCCTCGAATGATAATCTATAGGTGAAAAAATCCGAAGAAGGTTGTCAAAACATCCCTAGAACCTTGGATACATTGGATTCAGAACTATTCGGATCTATGCTGACCAGTTTTGGATCGATGTGACTTCTCGAGATTTGTCGAAGAAACTCGCTCCTATTCGATTGAATTCCTACCAGATCGAAGTTCAGTGACTTCAGTGGATTTTTATTGCATCCTGCGTTACGGACTGCCTTCTCCACCGTATCATGGCTGTTGAAATAGTCATCGACATTCCGATGTCGTTCATCAACTGCTTCCTGATATTCCTCTCAAAATAATTTCGTATGGTAGTTATTGTCGAATTGAGAGCACGTGGGAGAGCACATTGGGCCAAACATTATCTCTTCACAAGATCCGTTGGCATTGTTGATCCTCTTCAATTACCCGTATCATATGAAATATTTCCTTGACATCCATCACTACTGCTTGTTCGATGAACTTAAAAAGCCCAGTGTGGAGGGAAACTAGATTGTCCGGACCCTTTAGAAAATAGGTGTTGAGAGATACAACGTTGACTTTGGCAGCAACGCCCTTGGTTTCAGCGGATGCTTGTCAGGGTTCTCAACAATAAAGGTAGGTGCGTACCACACTCTCGGCCACTTTTTCAGAAACTCCTCCTTTGACGCGATCCTGGCATACCCCTCTGACACTAACTCCTTTATGTGACTGTTTTTCCACTCCAATAGATGAGGCTTCTTTAACAACGATCTCTCTAATCCTAGGATCCATATAATAGCTATTTGGTGGTTTACCCCCTCATTCTTCTACAACAAACTAATTACATAGGATTCATCAATTCGTTTTAAAGTATGCCGCATAATATCAACAGCCCGACATTCTCCATGGCTTGCTAATCTGTTTCTAGGTGCTATCACTTCAAAGTTCCCTGGTAAAATATTGTTTCACGAGATCAGGCAGCTCATCTTCGGATCTTATAGCATCATGAAACAGGAAATGCATTGAAGATTTTGTAGCTTGATTGAGGCCACCTATATTTTAAGTGAGGGCTGACTTTCCATAGACGACCCATCCTAGAAGTGTTTTAATTGCACACGGTTCCTCATTCTTACTGTAACGCTAACCACTACCACATAAGAATCTTGCCTGATCGAATCCAACGAGCACTTTCGGCTTGGAATATACCAGATCTGATAATGGAAGTTACCGCAGATGACCGTACGTCCTCTTCAAAGATTCGGCATCAATTGACTAGCAGAGTAGATCCAAATTACTAATGGTGTAGACATCCTTCAACAAATGCCGCTTCCGAGTAGTCAAACCTGACACAATCAATGTAGTGCGCATGGAGTTTTCATGACGCGAAACACCTTTAGTCCATTAAAGGACTAGCTCCTCAGGATTACCTTGAAGAGCAAGCATCTCGAAAAGATCTTTTTTTACCTTTGAGAGAGATGAACGCAAAAGTGTCCACAAATTTCCCATTTATCCTATATATCCCGAATGGAGCTATCTTCAACATGACAAACAAATTCGCTTCCACATATGAAGAATGAAACTGCGTTTGAGTAACAAATGGTAACGCAGCGTTGTTTAAACCTGAAGAAGTAATCGTAGCCGTTTGATTCGGGAGTGGATGATGATGTGCACTGCAACCTTCGCTTTCACACCTTTTACTTTAACGGTACACTCTCCAATTATGCTTTGACGGGCTTAAGTAAGAAAAACATATGCGCTTCTCCTTGGCAAAGGATAGTCTCTGACCAGATGGCAAATTCCTAAACTGAACACATTCACAAATGCAAATTTCTGTTGCACCATTTGATGACGTCGGTTGATGTGTTAACATTCGCCCAATAGCCCTCGATGGTTTTGAAGCTTTCTCGCAGTCAGCCGATTTTGCAAACTTTGACAACTAGGTCTATTACTTTTTCTGTAAAAAACTCTGCTAGATCAGCAAGATTAGCTCCAGGATTTAAAGCTTTCTTCTTCGTCTATTCTTGATAAAGCTTGGCACTTAATTAGAAGTAAGACATGTTACAACATAGCCGTTGTTGGGGTCTCCTCTTTTTATAGACCTTATGTCCGCAACAAACCCGTTCATCTTCACTGCCCATGTTCGAACTTTGGGATCGCACTTCGAAATAAGTGGGGGAATGTTCAGAATGGTTCGGAATGAATCCATAATACTATCGGCGTCTGAAAAATACTTTAAGCGATCTCTTAATAGTTGGTAAGCTTCACCTTTAAGCGCTTTCCGCAATCGTGACACGTTTTTTTTCCGCTGTATCTGCCCTCAATTGTGGTTGATTTAAAAACCTCTTCAAAGTACGGCCGGAAAAGGAAGGAAGTTCTCGAACGTTGCTTCTGTTTAGAATAGTAAGTAAGGATGTCATATTTTCGTTCTGAAATGAAGACTTTTCGGGATTAGCTTTTTCTTCTGTTCTCTTAAGAAGCGGCGTCGATTGCTTAGGATAAGAAAAATTGATCAATAATGAATGGTGATTTGCTGAAATATTCTTTATCATCTCCATCGTTCATCCGCTTCTTTCGGTGCCAAAAATCTTGGAAGCGCTGACGCTGACGGTCGTTCCTCTGAAGATGAAGAAGCTCTTGCAAGTCTCAACTTTAGTTCCTCCATTTCCTTCCTAATCGCTTCAAGTTCGCTATCTTGGGGTACCGCTGCTCGACACTGCCGCCGCTTTTATTAGAAAGTTGATGGGGCTTCCTGCTTAAACCTGACCCAATGAGACTCACATTTACCTAAGCTAACTCCCATTAATAATTTAGTCTCCCCATTAAATGTTGAATGCCACATTGAAATATCCCTTGAGCCTAAGCATCTTTCTAACCCGTTTTCCAAAAATTTAACAGATGCTGAGGTATTATAAGTGTATTCATACAGATTTGAGTATTACAGTGACTCAACTTCTTGATCACATGATCAGACCAAAGTTTAATTTTTAGTCGTAACTCTTCAAGTTTGACAGTTAGAGCAACTAAATTTTCACTCAAAATAAATAGGGTGATTGTGAATCAGCACAGCAGAAGCAAACGAAAATGCACGGCTATTTTGTGAGAATTTGTAAAAGTTGTAAGGCAACGCTTGTGATCAATTTGTTGACCACTGTCGCAGTTGCATATTGTGAGTACTTGGGAAAGTTTGGTGGAGTTTTCTCTGTCTTTTGTTAAAAATAAAAATACTTAACATAAAGTATTAAAAAAAGAATCCTACAAAAGGTAAATTTTCAGTTAAAACAGACGTTTTAATTGTTTTAAATTTGATGGTAGATGAATTTGAAGTCTGACGCTGAAAAAAATAAGTTTGGAAGGAAACCAATTTTAAATTCAAATATACAAAGGCGTATTATGCGGCAGATTAAATATGGAGTATATGAAAATGCGATCCCGTAAATAAGGTATTAAACCAAAACGATGGAATTAATGTATTGGGTATATATTTTAATTCGTGCGGTTTTTTTTCTCAAAATTTGAACGTTTATTTAAGAAAAACATGTACAGTAATATTATTCAAAGTATTGCAAAAGCTATGACTTTTTCCCATCTTTCTGCAATTTGTGGATTCCATCCAAAAAGAACTGCGCCGGCTTGACAGCCAAGAATGAATCAAGCCAATTTTTGATATTCTGCTCTGATGTGAACCGTATTTCAGTAAGGGCGTTCTGCATCGACCGGAACAAATGGTAGTCAGAAGGGGCAAGTTCTGGGCTATAAGGCGGGTGGGGTAAGACTTCCATCTACTGTTTTCCAAATAGTTCTTAATCGGAATAGCAAAGTGGGGCCGAGCATGGACATGGAAAACCGCCTTTCGACGTCTCTCGGCTTGAGTTCATGTGGAACCCAATTTCCTTGCTTTTAAACGTTTTGAAATGGCTGCTTGAGTGACACCCAAAGATTCTGCGAGCTCTTCTTGTGTTTGGCAACAATCTTCATAGAGTAATGCTTAAAGTTCTTCATCTTCAAACCTTTTTGGCTGCCCAGGCCGTTCATCGTCTTCCAAGCCAAAATCACCACTTTTAAATCGTGCAAACCACTTTTGGCACGTTCGCTCAGCTAGTGCATGTTCACCATAAACTTCCACCAAAATACGATGACTTTCGGCAGCAGTTTTCTTCATATTAAAGTAATGAAGAAGAACTCCATGTAAAAACTTTTTTTCAGGCACAAAGTTCGACATATTTGAGTGAAAAAAAATTATTGTTGTTTACGCTTCAAATGAATGACATATACTGAAATGAAGTACAATGAAAGTAGCTTTCCAACGCATGTTCCAACGGAATAATACAAGTTACGCCATCTCTTAGCAAACCGCTAAGTTATAGACCCAATAACAACTGAGGCTGTTCTAAAAATTTTACGCAGAAACGTTTTTCATGGATGCGTTAGAATTAAAAAGCCCCTATTGACTGACCGTCATAAGAAATTAAGGCTACAATATACCCACAAATATAATTATTACTGGGCAAGGGTAATTCAGTCGGATGAAACAAAAATAAACCGTCTTGGGTCCGGTGATCGCCAATGGATCTGGAAAAAGCTAGGTGAGCCAATCAGCGATCGCCATATAGAACATTAAAATTTGGAGGTGGAAATGTTTTGATTTGGGGATTATTGGAAAGTGAATTGAACATATCCTTTATGAGCTCCATTACATTGTTTTTGTACCTATCTGTATCTGTCATCATTAATATTTTGCTTAATAAATCTTATTTTGTTTGTCAAACAGATTAGACGTCTGTCGTTTACTTTATTTCTGGTAATAGGTAATTTCATTGCTAATCGGTAAATTTCTATCAGGTTATGAAATAAATAAAATGTGATTCAATTATTTGCTGCGATTAATATTTTTTTGTAATTTTCAATAAATTTAATTTTTTTTTAATGTATCAAACGCTAGAGAGGTAGTAGTAGTGTATCTCATGCTTAAAGTTGAGAAAATTAAAGAAATAAATTCGTTGGAAGAACGCTTAGACCCAGTCGACTCAGTGGTTTTTAATTCTTGTGAAGATTCTCCGAGGAGTTTGATTGAGAAAATGACGACACAATTCCCATTTAATCGTCTCAAAGGGAGAGAAAATTACACAGAGTGGAAGATCGGCACCAGAGCGCATATGATCATAAAGGGCTTGTGGGAATGTTTTGCTATAGAACTATCCGGCACAGCTAATGCCACTGAAAAGCAAATTGATCTTAGAGCAATAGGTGAGTTGACTTTATTGCTAGAGCCGTGTAACTATAACCATATAGAAGGAGCAAGCACATGCAAAGAAGCGTGGGACAGCATAGCGGCGGCATTTGATGATACAGGCACTGGTCGAAAAGTGGCCTTGTAACAATTTATGTCATTGAAACAGAAGGATTGTACGTCCATTGAGGATTATGTCAACTAAATGAGTTCATTATGGTCTAAAGTAAAGACTGCAGGATTCAATATAGACGATGAAGTGAAGAATTGTTATAGGAACAAGAGAAAGCAACAACACAAAAGTGACAAGTGAAACCACGCTTTTTTCATCATTATTAGTTCAATCCAATGAACTGCCCTCAGATTGGTACATTGACAGTGGTTGTACAGTTGATATGACGAAACATAAGTCATAAATATTCATGAATCTGTGCAAAAAGTAGTAGTGGCAAATAATGATAAAATTTCCATTAAAAATGTCGGCAACGTCAAGAAACTTATATTGTATTATGGTAAACAAAGTGACAACAATTAACGACGTTCATTATGTACCAAACATTTGTGCGAATCTGTTATCAATAAACCATCTAATAAATCAGTTTTGTTTGCAAAAGACGGGTGCAAAATATTTTACCCAAATGGGAACATAATTATCACTGCAAGTTTAACAAATGATTTATTTAAATTAGATGTTGCACATAATATAAAATCGTCGTTGCCGAAACAAAAAGAGAAGCAATTATCGCAGCAAAACCTAATAAAAACATGATTCTCTGGCATCGTCGATTTGGACATGCTAGCTTTCATTACATGGCGTTTCTATAGAGAGAATTAAAAAATGTTTCGATTCCAAGAAACAGTGTATGCGAAACATGCGTGAAAGGTAAACAAAGTCGCTCTCTATTTACTGATAAAGGAAATCGTGCAACAAAACTACTCGCAATAATACATCTGTCAAGCTTCATCTGTCGAATCTATGAGTGGCTATGGTTTCATATATTTAATAAAAAATAAAAGCCAGGTGTTTGACTGCTTTGTTAAATTCAAAGTTATGGCTGAAAACCAAACAGGCTATAAAGATAAGTGTTTAAGAAGTGATAGTGGCAATGAATACTGTAACAAGAGATTGCACATCAAAACTCGAGTGCTTATAGTCCACAACAGAATGGATTATCAGAACGCATGAATAGGACAATAATAAACAAGGTACGTTGTATGCTGATTGATGCTGGCCTTTCAAAATCTTTCTGGGCAGAAGCTGCAATGAACGCAGTATATCTCATCAATCAAATTCCATGCAAAGGAACTGAAGATAAATCACCACAAATTTGGTCGAACGAAAAAACAAATCTGTCAATGCTTAGAAAGTTTGGATGTAGAGCGTTTGTTCATGTGCCAGCTATGAAACAAAAAAAAAAAAAAAAAAAAAAAAATAGACGACAAATCTATAGAATGCATCCTCATCGGGTATGCTTCAGATGCAAAAGCATACAGACTTTATAACCGAAATACAAATTCGGTTATAAGCAGAGACGTCACCTTTTTAGAATCTAACAAGAATAATTAGGTAATTGATTCTGATGACACTAATCGTTTTTGCTAGATTATTCCGGAGATGATAATGAAGATATTTGTGAATCAGAGGAGGATGTGTTCCACGTTGACAATCAGCCAACAGGTGATTCGCAAATAACTAGTTCACATTCGAGTCCGAATACCTCAGAAATTGTATCAGCATCAAATCTACAACATGTTGATGATATACGCAATACATCTTTTGATAAAAGTAATGGCAGTGTGTGACAACCAAGTGATGATGATGGTTGATGAAAATGGTTAGATCGAAAATGTTGAATCCCGTCGAAAATCATGTCGAAATTGGATTCAGAACTATTCGGATCTATGCTGACCAGTTTTGGATCGATGTGACTTCTCGAGATTTGTCGAAGAAACTCGCTCCTATTCGATTGAATTCCTACCAGATCGAAGTTCAGTGACTTCAGTGGATTTTTATTGCATCCTGCGTTACGGACTGCCTTCTCCACCGTATCATGGCTGTTGAAATAGTCATCGACATTCCGATGTCGTTCATCAACTGCTTCCTGATATTCCTCTCAAAACAATTTCGTATGGTAGTTATTGTCGAATTGAGAGCACGTGGGAGAGCACATTGGGCCAAACATTATCTCTTCACAAGATCCGTTGGCATTGTTGATCCTCTTCAATTACCCGTATCATATGAAATATTTCCTTGACATCCATCACTACTGCTTGTTCGATGAACTTAAAAAGCCCAGTGTGGAGGGAAACTAGATTGTCCGGACCCTTTAGAAAATAGGTGTTGAGAGATACAACGTTGACTTTGGCAGCAACGCCCTTGGTTTCAGCGGATGCTTGTCAGGGTTCTCAATAATAAAGGTAGGTGCGTACCACACTCTCGGCCACTTTTTCAGAAACTCCTCCTTTGACGCGATCCTGGCATACCCCTCTGACACTAACTCCTTTATGTGACTGTTTTTCCACTCCAATAGATGAGATGGTGGTTTACCCCCTCATTCTTCTACAACAAACTAATTACATAGGATTCATCAATTCGTTTTAAAGTATGTCGCATAATATCAACAGCCCGACATTCTCCATGGCTTGCTAATCTGTTTCTAGGTGCTATCACTTCAAAGTTCCCTGGTAAAATAATGTTTCACGAGATCAGGCAGCTCATCTTCGGATCTTATAGCATCATGAAACAGGAAATGCATTGAAGATTTTGTAGCTTGATTGAGGCCACCTATATTTTAAGTGAGGGCTGACTTTCCATAGACGACCCATCCTAGAAGTGTTTTAATTGCACACGGTTCCTCATTCTTACTGTAACGCTGACCACTACCACATAAGAATCTTGCCTGATCGAATCCAACGAGCACTTTCGGCTTGGAATATACCAGATCTGATAATGGAAGTTACCGCAGATGACCGTACGTCCTCTTCAAAGATTCGGCATCAATTGACTAGCAGAGTAGATCCAAATTACTAATGGTGTAGACATTCTTCAACAAATGCCGCTTCCGAGTAATCAAACCTGACACAATCAATGTAGTGCGCATGGAGTTTTCATGACGCGAAACACCTTTAGTCCATTAAAGGACTAGCTCCTCAGGATTACCTTGAAGAGCAAGCATCTCGAAAAGATCTTTTTTTACCTTTGAGAGAGATGAACGCAAAAGTGTCCACAAATTTCCCATTTATCCTATATATCCCGAATGGAGCTATCTTCAACATGACAAACAAATTCGCTTCCACATATGAAGAATGAAACTGCGTTTGAGTAACAAATGGTAACGCAGCGTTGTTTAAACCTGAAGAAATAATCGTAGCCGTTTGATTCGGGAGTGGATGATGATGTGCACTGCAACCTTCGCTTTCACACCTTTTACTTTAACGGTACACTCTCCAATTATGCTTTGACGGGCTTAAGTAAGAAAAACATATGCGCTTCTCCTTGGCAAAGGATAGTCTCTGACCAGATGGCAAATTCCTAAACTGAACACATTCACAAATGCAAATTTCTGTTGCACCATTTGATGACGTCGGTTGATGTGTTAACATTCGCCCAATAGCCCTCGATGGTTTTGAAGCTTTCTCGCAGTCAGCCGATTTTGCAAACTTTGACAACTAGGTCTATTACTTTTTCTGTAAAAAACTCTGCTAGATCAGCAAGATTAGCTCCAGAATTTAAAGCTTTCTTCTTCGTCTATTCTTGATAAAGCTTGGCACTTAATTAGAAGTAAGACATGTTACAACATAGCCGTTGTTGGGGTCTCCTCTTTTTATAGACCTTATGTCCGCAACAAACCCGTTCATCTTCACTGCCCATGTTCGAACTTTGGGATCGCACTTCGAAATAAGTGGGAGAATGTTCAGAATGGTTCGGAATGAATCCATAATACTATCGGCGTCTGAAAAATACTTTAAGCGATCTCTTAATAGTTGGTAAGCTTCACCTTTAAGCGCTTTCCGCAATCGTGACACGTTTTTTTTTCCGCTGTATCTGCCCTCAATTGTGGTTGATTTAAAAACCTCTTCAAAGTACGGCCGGAAAAGGAAGGAAGTTCTCGAACGTTGCTTCTGTTTAGAATAGTAAGTAAGGATGTCATATTTTCGTTCTAAAATGAAGACTTTTCGGGATTAGCTTTTTCTTCTGTTCTCTTAAGAAGCGGCGTCGATTGCTTAGGATAAGAAAAATTGATCAATAATGAATGGTGATTTGCTGAAATATTCTTTATCATCTCCATCGTTCATCCGCTTCTTTCGGTGCCAAAAATCTTGGAAGCGCTGACGCTGACGGTCGTTCCTCTGAAGATGAAGAAGCTCTTGCAAGTCTCAACTTTAGTTCCTCCATTTCCTTCGTAATCGCTTCAAGTTCGCTATCTTGGGGTACCGCTGCTCGACACTGCCGCCGCTTTTATTAGAAAGTTGATGGGGCTTCCTGCTTAAACCTGACCCAATGAGACTCACATTTACCTAAGCTAACTCCCATTAATAATTTAGTCTCCCCATTAAATGTTGAATGCCACATTGAAATATCCCTTGAGCCTAAGCATCTTTCTAACCCGTTTTCCAAAAATTTAACAGATGCTGAGGTATTATAAGTGTATTCATACAGATTTGAGTATTACAGTGACTCAACTTCTTGATCACATGATCAGACCAAAGTTTAATTTTTAGTCGTAACTCTTCAAGTTTGACAGTTAGAGCAACTAAATTTTCACTCAAAATAAATAGGGTGATTGTGAATCAGCACAGCAGAAGCAAACGAAAATGCACGGCTATTTTGTGAGAATTTGTAAAAGTTGTAAGGCAACGCTTGTGATCAATTTGTTGACCACTGTCGCAGTTGCATATTGTGAGTACTTGGGAAAGTTTGGTGGAGTTTTCTCTGTCTTTTGTTAAAAATAAAAATACTTAACATAAAGTATTAAAAAAAGAATCCTACAAAAGGTAAATTTTCAGTTAAAACAGACGTTTTAATTGTTTTAAATTTGATGGTAGATGAATTTGAAGTCTGACGCTGAAAAAAATAAGTTTGGAAGGAAACCAATTTTAAATTCAAATATACAAAGGCGTATTATGCGGCAGATTAAATATGGAGTATATGAAAATGCGATCCCGTAAATAAGGTATTAAACCAAAACGATGGAATTAATGTATTGGGTATATATTTTAATTCGTGCGGTTTTTTTTCTCAAAATTTGAACGTTTATTTAAGAAAAACATGTACAGTAATATTATTCAAAGTATTGCAAAAGCTATGACTTTTTCCCATCTTTCTGCAATTTGTGGATTCCATCCAAAAAGAACTGCGCCGGCTTGACAGCCAAGAATGAATCAAGCCAATTTTTGATATTCTGCTCTGATGTGAACCGTATTTCAGTAAGGGCGTTCTGCATCGACCGGAACAAATGGTAGTCAGAAGGGGCAAGTTCTGGGCTATAAGGCGGTGGGGTAAGACTTCCATCTACTGTTTTCCAAATAGTTCTTAATCGGAATAGCAAAGTGGGGCTGAGCATGGACATGGAAAACCGCCTTTCGACGTCTCTTGGCTTGAGTTCATGTGGAACCCAATTTCCTTGCTTTTAAACGTTTTGAAATGGCTGCTTGAGTGACACCCAAAGATTCTGCGAGCTCTTCTTGTGTTTGGCAACAATCTTCATAGAGTAATGCTTAAAGTTCTTCATCTTCAAACCTTTTTGGCTGCCCAGGCCGTTCATCGTCTTCCAAGCCAAAATCACCACTTTTAAATCGTGCAAACCACTTTTGGCACGTTCGCTCAGCTAGTGCATGTTCACCATAAACTTCCACCAAAATACGATGACTTTCGGCAGCAGTTTTCTTCATATTAAAGTAATGAAGAAGAACTCCATGTAAAAACTTTTTTTCAGGCACAAAGTTCGACATATTTGAGTGAAAAAAAATTATTGTTGTTTACGCTTCAAATGAATGACATATACTGAAATGAAGTACAATGAAAGTAGCTTTCCAACGCATGTTCCAACGGAATAATACAAGTTACGCCATCTCTTAGCAAACCGCTAAGTTATAGACCCAATAACAACTGAGGCTGTTCTAAAAATTTTACGCAGAAACGTTTTTCATGGATGCGTTAGAATTAAAAAGCCCCTATTGACTGACCGTCATAAGAAATTAAGGCTACAATATACCCACAAATATAATTATTACTGGGCAAGGGTAATTCAGTCGGATGAAACAAAAATAAACCGTCTTGGGTCCGGTGATCGCCAATGGATCTGGAAAAAGCTAGGTGAGCCAATCAGCGATCGCCATATAGAACATTAAAATTTGAAGGTGGAAATGTTTTGATTTGGGGATTATTGGAAAGTGAATTGAACATATCCTTTATGAGCTCCATTACATTGCTTTTGTACCTATCTGTATCTGTCATCATTAATATTTTGCTTAATAAATCTTCTTTTGTTTGTCAAACAGATTAGACGTCTGTCGTTTACTTTATTTCTGGTAATAGGTAATTTCATTGCTAATCGGTAAATTTCTATCAGGTTATGAAATAAATAAAATGTGATTCAATTATTTGCTGCGATTAATATTTTTTTGTAATTTTCAATAAATTTAATTTTTTTTTAATGTATCAAACGCTAGAGAGGTAGTAGTAGTGTATCTCATGCTTAAAGTTGAGAAAATTAAAGAAATAAATTCGTTGGAAGAACGCTTAGACCCAGTCGACTCAGTGGTTTTTAATTCTTGTGAAGATTCTCCGAGGAGTTTGATTGAGAAAATGACGACACAATTCCCATTTAATCGTCTCAAAGGGAGAGAAAATTACACAGAGTGGAAGATCGGCACCAGAGCGCATATGATCATAAAGGGCTTGTGGGAATGTTTTGCTAAAGAACTATCCGGCACAGCTAATGCCACTGAAAAGCAAATTGATCTTAGAGAAATAGGTGAGTTGACTTTATTGCTAGAGCCGTGTAACTATAACCATATAGAAGGAGCAAGCACATGCAAAGAAGCGTGGGACAGCATAGCGGCGGCATTTGATGATACAGGCACTGGTCGAAAAGTGGCCTTGTAACAATTTATGTCATTGAAACAGAAGGATTGTACGTCCATTGAGGATTATGTCAACTAAATGAGTTCATTATGGTCTAAAGTAAAGACTGCAGGATTCAATATAGACGATGAAGTGAAGAATTGTTATAGGAACAAGAGAAAGCAACAACACAAAAGTGACAAGTGAAACCACGCTTTTTTCATCATTATTAGTTCAATCCAATGAACTGCCCTCAGATTGGTACATTGACAGTGGTTGTACAGTTGATATGACGAAACATAAGTCATAAATATTCATGAATCTGTGCAAAAAGTAGTAGTGGCAAATAATGATAAAATTTCCATTAAAAATGTCGGCAACGTCAAGAAACTTATATTGTATTATGGTAAACAAAGTGACAACAATTAACGACGTTCATTATGTACCAAACATTTGTGCGAATCTGTTATCAATAAATCATCAATAAACCATCTAATAAATCAGTTTTGTTTGCAAAAGACGGGTGCAAAATATTTTACCCAAATCGGAACATAATTATCACTGCAAGTTTAACAAATGATTTATTTAAATTAGATGTTGCACATAATATAAAATCGTCGTTGCCGAAACAAAAAGAGAAGCAATTATCGCAGCAAAACCTAATAAAAACATGATTCTCTGGCATCGTCGATTTGGACATGCTAGCTTTCATTACATGGCGTTTCTATAGAGAGAATTAAAAAATGTTTCGATTCCAAGAAACAGTGTATGCGAAACATGCGTGAAAGGTAAGCAAAGTCGCTCTCTATTTACTGATAAAGGAAATCGTGCAACAAAACTACTCGCAATAATACATCTGTCAAGCTTCATCTGTCGAATCTATGAGTGGCTATGGTTTCATATATTTAATAAAAAATAAAAGCCAGGTGTTTGACTGCTTTGTTAAATTCAAAGTTATGGCTGAAAACCAAACAGGCTATAAAGATAAGTGTTTAAGAAGTGATAGTGGCAATGAATACTGTAACAAGAGATTGCACATCAAAACTCGAGTGCTTATAGTCCACAACAGAATGGATTATCAGAACGCATGAATAGGACAATAATAAACAAGGTACGTTGTATGCTGATTGATGCTGGCCTTTCAAAATCTTTCTGGGCAGAAGCTGCAATGAACGCAGTATATCTCATCAATCAAATTCCATGCAAAGGAACTGAAGATAAATCACCACAAATTTGGTCGAACGAAAAAACAAATCTGTCAATGCTTAGAAAGTTTGGATGTAGAGCGTTTGTTCATGTGCCAGCTATGAAACAAAAAAAAAAAAAAAAAAAAAAAATAGACGACAAATCTATAGAATGCATCCTCATCGGGTATGCTTCAGATGCAAAAGCATACAGACTTTATAACCGAAATACAAATTCGGTTATAAGCAGAGACGTCACCTTTTTAGAATCTAACAAGAATAATTAGGTAATTGATTCTGATGACACTAATCGTTTTTGCTAGATTATTCCGGAGATGATAATGAAGATATTTGTGAATCAGAGGAGGATGTGTTCCACGTTGACAATCAGCCAACAGGTGATTCGCAAATAACTAGTTCACATTCGAGTCCGAATACCTCAGAAATTGTATCAGCATCAAATCTACAACATGTTGATGATATACGCAATACATCTTTTGATAAAAGTAATGGCAGTGTGTGACAACCAAGTGATGATGATGGTTGATGAAAATGGTTAGATCGAAAATGTTGAATCCCGTCGAAAATTATGTCGAAATTGGATTCAGAACTATTCGGATCTATGCTGACCAGTTTTGGATCGATGTGACTTCTCGAGATTTGTCGAAGAAACTCGCTCCTATTCGATTGAATTCCTACCAGATCGAAGTTCAGTGACTTCAGTGGATTTTTATTGCATCCTGCGTTACGGACTGCCTTCTCCACCGTATCATGGCTGTTGAAATAGTCATCGACATTCCGATGTCGTTCATCAACTGCTTCCTGATATTCCTCTCAAAACAATTTCGTATGGTAGTTATTGTCGAATTGAGAGCACGTGGGAGAGCACATTGGGCCAAACATTATCTCTTCACAAGATCCGTTGGCATTGTTGATCCTCTTCAATTACCCGTATCATATGAAATATTTCCTTGACATCCATCACTACTGCTTGTTCGATGAACTTAAAAAGCCCAGTGTGGAGGGAAACTAGATTGTCCGGACCCTTTAGAAAATAGGTGTTGAGAGATACAACGTTGACTTTGGCAGCAACGCCCTTGGTTTCAGCGGATGCTTGTCAGGGTTCTCAATAATAAAGGTAGGTGCGTACCACACTCTCGGCCACTTTTTCAGAAACTCCTCCTTTGACGCGATCCTGGCATACCCCTCTGACACTAACTCCTTTATGTGACTGTTTTTCCACTCCAATAGATGAGATGGTGGTTTACCCCCTCATTCTTCTACAACAAACTAATTACATAGGATTCATCAATTCGTTTTAAAGTATGTCGCATAATATCAACAGCCCGACATTCTCCATGGCTTGCTAATCTGTTTCTAGGTGCTATCACTTCAAAGTTCCCTGGTAAAGTAATGTTTCACGAGATCAGGCAGCTCATCTTCGGATCTTATAGCATCATGAAACAGGAAATGCATTGAAGATTTTGTAGCTTGATTGAGGCCACCTATATTTTAAGTGAGGGCTGACTTTCCATAGACGACCCATCCTAGAAGTGTTTTAATTGCACACGGTTCCTCATTCTTACTGTAACGCTGACCACTACCACATAAGAATCTTGCCTGATCGAATCCAACGAGCACTTTCGGCTTGGAATATACCAGATCTGATAATGCAAGTTACCTCAGATGACCGTACGTCCTCTTCAAAGATTCGGCATCAATTGACTAGCAGAGTAGATCCAAATTACTAATGGTGTAGACATCCTTCAACAAATGCCGCTTCCGAGTAGTCAAACCTGACACAATCAATGTAGTGCGCATGGAGTTTTCATGACGCGAAACACCTTTAGTCCATTAAAGGACTAGCTCCTCAGGATTACCTTGAAGGGCAAGCATCTCGAAAAGATCTTTTTTTACCTTTGAGAGAGATGAACGCAAAAGTGTCCACAAATTTCCCATTTATCCTATATATCCCGAATGGAGCTATCTTCAACATGACAAACAAATTCGCTTCCACATATGAAGAATGAAACTGCGTTTGAGTAACAAATGGTAACGCAGCGTTGTTTAAACCTGAAGAAGTAATCGTAGCCGTTTGATTCGGGAGTGGATGATGATGTGCACTGCAACCTTCGCTTTCACACCTTTTACTTTAACGGTACACTCTCCAATTATGCTTTGACGGGCTTAAGTAAGAAAAACATATGCGCTTCTCCTTGGCAAAGGATAGTCTCTGACCAGATGGCAAATTCCTAAACTGAACACATTCACAAATGCAAATTTCTGTTGCACCATTTGATGACGTCGGTTGATGTGTTAACATTCGCCCAATAGCCCTCGATGGTTTTGAAGCTTTCTCGCAGTCAGCCGATTTTGCAAACTTTGACAACTAGGTCTATTACTTTTTCTGTAAAAAACTCTGCTAGATCAGCAAGATTAGCTCCAGGATTTAAAGCTTTCTTCTTCGTCTATTCTTGATAAAGCTTGGCACTTAATTAGAAGTAAGACATGTTACAACATAGCCGTTGTTGGGGTCTCCTCTTTTTATAGACCTTATGTCCGCAACAAACCCGTTCATCTTCACTGCCCATGTTCGAACTTTGGGATCGCACTTCGAAATAAGTGGGAGAATGTTCAGAATGGTTCGGAATGAATCCATAATACTATCGGCGTCTGAAAAATACTTTAAGCGATCTCTTAATAGTTGGTAAGCTTCACCTTTAAGCGCTTTCCGCAATCGTGACACGTTTTTTTTTCCGCTGTATCTGCCCTCAATTGTGGTTGATTTAAAAACCTCTTCAAAGTACGGCCGGAAAAGGAAGGAAGTTCTCGAACGTTGCTTCTGTTTAGAATAGTAAGTAAGGATGTCATATTTTCGTTCTGAAATGAAGACTTTTCGGGATTAGCTTTTTCTTCTGTTCTCTTAAGAAGCGGCGTCGATTGCTTAGGATAAGAAAAATTGATCAATAATGAATGGTGATTTGCTGAAATATTCTTTATCATCTCCATCGTTCATCCGCTTCTTTCGGTGCCAAAAATCTTGGAAGCGCTGACGCTGACGGTCGTTCCTCTGAAGATGAAGAAGCTCTTGCAAGTCTCAACTTTAGTTCCTCCATTTCCTTCGTAATCGCTTCAAGTTCGCTATCTTGGGGTACCGCTGCTCGACACTGCCGCCGCTTTTATTAGAAAGTTGATGGGGCTTCCTGCTTAAACCTGACCCAATGAGACTCACATTTACCTAAGCTAACTCCCATTAATAATTTAGTCTCCCCATTAAATGTTGAATGCCACATTGAAATATCCCTTGAGCCTAAGCATCTTTCTAACCCGTTTTCCAAAAATTTAACAGATGCTGAGGTATTATAAGTGTATTCATACAGATTTGAGTATTACAGTGACTCAACTTCTTGATCACATGATCAGACCAAAGTTTAATTTTTAGTCGTAACTCTTCAAGTTTGACAGTTAGAGCAACTAAATTTTCACTCAAAATAAATAGGGTGATTGTGAATCAGCACAGCAGAAGCAAACGAAAATGCACGGCTATTTTGTGAGAATTTGTAAAAGTTGTAAGGCAACGCTTGTGATCAATTTGTTGACCACTGTCGCAGTTGCATATTGTGAGTACTTGGGAAAGTTTGGTGGAGTTTTCTCTGTCTTTTGTTAAAAATAAAAATACTTAACATAAAGTATTAAAAAAAGAATCCTACAAAAGGTAAATTTTCAGTTAAAACAGACGTTTTAATTGTTTTAAATTTGATGGTAGATGAATTTGAAGTCTGACGCTGAAAAAAATAAGTTTGGAAGGAAACCAATTTTAAATTCAAATATACAAAGGCGTATTATGCGGCAGATTAAATATGGAGTATATGAAAATGCGATCCCGTAAATAAGGTATTAAACCAA
Organism: Volucella inanis; assembly: GCA_907269105.1. Lineage (NCBI taxonomy): Eukaryota > Metazoa > Arthropoda > Insecta > Diptera > Syrphidae > Volucella > Volucella inanis. Next base: position 18,931,993 of record OU026158.1, read on the forward strand.
AACGATGGAATTAATGTATTGGGTATATATTTTAATTCGTGCGGTTTTTTTTTTTTCAAAATTTGAACGTTTATTTAAGAAAAACATGTACAGTAATATTATTCAAAGTATTGCCCATCTGAAGCTATGACTTTTTCCCATCTTTCTGCAATTTGTGGATCCCATCCAAAAAGAACTGCGCCGGCTTGACAGCCAAGAATGAATCAAGCCAATTTTTGATATTCTGCTCTGATGTGAACCGTATTTCAGTAAGGGCGTTCTGCATCGACCGGAACAAATGGTAGTCAGAAGGGGCAAGTTCTGGGCTATAAGGCGGGTGGGGTAAGACTTCCATCTACTGTTTTCCAAATAGTTCTTAATCGGAATAGCAAAGTGGGGCCGAGCATGGACATGGAAAACCGCCTTTCGACGTCTCTCGGCTTGAGTTCATGTGGAACCCAATTTCCTTGCTTTTAAACGTTTTGAAATGGCTGCTTGAGTGACACCCAAAAATTCTGCGAGCTCTTCTTGTGTTTGGCAACAATCTTCATAGAGTAATGCTTAAAGTTCTTCATCTTCAAACCTTTTTGGCTGCCCAGGCCGTTCATCGTCTTCCAAGCCAAAATCACCACTTTTAAATCGTGCAAACCACTTTTGGCACGTTCGCTCAGCTAGTGCATGTTCACCATAAGCTTCCACCAAAATACGATGACTTTCGGCAGCAGTTTTCTTCATATTAAAGTAATGAAGAAGAACTCCATGTAAAAACTTTTTTTCAGGCACAAAGTTCGACATATTTGAGTGAAAAAAAATTATTGTTGTTTACGCTTCAAATGAATGACATATACTGAAATGAAGTACAATGAAAGTAGCTTTCCAACGCATGTTCCAACGGAATAATACAAGTTACGCCATCTCTTAGCAAACCGCTAATTTATAGACCCAATAACAACTGAGGCTGTTCTAAAAATTTTACGCAGAAACGTTTTTCATGGATGCGTTAGAATTAAAAAGCCCCTATTGACTGACCGTCATAAGAAATTAAGGCTACAATATACCCACAAATATAATTATTACTGGGCAAGGGTAATTCAGTCGGATGAAACAAAAATAAACCGTCTTGGGTCCGGTGATCGCCAATGGATCTGGAAAAAGCTAGGTGAGCCAATCAGCGATCGCCATATAGAACATTAAAATTTGGAGGTGGAAATGTTTTGATTTGGGGATTATTGGAAAGTGAATTGAACATACCCTTTATGAGCTCCATTACATTGTTTTTGTACCTATCTGTATCTGTCATCATAATATTTTGCTTAGTAAATCTTCTTTTGTTTGTCAAACAGATTAGACGTCTGTCGTTTACTTTATTTCTGGTAATAGGTAATTTCATTGCTAATCGGTAAATTTCTATCAGGTTATGAAATAAATAAAATGTGATTCAATTATTTGCTGCGATTAATATTTTTTTGTAATTTTCAATAAATTTAATTTTTTTTTAATGTATCAAACGCTAGAGAGGTAGTAGTAGTGTATCTCATGCTTAAAGTTGAGAAAATTAAAGAAATAAATTCGTTGGAAGAACGCTTAGACCCAGTCGACTCAGTGGTTTTTAATTCTTGTGAAGATTCTCCGAGGAGTTTGATTGAGAAAATGACGACACAATTCCCATTTAATCGTCTCAAAGGGAGAGAAAATTACACAGAGTGGAAGATCGGCACCAGAGCGCATATGATCATAAAGGGCTTGTGGGAATGTTTTGCTAAAGAACTATCCGGCACAGCTAATGCCACTGAAAAGCAAATTGATCTTAGAGAAATAGGTGAGTTGACTTTATTGCTAGAGCCGTGTAACTATAACCATATAGAAGGAGCAAGCACATGCAAAGAAGCGTGGGACAGCATAGCGGCGGCATTTGATGATACAGGCACTGGTCGAAAAGTGGCCTTGTAACAATTTATGTCATTGAAACAGAAGGATTGTACGTCCATTGAGGATTATGTCAACTAAATGAGTTCATTATGGTCTAAAGTAAAGACTGCAGGATTCAATATAGACGATGAAGTAAAGAATTGTTATAGGAACAAGAGAAAGCAACAACACAAAAGTGACAAGTGAAACCACGCTTTTTTCATCATTATTAGTTCAATCCAATGAACTGCCCTCAGATTGGTACATTGACAGTGGTTGTACAGTTGATATGACGAAACATAAGTCATAAATATTCATGAATCTGTGCAAAAAGTAGTAGTGGCAAATAATGATAAAATTTCCATTAAAAATGTCGGCAACGTCAAGAAACTTATATTGTATTATGGTAAACAAAGTGACAACAATTAACGACGTTCATTATGTACCAAACATTTGTGCGAATCTGTTATCAATAAATCATCAATAAACCATCTAATAAATCAGTTTTGTTTGCAAAAGACGGGTGCAAAATATTTTACCCAAATCGGAACATAATTATCACTGCAAGTTTAACAAATAATTTATTTAAATTAGATGTTGCACATAATATAAAATCGTCGTTGCCGAAACAAAAAGAGAAGCAATTATCGCAGCAAAACCTAATAAAAACATGATTCTCTGGCATCGTCGATTTGGACATGCTAGCTTTCATTACATGGCGTTTCTATAGAGAGAATTAAAAAATGTTTCGATTCCAAGAAACAGTGTATGCGAAACATGCGTGAAAGGTAAACAAAGTCGCTCTCTATTTACTGATAAAGGAAATCGTGCAACAAAACTACTCGCAATAATACATCTGTCAAGCTTCATCTGTCGAATCTATGAGTGGCTATGGTTTCATATATTTAATAAAAAATAAAAGCCAGGTGTTTGACTGCTTTGTTAAATTCAAAGTTATGGCTGAAAACCAAACAGGCTATAAAGATAAGTGTTTAAGAAGTGATAGTGGCAATGAATACTGTAACAAGAGATTGCACATCAAAACTCGAGTGCTTATAGTCCACAACAGAATGGATTATCAGAACGCATGAATAGGACAATAATAAACAAGGTACGTTGTATGCTGATTGATGCTGGCCTTTCAAAATCTTTCTGGGCAGAAGCTGCAATGAACGCAGTATATCTCATCAATCAAATTCCATGCAAAGGAACTGAAGATAAATCACCACAAATTTGGTCGAACAAAAAAACAAATCTGTCAATGCTTAGAAAGTTTGGATGTAGAGCGTTTGTTCATGTGCCAGCTATGAAACAAAAAAAAAAAAAAAAAAAAAAAATAGACGACAAATCTATAGAATGCATCCTCATCGGGTATGCTTCAGATGCAAAAGCATACAGACTTTATAACCGAAATACAAATTCGGTTATAAGCAGAGACGTCACCTTTTTAGAATCTAACAAGAATAATTAGGTAATTGATTCTGATGACACTAATCGTTTTTGCTAGATTATTCCGGAGATGATAATGAAGATATTTGTGAATCAGAGGAGGATGTGTTCCACGTTGACAATCAGCCAACAGGTGATTCGCAAATAACTAGTTCACATTCGAGTCCGAATACCTCAGAAATTGTATCAGCATCAAATCTACAACATGTTGATGATATACGCAATACATCTTTTGATAAAAGTAATGGCAGTGTGTGACAACCAAGTGATGATGATGGTTGATGAAAATGGTTAGATCGAAAATGTTGAATCCCGTCGAAAATCATGTCGAAATTGGATTCAGAACTATTCGGATCTATGCTGACCAGTTTTGGATCGATGTGACTTCTCGAGATTTGTCGAAGAAACTCGCTCCTATTCGATTGAATTCCTACCAGATCGAAGTTCAGTGACTTCAGTGGATTTTTATTGCATCCTGCGTTACGGACTGCCTTCTCCACCGTATCATGGCTGTTGAAATAGTCATCGACATTCCGATGTCGTTCATCAACTGCTTCCTGATATTCCTCTCAAAACAATTTCGTATGGTAGTTATTGTCGAATTGAGAGCACGTGGGAGAGCACATTGGGCCAAACATTATCTCTTCACAAGATCCGTTGGCATTGTTGATCCTCTTCAATTACCCGTATCATATGAAATATTTCCTTGACATCCATCACTACTGCTTGTTCGATGAACTTAAAAAGCCCAGTGTGGAGGGAAACTAGATTGTCCGGACCCTTTAGAAAATAGGTGTTGAGAGATACAACGTTGACTTTGGCAGCAACGCCCTTGGTTTCAGCGGATGCTTGTCAGGGTTCTCAATAATAAAGGTAGGTGCGTACCACACTCTCGGCCACTTTTTCAGAAACTCCTCCTTTGACGCGATCCTGGCATACCCCTCTGACACTAACTCCTTTATGTGACTGTTTTTCCACTCCAATAGATGAGGCTTCTTTAACAACGATCTCTCTAATCCTAGGATCCATATAATAGCTATTTGGTGGTTTACCCCCTCATTCTTCTACAACAAACTAATTACATAGGATTCATCAATTCGTTTTAAAGTATGCCGCATAATATCAACAGCCCGACATTCTCCATGGCTTGCTAATCTGTTTCTAGGTGCTATCACTTCAAAGTTCCCTGGTAAAATAATGTTTCACGAGTTCAGGCAGCTCAGGAAATGCATTGAAGATTTTGTAGCTTGATTGAGGCCACCTATATTTTAAGTGAGGGCTGACTTTCCATAGATGACCCATCCTAGAAGTGTTTTAATTGCACACGGTTCCTCATTCTTACTGTAACGCTGACCACTACCACATAAGAATCTTGCCTGATCGAATCCAACGAGCACTTTCGGCTTGGAATATACCAGATCTGATAATGGAAGTTACCGCAGATGACCGTACGTCCTCTTCAAAGATTCGGCATCAATTGACTAGCAGAGTAGATCCAAATTACTAATGGTGTAGACATCCTTCAACAAATGCCGCTTCCGAGTAGTCAAACCTGACACAATCAATGTAGTGCGCATGGAGTTTTCATGACGCGAAACACCTTTAGTCCATTAAAAGACTAGCTCCTCAGGATTACCTTGAAGAGCAAGCATCTCGAAAAGATCTTTTTTTACCTTTGAGAGAGATGAACGCAAAAGTGTCCACAAATTTCCCATTTATCCTATATATCCCGAATGGAGCTATCTTCAACATGACAAACAAATTCGCTTCCACATATGAAGAATGAAACTGCGTTTGAGTAACAAATGGTAACGCAGCGTTGTTTAAACCTGAAGAAGTAATCGTAGCCGTTTGATTCGGGAGTGGATGATGATGTGCACTGCAACCTTCGCTTTCACACCTTTTACTTTGACGGTACACTCTCCAATTATGCTTTGACGGGCTTAAGTAAGAAAAACATATGCGCTTCTCCTTGGCAAAGGATAGTCTCTGACCAGATGGCAAATTCCTAAACTGAACACATTCACAAATGCAAATTTCTGTTGCACCATTTGATGACGTCGGTTGATGTGTTAACATTCGCCCAATAGCCCTCGATGGTTTTGAAGCTTTCTCGCAGTCAGCCGATTTTGCAAACTTTGACAACTAGGTCTATTACTTTTTCTGTAAAAAACTCTGCTAGATCAGCAAGATTAGCTCCAGGATTTAAAGCTTTCTTCTTCGTCTATTCTTGATAAAGCTTGGCACTTAATTAGAAGTAAGACATGTTACAACATAGCCGTTGTTGGGGTCTCCTCTTTTTATAGACCTTATGTCCGCAACAAACCCGTTCATCTTCACTGCCCATGTTCGAACTTTGGGATCGCACTTCGAAATAAGTGGGAGAATGTTCAGAATGGTTCGGAATGAATCCATAATACTATCGGCGTCTGAAAAATACTTTAAGCGATCTCCTAATAGTTGGTAAGCTTCACCTTTAAGCGCTTTCCGCAATCGTGACACGTTTTTTTTTCCGCTGTATCTGCCCTCAATTGTGGTTGATTTAAAAACCTCTTCAAAGTACGGCCGGAAAAGGAAGGAAGTTCTCGAACGTTGCTTCTGTTTAGAATAGTAAGTAAGGATGTCATATTTTCGTTCTGAAATGAAGACTTTTCGGGATTAGCTTTTTCTTCTGTTCTCTTAAGAAGCGGCGTCGATTGCTTAGGATAAGAAAAATTGATCAATAATGAATGGTGATTTGCTGAAATATTCTTTATCATCTCCATCGTTCATCCGCTTCTTTCGGTGCCAAAAATCTTGGAAGCGCTGACGCTGACGGTCGTTCCTCTGAAGATGAAGAAGCTCTTGCAAGTCTCAACTTTAGTTCCTCCATTTCCTTCGTAATCGCTTCAAGTTCGCTATCTTGGGGTACCGCTGCTCGACACTGCCGCCGCTTTTATTAGAAAGTTGATGGGGCTTCCTGCTTAAACCTGACCCAATGAGACTCACATTTACCTAAGCTAACTCCCATTAATAATTTAGTCTCCCCATTAAATGTTGAATGCCACATTGAAATATCCCTTGAGCCTAAGCATCTTTCTAACCCGTTTTCCAAAAATTTAACAGATGCTGAGGTATTATAAGTGTATTCATACAGATTTGAGTATTACAGTGACTCAACTTCTTGATCACATGATCAGACCAAAGTTTAATTTTTAGTCGTAACTCTTCAAGTTTGACAGTTAGAGCAACTAAATTTTCACTCAAAATAAATAGGGTGATTGTGAATCAGCACAGCAGAAGCAAACGAAAATGCACGGCTATTTTGTGAGAATTTGTAAAAGTTGTAAGGCAACGCTTGTGATCAATTTGTTGACCACTGTCGCAGTTGCATATTGTGAGTACTTGGGAAAGTTTGGTGGAGTTTTCTCTGTCTTTTGTTAAAAATAAAAATACTTAACATAAAGTATTAAAAAAAGAATCCTACAAAAGGTAAATTTTCAGTTAAAACAGACGTTTTAATTGTTTTAAATTTGATGGTAGATGAATTTGAAGTCTGACGCTGAAAAAAATAAGTTTGGAAGGAAACCAATTTTAAATTCAAATATACAAAGGCGTATTATGCGGCAGATTAAATATGGAGTATATGAAAATGCGATCCCGTAAGTAAGGTATTAAACCAAAACGATGGAATTAATGTATTGGGTATATATTTTAATTCGTGCGGTTTTTTTTTCTCAAAATTTGAACGTTTATTTAAGAAAAACATGTACAGTAATATTATTCAAAGTATTGCAAAAGCTATGACTTTTTCCCATCTTTCTGCAATTTGTGGATTCCATCCAAAAAGAACTGCGCCGGCTTGACAGCCAAGAATGAATCAAGCCAATTTTTGATATTCTGCTCTGATGTGAACCGTATTTCAGTAAGGGCGTTCTGCATCGACCGGAACAAATGGTAGTCAGAAGGGGCAAGTTCTGGGCTATAAGGCGGGTGGGGTAAGACTTCCATCTACTGTTTTCCAAATAGTTCTTAATCGGAATAGCAAAGTGGGGCCGAGCATGGACATGGAAAACCGCCTTTCGACGTCTCTTGGCTTGAGTTCATGTGGAACCCAATTTCCTTGCTTTTAAACGTTTTGGAATGGCTGCTTGAGTGACACCCAAAGATTCTGCGAGCTCTTCTTGTGTTTGGCAACAATCTTCATAGAGTAATGCTTAAAGTTCTTCATCTTCAAACCTTTTTGGCTGCCCAGGCCGTTCATCGTCTTCCAAGCCAAAATCACCACTTTTAAATCGTGCAAACCACTTTTGGCACGTTCGCTCAGCTAGTGCATGTTCACCATAAACTTCCACCAAAATACGATGACTTTCGGCAGCAGTTTTCTTCATATTAAAGTAATGAAGAAGAACTCCATGTAAAAACTTTTTTTCAGGCACAAAGTTCGACATATTTGAGTGAAAAAAAATTATTGTTGTTTACGCTTCAAATGAATGACATATACTGAAATGAAGTACAATGAAAGTAGCTTTCCAACGCATGTTCCAACGGAATAATACAAGTTACGCCATCTCTTAGCAAACCGCTAAGTTATAGACCCAATAACAACTGAGGCTGTTCTAAAAATTTTACGCAGAAACGTTTTTCATGGATGCGTTAGAATTAAAAAGCCCCTATTGACTGACCGTCATAAGAAATTAAGGCTACAATATACCCACAAATATAATTATTACTGGGCAAGGGTAATTCAGTCGGATGAAACAAAAATAAACTGTCTTGGGTCCGGTGATCGCCAATGGATCTGGAAAAAGCTAGGTGAGCCAATCAGCGATCGCCATATAGAACATTAAAATTTGGAGGTGGAAATGTTTTGATTTGGGGATTATTGGAAAGTGAATTGAACATATCCTTTATGAGCTCCATTACATTGTTTTTGTACCTATCTGTATCTGTCATCATTAATATTTTGCTTAATAAATCTTCTTTTGTTTGTCAAACAGATTAGACGTCTGTCGTTTACTTTATTTCTGGTAATAGGTAATTTCATTGCTAATCGGTAAATTTCTATCAGGTTATGAAATAAATAAAATGTGATTCAATTATTTGCTGCGATTAATATTTTTTTGTAATTTTCAATAAATTTAATTTTTTTTTAATGTATCAAACGCTAGAGAGGTAGTAGTAGTGTATCTCATGCTTAAAGTTGAGAAAATTAAAGAAATAAATTCGTTGGAAGAACGCTTAGACCCAGTCGACTCAGTGGTTTTTAATTCTTGTGAAGATTCTCCGAGGAGTTTGATTGAGAAAATGACGACACAATTCCCATTTAATCGTCTCAAAGGGAGAGAAAATTACACAGAGTGGAAGATCGGCACCAGAGCGCATATGATCATAAAGGGCTTGTGGGAATGTTTTGCTATAGAACTATCCGGCACAGCTAATGCCACTGAAAAGCAAATTGATCTTAGAGCAATAGGTGAGTTGACTTTATTGCTAGAGCCGTGTAACTATAACCATATAGAAGGAGCAAGCACATGCAAAGAAGCGTGGGACAGCATAGCGGCGGCATTTGATGATACAGGCACTGGTCGAAAAGTGGCCTTGTAACAATTTATGTCATTGAAACAGAAGGATTGTACGTCCATTGAGGATTATGTCAACTAAATGAGTTCATTATGGTCTAAAGTAAAGACTGCAGGATTCAATATAGACGATGAAGTGAAGAATTGTTATAGGAACAAGAGAAAGCAACAACACAAAAGTGACAAGTGAAACCACGCTTTTTTCATCATTATTAGTTCAATCCAATGAACTGCCCTCAGATTGGTACATTGACAGTGGTTGTACAGTTGATATGACGAAACATAAGTCATAAATATTCATGAATCTGTGCAAAAAGTAGTAGTGGCAAATAATGATAAAATTTCCATTAAAAATGTCGGCAACGTCAAGAAACTTATATTGTATGGTAAACAAAGTGACAACAATTAACGACGTTCATTATGTACCAAACATTTGTGCGAATCTGTTATCAATAAATCATCAATAAACCATCTAGTAAATCAGTTTTGTTTGCAAAAGACGGGTGCAAAATATTTTACCCAAATCGGAACATAATTATCACTGCAAGTTTAACAAATGATTTATTTAAATTAGATGTTGCACATAATATAAAATCGTCGTTGCCGAAACAAAAAGAGAAGCAATTATCGCAGCAAAACCTAATAAAAACATGATTCTCTGGCATCGTCGATTTGGACATGCTAGCTTTCATTACATGGCGTTTCTATAGAGAGAATTAAAAAATGTTTCGATTCCAAGAAACAGTGTATGCGAAACATGCGTGAAAGGTAAACAAAGTCGCTCTCTATTTACTGATAAAGGAAATCGTGCAACAAAACTACTCGCAATAATACATCTGTCAAGCTTCATCTGTCGAATCTATGAGTGGCTATGGTTTCATATATTTAATAAAAAATAAAAGCCAGGTGTTTGACTGCTTTGTTAAATTCAAAGTTATGGCTGAAAACCAAACAGGCTATAAAGATAAGTGTTTAAGAAGTGATAGTGGCAATGAATACTGTAACAAGAGATTGCACATCAAAACTCGAGTGCTTATAGTCCACAACAGAATGGATTATCAGAACGCATGAATAGGACAATAATAAACAAGGTACGTTGTATGCTGATTGATGCTGGCCTTTCAAAATCTTTCTGGGCAGAAGCTGCAATGAACGCAGTATATCTCATCAATCAAATTCCATGCAAAGGAACTGAAGATAAATCACCACAAATTTGGTCGAACAAAAAAACAAATCTGTCAATGCTTAGAAAGTTTGGATATAGAGCGTTTGTTCATGTGCCAGCTATGAAACAAAAAAAAAAAAAAAAAAAAAATAGACGACAAATCTATAGAATGCATCCTCATCGGGTATGCTTCAGATGCAAAAGCATACAGACTTTATAACCGAAATACAAATTCGGTTATAAGCAGAGACGTCACCTTTTTAGAATCTAACAAGAATAATTAGGTAATTGATTCTGATGACACTAATCGTTTTTGCTAGATTATTCCGGAGATGATAATGAAGATATTTGTGAATCAGAGGAGGATGTGTTCCACGTTGACAATCAGCCAACAGGTGATTCGCAAATAACTAGTTCACATTCGAGTCCGAATACCTCAGAAATTGTATCAGCATCAAATCTACAACATGTTGATGATATACGCAATACATCTTTTGATAAAAGTAATGGCAGTGTGTGACAACCAAGTGATGATGATGGTTGATGAAAATGGTTAGATCGAAAATGTTGAATCCCGTCGAAAATCATGTCGAAATTGGATTCAGAACTATTCGGATCTATGCTGACCAGTTTTGGATCGATGTGACTTCTCGAGATTTGTCGAAGAAACTCGCTCCTATTCGATTGAATTCCTACCAGATCGAAGTTCAGTGACTTCAGTGGATTTTTATTGCATCCTGCGTTACGGACTGCCTTCTCCACCGTATCATGGCTGTTGAAATAGTCATCGACATTCCGATGTCGTTCATCAACTGCTTCCTGATATTCCTCTCAAAACAATTTCGTATGGTAGTTATTGTCGAATTGAGAGCACGTGGGAGAGCACATTGGGCCAAACATTATCTCTTCACAAGATCCGTTGGCATTGTTGATCCTCTTCAATTACCCGTATCATATGAAATATTTCCTTGACATCCATCACTACTGCTTGTTCGATGAACTTAAAAAGCCCAGTGTGGAGGGAAACTAGATTGTCCGGACCCTTTAGAAAATAGGTGTTGAGAGATACAACGTTGACTTTGGCAGCAACGCCCTTGGTTTCAGCGGATGCTTGTCAGGGTTCTCAATAATAAAGGTAGGTGCGTACCACACTCTCGGCCACTTTTTCAGAAACTCCTCCTTTGACGCGATCCTGGCATACCCCTCTGACACTAACTCCTTTATGTGACTGTTTTTCCACTCCAATAGATGAGGCTTCTTTAACAACGATCTCTCTAATCCTAGGATCCATATAATAGCTATTTGGTGGTTTACCCCCTCATTCTTCTACAACAAACTAATTACATAGGATTCATCAATTCGTTTTAAAGTATGCCGCATAATATCAACAGCCCGACATTCTCCATGGCTTGCTAATCTGTTTCTAGGTGCTATCACTTCAAAGTTCCCTGGTAAAATAATGTTTCACGAGTTCAGGCAGCTCAGGAAATGCATTGAAGATTTTGTAGCTTGATTGAGGCCACCTATATTTTAAGTGAGGGCTGACTTTCCATAGATGACCCATCCTAGAAGTGTTTTAATTGCACACGGTTCCTCATTCTTACTGTAACGCTGACCACTACCACATAAGAATCTTGCCTGATCGAATCCAACGAGCACTTTCGGCTTGGAATATACCAGATCTGATAATGGAAGTTACCGCAGATGACCGTACGTCCTCTTCAAAGATTCGGCATCAATTGACTAGCAGAGTAGATCCAAATTACTAATGGTGTAGACATCCTTCAACAAATGCCGCTTCCGAGTAGTCAAACCTGACACAATCAATGTAGTGCGCATGGAGTTTTCATGACGCGAAACACCTTTAGTCCATTAAAAGACTAGCTCCTCAGGATTACCTTGAAGAGCAAGCATCTCGAAAAGATCTTTTTTTACCTTTGAGAGAGATGAACGCAAAAGTGTCCACAAATTTCCCATTTATCCTATATATCCCGAATGGAGCTATCTTCAACATGACAAACAAATTCGCTTCCACATATGAAGAATGAAACTGCGTTTGAGTAACAAATGGTAACGCAGCGTTGTTTAAACCTGAAGAAGTAATCGTAGCCGTTTGATTCGGGAGTGGATGATGATGTGCACTGCAACCTTCGCTTTCACACCTTTTACTTTAACGGTACACTCTCCAATTATGCTTTGACGGGCTTAAGTAAGAAAAACATATGCGCTTCTCCTTGGCAAAGGATAGTCTCTGACCAGATGGCAAATTCCTAAACTGAACACATTCACAAATGCAAATTTCTGTTGCACCATTTGATGACGTCGGTTGATGTGTTAACATTCGCCCAATAGCCCTCGATGGTTTTGAAGCTTTCTCGCAGTCAGCCGATTTTGCAAACTTTGACAACTAGGTCTATTACTTTTTCTGTAAAAAACTCTGCTAGATCAGCAAGATTAGCTCCAGGATTTAAAGCTTTCTTCTTCGTCTATTCTTGATAAAGCTTGGCACTTAATTAGAAGTAAGACATGTTACAACATAGCCGTTGTTGGGGTCTCCTCTTTTTATAGACCTTATGTCCGCAACAAACCCGTTCATCTTCACTGCCCATGTTCGAACTTTGGGATCGCACTTCGAAATAAGTGGGAGAATGTTCAGAATGGTTCGGAATGAATCCATAATACTATCGGCGTCTGAAAAATACTTTAAGCGATCTCTTAATAGTTGGTAAGCTTCACCTTTAAGCGCTTTCCGCAATCGTGACACGTTTTTTTTTCCGCTGTATCTGCCCTCAATTGTGGTTGATTTAAAAACCTCTTCAAAGTACGGCCGGAAAAGGAAGGAAGTTCTCGAACGTTGCTTCTGTTTAGAATAGTAAGTAAGGATGTCATATTTTCGTTCTGAAATGAAGACTTTTCGGGATTAGCTTTTTCTTCTGTTCTCTTAAGAAGCGGCGTCGATTGCTTAGGATAAGAAAAATTGATCAATAATGAATGGTGATTTGCTGAAATATTCTTTATCATCTCCATCGTTCATCCGCTTCTTTCGGTGCCAAAAATCTTGGAAGCGCTGACGCTGACGGTCGTTCCTCTGAAGATGAAGAAGCTCTTGCAAGTCTCAACTTTAGTTCCTCCATTTCCTTCGTAATCGCTTCAAGTTCGCTATTTTGGGGTACCGCTGCTCGACACTGCCGCCGCTTTTATTAGAAAGTTGATGGGGCTTCCTGCTTAAACCTGACCCAATGAGACTCACATTTACCTAAGCTAACTCCCATTAATAATTTAGTCTCCCCATTAAATGTTGAATGCCACATTGAAATATCCCTTGAGCCTAAGCATCTTTCTAACCCGTTTTCCAAAAATTTAACAGATGCTGAGGTATTATAAGTGTATTCATACAGATTTGAGTATTACAGTGACTCAACTTCTTGATCACATGATCAGACCAAAGTTTAATTTTTAGTCGTAACTCTTCAAGTTTGACAGTTAGAGCAACTAAATTTTCACTCAAAATAAATAGGGTGATTGTGAATCAGCACAGCAGAAGCAAACGAAAATGCACGGCTATTTTGTGAGAATTTGTAAAAGTTGTAAGGCAACGCTTGTGATCAATTTGTTGACCACTGTCGCAGTTGCATATTGTGAGTACTTGGGAAAGTTTGGTGGAGTTTTCTCTGTCTTTTGTTAAAAATAAAAATACTTAACATAAAGTATTAAAAAAAGAATCCTACAAAAGGTAAATTTTCAGTTAAAACAGACGTTTTAATTGTTTTAAATTTGATGGTAGATGAATTTGAAGTCTGACGCTGAAAAAAATAAGTTTGGAAGGAAACCAATTTTAAATTCAAATATACAAAGGCGTATTATGCGGCAGATTAAATATGGAGTATATGAAAATGCGATCCCGTAAATAAGGTATTAAACCAAAACGATGGAATTAATGTATTGGGTATATATTTTAATTCGTGCGGTTTTTTTTTTTTCAAAATTTGAACGTTTATTTAAGAAAAACATGTACAGTAATATTATTCAAAGTATTGCCCATCTGAAGCTATGACTTTTTCCCATCTTTCTGCAATTTGTGGATCCCATCCAAAAAGAACTGCGCCGGCTTGACAGCCAAGAATGAATCAAGCCAATTTTTGATATTCTGCTCTGATGTGAACCGTATTTCAGTAAGGGCGTTCTGCATCGACCGGAACAAATGGTAGTCAGAAGGGGCAAGTTCTGGGCTATAAGGCGGGTGGGGTAAGACTTCCATCTACTGTTTTCCAAATAGTTCTTAATCGGAATAGCAAAGTGGGGCCGAGCATGGACATGGAAAACCGCCTTTCGACGTCTCTCGGCTTGAGTTCATGTGGAACCCAATTTCCTTGCTTTTAAACGTTTTGAAATGGCTGCTTGAGTGACACCCAAAAATTCTGCGAGCTCTTCTTGTGTTTGGCAACAATCTTCATAGAGTAATGCTTAAAGTTCTTCATCTTCAAACCTTTTTGGCTGCCCAGGCCGTTCATCGTCTTCCAAGCCAAAATCACCACTTTTAAATCGTGCAAACCACTTTTGGCACGTTCGCTCAGCTAGTGCATGTTCACCATAAGCTTCCACCAAAATACGATGACTTTCGGCAGCAGTTTTCTTCATATTAAAGTAATGAAGAAGAACTCCATGTAAAAACTTTTTTTCAGGCACAAAGTTCGACATATTTGAGTGAAAAAAAATTATTGTTGTTTACGCTTCAAATGAATGACATATACTGAAATGAAGTACAATGAAAGTAGCTTTCCAACGCATGTTCCAACGGAATAATACAAGTTACGCCATCTCTTAGCAAACCGCTAATTTATAGACCCAATAACAACTGAGGCTGTTCTAAAAATTTTACGCAGAAACGTTTTTCATGGATGCGTTAGAATTAAAAAGCCCCTATTGACTGACCGTCATAAGAAATTAAGGCTACAATATACCCACAAATATAATTATTACTGGGCAAGGGTAATTCAGTCGGATGAAACAAAAATAAACCGTCTTGGGTCCGGTGATCGCCAATGGATCTGGAAAAAGCTAGGTGAGCCAATCAGCGATCGCCATATAGAACATTAAAATTTGGAGGTGGAAATGTTTTGATTTGGGGATTATTGGAAAGTGAATTGAACATACCCTTTATGAGCTCCATTACATTGTTTTTGTACCTATCTGTATCTGTCATCATAATATTTTGCTTAGTAAATCTTCTTTTGTTTGTCAAACAGATTAGACGTCTGTCGTTTACTTTATTTCTGGTAATAGGTAATTTCATTGCTAATCGGTAAATTTCTATCAGGTTATGAAATAAATAAAATGTGATTCAATTATTTGCTGCGATTAATATTTTTTTGTAATTTTCAATGAATTTAATTTTTTTTTAATGTATCAAACGCTAGAGAGGTAGTAGTAGTGTATCTCATGCTTAAAGTTGAGAAAATTAAAGAAATAAATTCGTTGGAAGAACGCTTAGACCCAGTCGACTCAGTGGTTTTTAATTCTTGTGAAGATTCTCCGAGGAGTTTGATTGAGAAAATGACGACACAATTCCCATTTAATCGTCTCAAAGGGAGAGAAAATTACACAGAGTGGAAGATCGGCACCAGAGCGCATATGATCATAAAGGGCTTGTGGGAATGTTTTGCTAAAGAACTATCCGGCACAGCTAATGCCACTGAAAAGCAAATTGATCTTAGAGAAATAGGTGAGTTGACTTTATTGCTAGAGCCGTGTAACTATAACCATATAGAAGGAGCAAGCACATGCAAAGAAGCGTGGGACAGCATAGCGGCGGCATTTGATGATACAGGCACTGGTCGAAAAGTGGCCTTGTAACAATTTATGTCATTGAAACAGAAGGATTGTACGTCCATTGAGGATTATGTCAACTAAATGAGTTCATTATGGTCTAAAGTAAAGACTGCAGGATTCAATATAGACGATGAAGTAAAGAATTGTTATAGGAACAAGAGAAAGCAACAACACAAAAGTGACAAGTGAAACCACGCTTTTTTCATCATTATTAGTTCAATCCAATGAACTGCCCTCAGATTGGTACATTGACAGTGGTTGTACAGTTGATATGACGAAACATAAGTCATAAATATTCATGAATCTGTGCAAAAAGTAGTAGTGGCAAATAATGATAAAATTTCCATTAAAAATGTCGGCAACGTCAAGAAACTTATATTGTATTATGGTAAACAAAGTGACAACAATTAACGACGTTCATTATGTACCAAACATTTGTGCGAATCTGTTATCAATAAATCATCAATAAACCATCTAATAAATCAGTTTTGTTTGCAAAAGACGGGTGCAAAATATTTTACCCAAATCGGAACATAATTATCACTGCAAGTTTAACAAATAATTTATTTAAATTAGATGTTGCACATAATATAAAATCGTCGTTGCCGAAACAAAAAGAGAAGCAATTATCGCAGCAAAACCTAATAAAAACATGATTCTCTGGCATCGTCGATTTGGACATGCTAGCTTTCATTACATGGCGTTTCTATAGAGAGAATTAAAAAATGTTTCGATTCCAAGAAACAGTGTATGCGAAACATGCGTGAAAGGTAAACAAAGTCGCTCTCTATTTACTGATAAAGGAAATCGTGCAACAAAACTACTCGCAATAATACATCTGTCAAGCTTCATCTGTCGAATCTATGAGTGGCTATGGTTTCATATATTTAATAAAAAATAAAAGCCAGGTGTTTGACTGCTTTGTTAAATTCAAAGTTATGGCTGAAAACCAAACAGGCTATAAAGATAAGTGTTTAAGAAGTGATAGTGGCAATGAATACTGTAACAAGAGATTGCACATCAAAACTCGAGTGCTTATAGTCCACAACAGAATGGATTATCAGAACGCATGAATAGGACAATAATAAACAAGGTACGTTGTATGCTGATTGATGCTGGCCTTTCAAAATCTTTCTGGGCAGAAGCTGCAATGAACGCAGTATATCTCATCAATCAAATTCCATGCAAAGGAACTGAAGATAAATCACCACAAATTTGGTCGAACAAAAAAACAAATCTGTCAATGCTTAGAAAGTTTGGATGTAGAGCGTTTGTTCATGTGCCAGCTATGAAACAAAAAAAAAAAAAAAAAAAAAAAATAGACGACAAATCTATAGAATGCATCCTCATCGGGTATGCTTCAGATGCAAAAGCATACAGACTTTATAACCGAAATACAAATTCGGTTATAAGCAGAGACGTCACCTTTTTAGAATCTAACAAGAATAATTAGGTAATTGATTCTGATGACACTAATCGTTTTTGCTAGATTATTCCGGAGATGATAATGAAGATATTTGTGAATCAGAGGAGGATGTGTTCCACGTTGACAATCAGCCAACAGGTGATTCGCAAATAACTAGTTCACATTCGAGTCCGAATACCTCAGAAATTGTATCAGCATCAAATCTACAACATGTTGATGATATACGCAATACATCTTTTGATAAAAGTAATGGCAGTGTGTGACAACCAAGTGATGATGATGGTTGATGAAAATGGTTAGATCGAAAATGTTGAATCCCGTCGAAAATCATGTCGAAATTGGATTCAGAACTATTCGGATCTATGCTGACCAGTTTTGGATCGATGTGACTTCTCGAGATTTGTCGAAGAAACTCGCTCCTATTCGATTGAATTCCTACCAGATCGAAGTTCAGTGACTTCAGTGGATTTTTATTGCATCCTGCGTTACGGACTGCCTTCTCCACCGTATCATGGCTGTTGAAATAGTCATCGACATTCCGATGTCGTTCATCAACTGCTTCCTGATATTCCTCTCAAAACAATTTCGTATGGTAGTTATTGTCGAATTGAGAGCACGTGGGAGAGCACATTGGGCCAAACATTATCTCTTCACAAGATCCGTTGGCATTGTTGATCCTCTTCAATTACCCGTATCATATGAAATATTTCCTTGACATCCATCACTACTGCTTGTTCGATGAACTTAAAAAGCCCAGTGTGGAGGGAAACTAGATTGTCCGGACCCTTTAGAAAATAGGTGTTGAGAGATACAACGTTGACTTTGGCAGCAACGCCCTTGGTTTCAGCGGATGCTTGTCAGGGTTCTCAATAATAAAGGTAGGTGCGTACCACACTCTCGGCCACTTTTTCAGAAACTCCTCCTTTGACGCGATCCTGGCATACCCCTCTGACACTAACTCCTTTATGTGACTGTTTTTCCACTCCAATAGATGAGGCTTCTTTAACAACGATCTCTCTAATCCTAGGATCCATATAATAGCTATTTGGTGGTTTACCCCCTCATTCTTCTACAACAAACTAATTACATAGGATTCATCAATTCGTTTTAAAGTATGCCGCATAATATCAACAGCCCGACATTCTCCATGGCTTGCTAATCTGTTTCTAGGTGCTATCACTTCAAAGTTCCCTGGTAAAATAATGTTTCACGAGTTCAGGCAGCTCAGGAAATGCATTGAAGATTTTGTAGCTTGATTGAGGCCACCTATATTTTAAGTGAGGGCTGACTTTCCATAGATGACCCATCCTAGAAGTGTTTTAATTGCACACGGTTCCTCATTCTTACTGTAACGCTGACCACTACCACATAAGAATCTTGCCTGATCGAATCCAACGAGCACTTTCGGCTTGGAATATACCAGATCTGATAATGGAAGTTACCGCAGATGACCGTACGTCCTCTTCAAAGATTCGGCATCAATTGACTAGCAGAGTAGATCCAAATTACTAATGGTGTAGACATCCTTCAACAAATGCCGCTTCCGAGTAGTCAAACCTGACACAATCAATGTAGTGCGCATGGAGTTTTCATGACGCGAAACACCTTTAGTCCATTAAAAGACTAGCTCCTCAGGATTACCTTGAAGAGCAAGCATCTCGAAAAGATCTTTTTTTACCTTTGAGAGAGATGAACGCAAAAGTGTCCACAAATTTCCCATTTATCCTATATATCCCGAATGGAGCTATCTTCAACATGACAAACAAATTCGCTTCCACATATGAAGAATGAAACTGCGTTTGAGTAACAAATGGTAACGCAGCGTTGTTTAAACCTGAAGAAGTAATCGTAGCCGTTTGATTCGGGAGTGGATGATGATGTGCACTGCAACCTTCGCTTTCACACCTTTTACTTTGACGGTACACTCTCCAATTATGCTTTGACGGGCTTAAGTAAGAAAAACATATGCGCTTCTCCTTGGCAAAGGATAGTCTCTGACCAGATGGCAAATTCCTAAACTGAACACATTCACAAATGCAAATTTCTGTTGCACCATTTGATGACGTCGGTTGATGTGTTAACATTCGCCCAATAGCCCTCGATGGTTTTGAAGCTTTCTCGCAGTCAGCCGATTTTGCAAACTTTGACAACTAGGTCTATTACTTTTTCTGTAAAAAACTCTGCTAGATCAGCAAGATTAGCTCCAGGATTTAAAGCTTTCTTCTTCGTCTATTCTTGATAAAGCTTGGCACTTAATTAGAAGTAAGACATGTTACAACATAGCCGTTGTTGGGGTCTCCTCTTTTTATAGACCTTATGTCCGCAACAAACCCGTTCATCTTCACTGCCCATGTTCGAACTTTGGGATCGCACTTCGAAATAAGTGGGAGAATGTTCAGAATGGTTCGGAATGAATCCATAATACTATCGGCGTCTGAAAAATACTTTAAGCGATCTCCTAATAGTTGGTAAGCTTCACCTTTAAGCGCTTTCCGCAATCGTGACACGTTTTTTTTTCCGCTGTATCTGCCCTCAATTGTGGTTGATTTAAAAACCTCTTCAAAGTACGGCCGGAAAAGGAAGGAAGTTCTCGAACGTTGCTTCTGTTTAGAATAGTAAGTAAGGATGTCATATTTTCGTTCTGAAATGAAGACTTTTCGGGATTAGCTTTTTCTTCTGTTCTCTTAAGAAGCGGCGTCGATTGCTTAGGATAAGAAAAATTGATCAATAATGAATGGTGATTTGCTGAAATATTCTTTATCATCTCCATCGTTCATCCGCTTCTTTCGGTGCCAAAAATCTTGGAAGCGCTGACGCTGACGGTCGTTCCTCTGAAGATGAAGAAGCTCTTGCAAGTCTCAACTTTAGTTCCTCCATTTCCTTCGTAATCGCTTCAAGTTCGCTATCTTGGGGTACCGCTGCTCGACACTGCCGCCGCTTTTATTAGAAAGTTGATGGGGCTTCCTGCTTAAACCTGACCCAATGAGACTCACATTTACCTAAGCTAACTCCCATTAATAATTTAGTCTCCCCATTAAATGTTGAATGCCACATTGAAATATCCCTTGAGCCTAAGCATCTTTCTAACCCGTTTTCCAAAAATTTAACAGATGCTGAGGTATTATAAGTGTATTCATACAGATTTGAGTATTACAGTGACTCAACTTCTTGATCACATGATCAGACCAAAGTTTAATTTTTAGTCGTAACTCTTCAAGTTTGACAGTTAGAGCAACTAAATTTTCACTCAAAATAAATAGGGTGATTGTGAATCAGCACAGCAGAAGCAAACGAAAATGCACGGCTATTTTGTGAGAATTTGTAAAAGTTGTAAGGCAACGCTTGTGATCAATTTGTTGACCACTGTCGCAGTTGCATATTGTGAGTACTTGGGAAAGTTTGGTGGAGTTTTCTCTGTCTTTTGTTAAAAATAAAAATACTTAACATAAAGTATTAAAAAAAGAATCCTACAAAAGGTAAATTTTCAGTTAAAACAGACGTTTTAATTGTTTTAAATTTGATGGTAGATGAATTTGAAGTCTGACGCTGAAAAAAATAAGTTTGGAAGGAAACCAATTTTAAATTCAAATATACAAAGGCGTATTATGCGGCAGATTAAATATGGAGTATATGAAAATGCGATCCCGTAAATAAGGTATTAAACCAAAACGATGGAATTAATGTATTGGGTATATATTTTAATTCGTGCGGTTTTTTTTCTCAAAATTTGAACGTTTATTTAAGAAAAACATGTACAGTAATATTATTCAAAGTATTGCAAAAGCTATGACTTTTTCCCATCTTTCTGCAATTTGTGGATTCCATCCAAAAAGAACTGCGCCGGCTTGACAGCCAAGAATGAATCAAGCCAATTTTTG
Source organism: Volucella inanis (assembly GCA_907269105.1). Classification (NCBI taxonomy): domain Eukaryota; kingdom Metazoa; phylum Arthropoda; class Insecta; order Diptera; family Syrphidae; genus Volucella; species Volucella inanis. The sequence goes on from OU026158.1 coordinate 18,953,188, forward strand.
ATATTCTGCTCTGATGTGAACCGTATTTCAGTAAGGGCGTTCTGCATCGACCGGAACAAATGGTAGTCAGAAGGGGCAAGTTCTGGGCTATAAGGCGGGTGGGGTAAGACTTCCATCTACTGTTTTCCAAATAGTTCTTAATCGGAATAGCAAAGTGGGGCCGAGCATGGACATGGAAAACCGCCTTTCGACGTCTCTTGGCTTGAGTTCATGTGGAACCCAATTTCCTTGCTTTTAAACGTTTTGAAATGGCTGCTTGAGTGACACCCAAAGATTCTGCGAGCTCTTCTTGTGTTTGGCAACAATCTTCATAGAGTAATGCTTAAAGTTCTTCATCTTCAAACCTTTTTGGCTGCCCAGGCCGTTCATCGTCTTCCAAGCCAAAATCACCACTTTTAAATCGTGCAAACCACTTTTGGCACGTTCGCTCAGCTAGTGCATGTTCACCATAAACTTCCACCAAAATACGATGACTTTCGGCAGCAGTTTTCTTCATATTAAAGTAATGAAGAAGAACTCCATGTAAAAACTTTTTTTCAGGCACAAAGTTCGACATATTTGAGTGAAAAAAAATTATTGTTGTTTACGCTTCAAATGAATGACATATACTGAAATGAAGTACAATGAAAGTAGCTTTCCAACGCATGTTCCAACGGAATAATACAAGTTACGCCATCTCTTAGCAAACCGCTAATTTATAGACCCAATAACAACTGAGGCTGTTCTAAAAATTTTACGCAGAAACGTTTTTCATGGATGCGTTAGAATTAAAAAGCCCCTATTGACTGACCGTCATAAGAAATTAAGGCTACAATATACCCACAAATATAATTATTACTGGGCAAGGGTAATTCAGTCGGATGAAACAAAAATAAACCGTCTTGGGTCCGGTGATCGCCAATGGATCTGGAAAAAGCTAGGTGAGCCAATCAGCGATCGCCATATAGAACATTAAAATTTGGAGGTGGAAATGTTTTGATTTGGGGATTATTGGAAAGTGAATTGAACATACCCTTTATGAGCTCCATTACATTGTTTTTGTACCTATCTGTATCTGTCATCATAATATTTTGCTTAATAAATCTTCTTTTGTTTGTCAAACAGATTAGACGTCTGTCGTTTACTTTATTTCTGGTAATAGGTAATTTCATTGCTAATCGGTAAATTTCTATCAGGTTATGAAATAAATAAAATGTGATTCAATTATTTGCTGCGATTAATATTTTTTTGTAATTTTCAATAAATTTAATTTTTTTTTAATGTATCAAACGCTAGAGAGGTAGTAGTAGTGTATCTCATGCTTAAAGTTGAGAAAATTAAAGAAATAAATTCGTTGGAAGAACGCTTAGACCCAGTCGACTCAGTGGTTTTTAATTCTTGTGAAGATTCTCCGAGGAGTTTGATTGAGAAAATGACGACACAATTCCCATTTAATCGTCTCAAAGGGAGAGAAAATTACACAGAGTGGAAGATCGGCACCAGAGCGCATATGATCATAAAGGGCTTGTGGGAATGTTTTGCTAAAGAACTATCCGGCACAGCTAATGCCACTGAAAAGCAAATTGATCTTAGAGAAATAGGTGAGTTGACTTTATTGCTAGAGCCGTGTAACTATAACCATATAGAAGGAGCAAGCACATGCAAAGAAGCGTGGGACAGCATAGCGGCGGCATTTGATGATACAGGCACTGGTCGAAAAGTGGCCTTGTAACAATTTATGTCATTGAAACAGAAGGATTGTACGTCCATTGAGGATTATGTCAACTAAATGAGTTCATTATGGTCTAAAGTAAAGACTGCAGGATTCAATATAGACGATGAAGTGAAGAATTGTTATAGGAACAAGAGAAAGCAACAACACAAAAGTGACAAGTGAAACCACGCTTTTTTCATCATTATTAGTTCAATCCAATGAACTGCCCTCAGATTGGTACATTGACAGTGGTTGTACAGTTGATATGACGAAACATAAGTCATAAATATTCATGAATCTGTGCAAAAAGTAGTAGTGGCAAATAATGATAAAATTTCCATTAAAAATGTCGGCAACGTCAAGAAACTTATATTGTATTATGGTAAACAAAGTGACAACAATTAACGACGTTCATTATGTACCAAACATTTGTGCGAATCTGTTATCAATAAATCATCAATAAACCATCTAATAAATCAGTTTTGTTTGCAAAAGACGGGTGCAAAATATTTTACCCAAATCGGAACATAATTATCACTGCAAGTTTAACAAATGATTTATTTAAATTAGATGTTGCACATAATATAAAATCGTCGTTGCCGAAACAAAAAGAGAAGCAATTATCGCAGCAAAACCTAATAAAAACATGATTCTCTGGCATCGTCGATTTGGACATGCTAGCTTTCATTACATGGCGTTTCTATAGAGAGAATTAAAAAATGTTTCGATTCCAAGAAACAGTGTATGCGAAACATGCGTGAAAGGTAAACAAAGTCGCTCTCTATTTACTGATAAAGGAAATCGTGCAACAAAACTACTCGCAATAATACATCTGTCAAGCTTCATCTGTCGAATCTATGAGTGGCTATGGTTTCATATATTTAATAAAAAATAAAAGCCAGGTGTTTGACTGCTTTGTTAAATTCAAAGTTATGGCTGAAAACCAAACAGGCTATAAAGATAAGTGTTTAAGAAGTGATAGTGGCAATGAATACTGTAACAAGAGATTGCACATCAAAACTCGAGTGCTTATAGTCCACAACAGAATGGATTATCAGAACGCATGAATAGGACAATAATAAACAAGGTACGTTGTATGCTGATTGATGCTGGCCTTTCAAAATCTTTCTGGGCAGAAGCTGCAATGAACGCAGTATATCTCATCAATCAAATTCCATGCAAAGGAACTGAAGATAAATCACCACAAATTTGGTCGAACGAAAAAAAAAATCTGTCAATGCTTAGAAAGTTTGGATGTAGAGCGTTTGTTCATGTGCCAGCTATGAAACAAAAAAAAAAAAAAAAAAAAAAATAGACGACAAATCTATAGAATGCATCCTCATCGGGTATGCTTCAGATGCAAAAGCATACAGACTTTATAACCGAAATACAAATTCGGTTATAAGCAGAGACGTCACCTTTTTAGAATCTAACAAGAATAATTAGGTAATTGATTCTGATGACACTAATCGTTTTTGCTAGATTATTCCGGAGATGATAATGAAGATATTTGTGAATCAGAGGAGGATGTGTTCCACGTTGACAATCAGCCAACAGGTGATTCGCAAATAACTAGTTCACATTCGAGTCCGAATACCTCAGAAATTGTATCAGCATCAAATCTACAACATGTTGATGATATACGCAATACATCTTTTGATAAAAGTAATGGCAGTGTGTGACAACCAAGTGATGATGATGGTTGATGAAAATGGTTAGATCGAAAATGTTGAATCCCGTCGAAAATCATGTCGAAATTGGATTCAGAACTATTCGGATCTATGCTGACCAGTTTTGGATCGATGTGACTTCTCGAGATTTGTCGAAGAAACTCGCTCCTATTCGATTGAATTCCTACCAGATCGAAGTTCAGTGACTTCAGTAGATTTTTATTGCATCCTGCGTTACGGACTGCCTTCTCCACCGTATCATGGCTGTTGAAATAGTCATCGACATTCCGATGTCGTTCATCAACTGCTTCCTGATATTCCTCTCAAAACAATTTCGTATGGTAGTTATTGTCGAATTGAGAGCACGTGGGAGAGCACATTGGGCCAAACATTATCTCTTCACAAGATCCGTTGGCATTGTTGATCCTCTTCAATTACCCGTATCATATGAAATATTTCCTTGACATCCATCACTACTGCTTGTTCGATGAACTTAAAAAGCCCAGTGTGGAGGGAAACTAGATTGTCCGGACCCTTTAGAAAATAGGTGTTGAGAGATACAACGTTGACTTTGGCAGCAACGCCCTTGGTTTCAGCGGATGCTTGTCAGGGTTCTCAATAATAAAGGAAGTGCGTACCACACTCTCGGCCACTTTTTCAGAAACTCCTCCTTTGACGCGATCCTGGCATACCCCTCTGACACTAACTCCTTTATGTGACTGTTTTTCCACTCCAATAGATGAGGCTTCTTTAACAACGATCTCTCTAATCCTAGGATCCATATAATAGCTATTTGGTGGTTTACCCCCTCATTCTTCTACAACAAACTAATTACATAGGATTCATCAATTCGTTTTAAAGTATGCCGCATAATATCAACAGCCCGACATTCTCCATGGCTTGCTAATCTGTTTCTAGGTGCTATCACTTCAAAGTTCCCTGGTAAAGTAATGTTTCACGAGATCAGGCAGCTCATCTTCGGATCTTATAGCATCATGAAACAGGAAATGCATTGAAGATTTTGTAGCTTGATTGAGGCCACCTATATTTTAAGTGAGGGCTGACTTTCCATAGACGACCCATCCTAGAAGTGTTTTAATTGCACACGGTTCCTCATTCTTACTGTAACGCTGACCACTACCACATAAGAATCTTGCCTGATCGAATCCAACGAGCACTTTCGGCTTGGAATATACCAGATCTGATAATGCAAGTTACCTCAGATGACCGTACGTCCTCTTCAAAGATTCGGCATCAATTGACTAGCAGAGTAGATCCAAATTACTAATGGTGTAGACATCCTTCAACAAATGCCGCTTCCGAGTAGTCAAACCTGACACAATCAATGTAGTGCGCATGGAGTTTTCATGACGCGAAACACCTTTAGTCCATTAAAGGACTAGCTCCTCAGGATTACCTTGAAGAGCAAGCATCTCGAAAAGATCTTTTTTTACCTTTGAGAGAGATGAACGCAAAAGTGTCCACAAATTTCCCATTTATCCTATATATCCCGAATGGAGCTATCTTCAACATGACAAACAAATTCGCTTCCACATATGAAGAATGAAACTGCGTTTGAGTAACAAATGGTAACGCAGCGTTGCTTAAACCTGAAGAAGTAATCGTAGCCGTTTGATTCGGGAGTGGATGATGATGTGCACTGCAACCTTCGCTTTCACACCTTTTACTTTAACGGTACACTCTCCAATTATGCTTTGACGGGCTTAAGTAAGAAAAACATATGCGCTTCTCCTTGGCAAAGGATAGTCTCTGACCAGATGGCAAATTCCTAAACTGAACACATTCACAAATGCAAATTTCTGTTGCACCATTTGATGACGTCGGTTGATGTGTTAACATTCGCCCAATAGCCCTCGATGGTTTTGAAGCTTTCTCGCAGTCAGCCGATTTTGCAAACTTTGACAACTAGGTCTATTACTTTTTCTGTAAAAAACTCTGCTAGATCAGCAAGATTAGCTCCAGGATTTAAAGCTTTCTTATTCGTCTATTCTTGATAAAGCTTGGCACTTAATTAGAAGTAAGACATGTTACAACATAGCCGTTGTTGGGGTCTCCTCTTTTTATAGACCTTATGTCCGCAACAAACCCGTTCATCTTCACTGCCCATGTTCGAACTTTGGGATCGCACTTCGAAATAAGTGGGAGAATGTTCAGAATGGTTCGGAATGAATCCATAATACTATCGGCGTCTGAAAAATACTTTAAGCGATCTCCTAATAGTTGGTAAGCTTCACCTTTAAGCGCTTTCCGCAATCGTGACACGTTTTTTTTTCCGCTGTATCTGCCCTCAATTGTGGTTGATTTAAAAACCTCTTCAAAGTACGGCCGGAAAAGGAAGGAAGTTCTCGAACGTTGCTTCTGTTTAGAATAGTAAGTAAGGATGTCATATTTTCGTTCTGAAATGAAGACTTTTCGGGATTAGCTTTTTCTTCTGTTCTCTTAAGAAGCGGCGTCGATTGCTTAGGATAAGAAAAATTGATCAATAATGAATGGTGATTTGCTGAAATATTCTTTATCATCTCCATCGTACATCCGCTTCTTTCGGTGCCAAAAATCTTGGAAGCGCTGACGCTGACGGTCGTTCCTCTGAAGATGAAGAAGCTCTTGCAAGTCTCAACTTTAGTTCCTCCATTTCCTTCGTAATCGCTTCAAGTTCGCTATCTTGGGGTACCGCTGCTCGATACTGCCGCCGCTTTTATTAGAAAGTTGATGGGGCTTCCTGCTTAAACCTGACCCAATGAGACTCACATTTACCTAAGCTAACTCCCATTAATAATTTAGTCTCCCCATTAAATGTTGAATGCCACATTGAAATATCCCTTGAGCCTAAGCATCTTTCTAACCCGTTTTCCAAAAATTTAACAGATGCTGAGGTATTATAAGTGTATTCATACAGATTTGAGTATTACAGTGACTCAACTTCTTGATCACATGATCAGACCAAAGTTTAATTTTTAGTCGTAACTCTTCAAGTTTGACAGTGAATCAGCACAGCAGAAGCAAACGAAAATGCACGGCTATTTTGTGAGAATTTGTAAAAGTTGTAAGGCAACGCTTGTGATCAATTTGTTGACCACTGTCGCAGTTGCATATTGTGAGTACTTGGGAAAGTTTGGTGGAGTTTTCTCTGTCTTTTGTTAAAAATAAAAATACTTAACATAAAGTATTAAAAAAAGAATCCTACAAAAGGTAAATTTTCAGTTAAAACAGACGTTTTAATTGTTTTAAATTTGATGGTAGATGAATTTGAAGTCTGACGCTGAAAAAAATAAGTTTGGAAGGAAACCAATTTTAAATTCAAATATACAAAGGCGTATTATGCGGCAGATTAAATATGGAGTATATGAAAATGCGATCCCGTAAATAAGGTATTAAACCAAAACGATGGAATTAATGTATTGGGTATATATTTTAATTCGTGCGGTTTTTTTTTTTTCAAAATTTGAACGTTTATTTAAGAAAAACATGTACAGTAATATTATTCAAAGTATTGCCCATCTTAAGCTATGACTTTTTCCCATCTTTCTGCAATTTGTGGATCCCATCCAAAAAGAACTGCGCCGGCTTGACAGCCAAGAATGAATCAAGCCAATTTTTGATATTCTGCTCTGATGTGAACCGTATTTCAGTAAGGGCGTTCTGCATCGACCGGAACAAATGGTAGTCAGAAGGGGCAAGTTCTGGGCTATAAGGCGGGTGGGGTAAGACTTCCATCTACTGTTTTCCAAATAGTTCTTAATCGGAATAGCAAAGTGGGGCCGAGCATGGACATGGAAAACCGCCTTTCGACGTCTCTCGGCTTGAGTTCATGTGGAACCCAATTTCCTTGCTTTTAAACGTTTTGAAATGGCTGCTTGAGTGACACCCAAAAATTCTGCGAGCTCTTCTTGTGTTTGGCAACAATCTTCATAGAGTAATGCTTAAAGTTCTTCATCTTCAAACCTTTTTGGCTGCCCAGGCCGTTCATCGTCTTCCAAGCCAAAATCACCACTTTTAAATCGTGCAAACCACTTTTGGCACGTTCGCTCAGCTAGCGCATGTTCACCATAAACTTCCACCAAAATACGATGACTTTCGGCAGCAGTTTTCTTCATATTAAAGTAATGAAGAAGAACTCCATGTAAAAACTTTTTTTCAGGCACAAAGTTCGACATATTTGAGTGAAAAAAAATTATTGTTGTTTACGCTTCAAATGAATGACATATACTGAAATGAAGTACAATGAAAGTAGCTTTCCAACGCATGTTCCAACGGAATAATACAAGTTACGCCATCTCTTAGCAAACCGCTAAGTTATAGACCCAATAACAACTGAGGCTGTTCTAAAAATTTTACGCAGAAACGTTTTTCATGGATGCGTTAGAATTAAAAAGCCCCTATTGACTGACCGTCAAAAGAAATTAAGGCTACAATATACCCACAAATATAATTATTACTGGGCAAGGGTAATTCAGTCGGATGAAACAAAAATAAACCGTCTTGGGTCCGGTGATCGCCAATGGATCTGGAAAAAGCTAGGTGAGCCAATCAGCGATCGCCATATAGAACATTAAAATTTGGAGGTGGAAATGTTTTGATTTGGGGATTATTGGAAAGTGAATTGAACATACCCTTTATGAGCTCCATTACATTGTTTTTGTACCTATCTGTATCTGTCATCATAATATTTTGCTTAATAAATCTTCTTTTGTTTGTCAAACAGATTAGACGTCTGTCGTTTACTTTATTTCTGGTAATAGGTAATTTCATTGCTAATCGGTAAATTTCTATCAGGTTATGAAATAAATAAAATGTGATTCAATTATTTGCTGCGATTAATATTTTTTTGTAATTTTCAATAAATTTAATTTTTTTTTAATGTATCAAACGCTAGAGAAGTAGTAGTAGTGTATCTCATGCTTAAAGTTGAGAAAATTAAAGAAATAAATTCGTTGGAAGAACGCTTAGACCCAGTCGACTCAGTGGTTTTTAATTCTTGTGAAGATTCTCCGAGGAGTTTGATTGAGAAAATGACGACACAATTCCCATTTAATCGTCTCAAAGGGAGAGAAAATTACACAGAGTGGAAGATCGGCACCAGAGCGCATATGATCATAAAGGGCTTGTGGGAATGTTTTGCTAAAGAACTATCCGGCACAGCTAATGCCACTGAAAAGCAAATTGATCTTAGAGAAATAGGTGAGTTGACTTTATTGCTAGAGCCGTGTAACTATAACCATATAGAAGGAGCAAGCACATGCAAAGAAGCGTGGGACAGCATAGCGGCGGCATTTGATGATACAGGCACTGGTCGAAAAGTGGCCTTGTAACAATTTATGTCATTGAAACAGAAGGATTGTACGTCCATTGAGGATTATGTCAACTAAATGAGTTCATTATGGTCTAAAGTAAAGACTGCAGGATTCAATATAGACGATGAAGTGAAGAATTGTTATAGGAACAAGAGAAAGCAACAACACAAAAGTGACAAGTGAAACCACGCTTTTTTCTTCATTATTAGTTCAATCCAATGAACTGCCCTCAGATTGGTACATTGACAGTGGTTGTACAGTTGATATGACGAAACATAAGTCATAAATATTCATGAATCTGTGCAAAAAGTAGTAGTGGCAAATAATGATAAAATTTCCATTAAAAATGTCGGCAACGTCAAGAAACTTATATTGTATTATGGTAAACAAAGTGACAACAATTAACGACGTTCATTATGTACCAAACATTTGTGCGAATCTGTTATCAATAAACCATCTAATAAATCAGTTTTGTTTGCAAAAGACGGGTGCAAAATATTTTACCCAAATCGGAACATAATTATCACTGCAAGTTTAACAAATGATTTATTTAAATTAGATGTTGCACATAATATAAAATCGTCGTTGCCGAAACAAAAAGAGAAGCAATTATCGCAGCAAAACCTAATAAAAACATGATTCTCTGGCATCGTCGATTTGGACATGCTAGCTTTCATTACATGGCGTTTCTATAGAGAGAATTAAAAAATGTTTCGATTCCAAGAAACAGTGTATGCGAAACATGCGTGAAAGGTAAACAAAGTCGCTCTCTATTTACTGATAAAGGAAATCGTGCAACAAAACTACTCGCAATAATACATCTGTCAAGCTTCATCTGTCGAATCTATGAGTGGCTATGGTTTCATATATTTAATAAAAAATAAAAGCCAGGTGTTTGACTGCTTTGTTAAATTCAAAGTTATGGCTGAAAACCAAACAGGCTATAAAGATAAGTGTTTAAGAAGTGATAGTGGCAATGAATACTGTAACAAGAGATTGCACATCAAAACTCGAGTGCTTATAGTCCACAACAGAATGGATTATCAGAACGCATGAATAGGACAATAATAAACAAGGTACGTTGTATGCTGATTGATGCTGGCCTTTCAAAATCTTTCTGGGCAGAAGCTGCAATGAACGCAGTATATCTCATCAATCAAATTCCATGCAAAGGAACTGAAGATAAATCACCACAAATTTGGTCGAACAAAAAAACAAATCTGTCAATGCTTAGAAAGTTTGGATGTAGAGCGTTTGTTCATGTGCCAGCTATGAAACAAAAAAAAAAAAAAAAAAAAAAAAATAGACGACAAATCTATAGAATGCATCCTCATCGGGTATGCTTCAGATGCAAAAGCATACAGACTTTATAACCGAAATACAAATTCGGTTATAAGCAGAGACGTCACCTTTTTAGAATCTAACAAGAATAATTAGGTAATTGATTCTGATGACACTAATCGTTTTTGCTAGATTATTCCGGAGATGATAATGAAGATATTTGTGAATCAGAGGAGGATGTGTTCCACGTTGACAATCAGCCAACAGGTGATTCGCAAATAACTAGTTCACATTCGAGTCCGAATACCTCAGAAATTGTATCAGCATCAAATCTACAACATGTTGATGATATACGCAATACATCTTTTGATAAAAGTAATGGCAGTGTGTGACAACCAAGTGATGATGATGAAAATGGTTAGATCGAAAATGTTGAATCCCGTCGAAAATCATGTCGAAATCAAGGTTAACCAAAGCCAAATTATGCAACTTTCGCCTATGCATTCTTCCTTAGTGATCCACCGACATACAAAGAAGCTGTCATGAGTGAGAACGCTGACTCATGGAAAGAATTTGAATCGCATCATACAAATGGAACGCAGAAATTTATGGAGCTACCACCCGGGAAAACCCCCGTCCAGTGTAAGTGGGTTTTCTAGTCAAAGCGTGATATCCACGGAAACGTGATACGATATAAGACGAGATTAGTCGCTAAAGGTTTCGGACAAATTGAGGGAGTGGATTATCATGAAACTTTCTTGCCAGTAGTTTATTTTACAACAATTCGGTATCTAATGACAGTTTCAGCTAAATTTGATTTGAACATCAAACGTCAACTGGATGTTGTTACAGCTTTTCTTCGTGGCGAACTGGAAGAAGAAATATTGATGTCGCAACCTGAAGTCTTTTCTGATGGTACAAATCGTTGTTGCAAGCTGATGAAGTCAATTTATGGACTTAAGCAATCGAGCCGAGTTTGTAATTGCACTTTAAACAAAGTCCTGCTAGATTTTGGTTTAAAGCGTTCGTCAACAGATCAATGTGTTTATTATCTCATCGAAAGTTTTCGTTTGTTTATTGTAGCTATTTACGTAGACGACATCCTCATATTCAGCAATGATGTAAAACAAGAGCAGATGTTGACTGACGTACTCTTCAAAATTTTGAAAATGAAAGACATGGGGAAAATATCATCAGTTTTGGGAATTCGTGATACAAGAAACAGAAAAGAAGGTACAATTGCTCCTGACCAAAGCCATTATGTAAAAGATATTTTATTTCGTTTCAACATGAGTGACTGCAACCCTGTCGTAGCACCTATGGATACTTATCAAAAATTATCTGCAAAAATGTGTCCGAACAATAAAAGAGAGATAAGTCAAATGAAGAATGTGCCGTATCGATAACTAGTTGGTGCATTGCAATTTTGCGTACAGGTTCCAAGACCTGATATTTGTTTTCCTGTCAACGTCTTGAGTCGCCCTGGTAAAGCACATTGGGGTGCTGCCAAGCGTGTTGTACGTTACCTCAAGGGAACAATGGGGAGAAAGATCACATACAATAAATCGCAAACACAGCTAGAAGGATATTGTGATGCCGATTGGGCAAGTGATGAGGATGAGGGGCGATCCACTACCGACTATGTGTTGACGATGCAGGGTGATGCGATTTCTTGGTGTACTAAACAACAGAAGACCACCGCAATTTCAACGACGGAGGCAGAATTTATGTCCATGACAGCAGCTATACAAGAATGTATCTGGCTAAAAAAAAAAATCGAAAGAGAACTACTTGTAAACGCACCAGAGACAATAGAGCTGTTTTGTGACAACTGGCCATCAATAATTCATACTCTGCACGAACTAAGCACGTTGATGTGAAGACAAAATTTGTCCATCAAAATGTCAAAAGAGGATTGATAAAGCTTTTTCATATACTAACACACCAGATGCCAGTTGATATATTAACCAAACCAACTACTGGTAGAAAATTGGAAACCTTTTTGAATATTTTTGGTTTTTCTTAGATTCTTTGTATGGCACCGCACTTAAACTGCTTGGCAAAATATCCCCGCAAATCAATGTAAAAAGTTAATTGAATCCATACCAAGAAGAATTAAAGCATTCATTAATGCAAAAGGAGGCCATACGAAGTACTAAATAGGAACAGTTTCGCAAAGTCAACAAATTGATCAAATGCCCTATTTTTACTTTTGTTGTATTAAATTATGTTAAAAGATGAATTTGGTTCTCATTATTTTTTATACTGAATCATATTATTTTATTAAAAATTTCGTTAAATAATAACCACAAATAAAAAAGTTTCAAGCAAAAGCCTTTTATTCTGCTAATCATGTGATCAATTAGCAGAAGAGTTACTGTCAGTTCTTAAAAAAAAGGTTTTTTTGACTAGCATGTAAAGAAGTTCGAAATCATTAAACTATAGCGGGCGTCATTGACACGGTAACGTTGTTCTCACGGTCATCCGCCAATAATTCCGTTGGAACATAAACCGAACTTGAGTTTTTCCTGGGTGCATTGCCAGCTCCTGTATTGTATTGCATTGTTACAGGTAGTTCGTTTTCACTTCTTTTACGAGTTGTATTTTTCAAGGTTTTAGACCAAGGTCCTTGCGTAAAATCTTCCATGTAGTCGAGTAACACAATGGACAATGGACCATGGATCACGGCCTTCATTAACACTGGCAGCTAGAACAGCAATATTTTCCTCTGAACGCACTCTACGCATACGTGTAAGTGACTTAATGTCCAATAGCGTTAAAATGGTGCGAAATTTGGTTACTATGGCTTGAATTTCTTGCTCAGTTATCGATAATGATGACCGTAAAATGGTCGAAATGCTCGAAAAACATTTTTCACAGAGCAAGAAATTTGGTACTAAAAATCAAAAATTTGTAAATTATGTTCGGGTGTAAGTCTTTCCACGATGAAATGGCAATGTTAACTGAGCATGTTTGACACATGTCACGAATCACGAATCAAAAAAAACCAAATAGCAAAAAAATCACCCTTTATTTCATAGAGTGTCTGAAGTAATACGAGGTAGGTCAAGCCCCTGAAAATTATTCGCCAAATCACAATGTCGCGTTCACGCGGTCGTGCTTTGACATGTTTCATGTACGCTTGAAATTTGCAATCCGCTGACAAATAAAGTATTGTTTCCTTATATTTCTAATATATGAATTCGTTGCACGAGGTAGAGTAGAAATGTACTCTTTTTATTTATATTAAAATTACGAGAAATAACTTTACAAAATAAAGAAAAAACAACAAATACATAGTTCAAATTACTATCTTGTGTCAGAAAACCGTAATAAAATAATCGCAAAAAGATTTTTTCCCATTCTTAGTAAATACATTACACTATAACCTCTCTTGTAGCTACAAATCGAACAAATCAACGTATCGTGTAATGTCGGCAGATAGCCGATAGCTGTCAAACGCGCGATTAAGTAGAAAGTACCTCTACTAGGAAATTAGTGAAATTCGTGTACTCATTAAACATTATTTTTTGAGCAAAAATGCATATACGCAAGCCAAACAAAAGCTTGAAAACCATTATGTAGACTATTCACCATCGATTGGAACCATCCACCACTGGTTTACTCGGCTTACTCAATTTGTGTACGGTAGTGTCACCACAGGAGAAATGGTTGAACTTGAAGAGGCTACATGCTTATCGCGTGGATCAGTGATTTCAGTTTTGCAAAAATATTTAGATATGAAAAAGCTGTCCGCCAGATGGGTGCCGCGACGAAATAACCATTGAGCCCAATTTTCCAAAAAATAAACTTAACACGTGTTCCGCCATTTTAATAGTAATAATACAATCTTGAGAATTAATATGTGGTGACTTTAATAGTAACCTTTTGGTTCAAAATTATTTAGCTGAAAACATGAATATATTCGATCTACATCCTGTAAATACCAGGTCCATATTCATTTCAAAAATTCCTCCAGTTACTTGTTAGATTCGTTCTTTGTTATTAATACTGGTAAGTTATCAAAGCATCACCTCATCTCTCTTACATTTGATTTTGATATTAATTTACGCTACAGTTCAACCAATTATAAATTTTTAGTTTTTAAAAATGTGGGCAGATCTGCTTTTGAACACCACATGTATTACGTCCCATGGGACCCCGTTTACCTTCCACGGATGATCAAGTTGGCTTTATTCATGCGAAAGCAAATCATCACTTCGATATCCACATACCCATATATGTTAAACTTGAACGGAAAGCTAATGGTCCAGGCATTAAAGCCATATTATTTTTACAACCGGCATCTTTCCCCGACAATGGAAAATGGTTAAAATAATACTACTAATTTTGAATTCAACATATCGTCGACGATATTTAAATTTATAAGAATTGCGCTCTTGGTCTTATCGAAGACTGCCCTAATGATTTGATTGAAGATCTTTAAACGATCTCGGCCTGGTCGTTAGAAAATAGAATGGCACTTATCCAACATTTTGTTTACGGATGAGAAAATCTTTATTGTAGAACAAGTTTTCAACAAACAAAACGGCAAAATTTAGGCCACTTCATCTAAGGAAGCGAAAAAAGTTGTTCTAAGGGTTCAACAACGCTTCCATAATGGTTTGGTGGGGGGTCTATCGCCATGCTGTCACATCCCTCCGTTTTCGTGAAAAAAGCATAAAAACTTGTGCAAAAGATTACCTAGAAGATGTGCTAGAGGGTGTTGTAAAGGGTTTGACCAATACCTTTTTCAATGGATACAGATGGATCTTGCAACACGAGTCTACTCCAGAGCACAAGGCCAAAACCACACAAGAGTGGCTCAGAGTCACTATTCCTGACTTAATAGCAGCAGAACGTTGGCCGTAGGAGAGTCCAGACCTGGGTCCACTGGATTATGTTTTCTGGTCAGAATTGGAAAACATGGCCTGCAAGACTTCCCACAAAAATTTGGAAAGCCTTAAAACAGCATTTACCAGAGCAGCATCCATGATTTCCATGAAAACCGTACGTGCCGTATAATCCAATGGCTACACTGTTTGGAAGCTTGTGTTAAAGCAAAAGGCATTCATTTCGAGTGAATCCAATTTTTGTAAAAATCAATATTGTGTTCTAATAAATGAAACATATTTGAATACAAAATGTTTACTGTTTTTTTCTATAGTGTTTTTTATTTGTAACAGAACTTATGGTAGAACTAGGTATACTATAAAATCCAGTTTTCGGCATATAACAGATCTGTCTAACGTCTGAAAGGCAATTTTTCAATCCTGCTGTGGAATTTCCTACCACGTTACCTGAGAGAGCTGAATGGCACGAGTCGATTTAGAAGTGAGTCGCAACGTGTCTAAAAAAAATCAAAGGAACTAGAATTTGACTTCCTCATCCCATTTTTTTCGCAAAATCAATTCATAAAAAGTTTAACTATACGATTTGGAATATGCGAGTATGAATCACGAAATGTAAATACTAATATTGCTAATTATTTGAACTTTAATTTTCTTTGTAATTCTCTTCATTCTATTGTAATTATACTTTTATTTAAATACGTGAAATCTTTGAATTTGTCTTTTGTTTTTAAATTTATGCCAGCTCTTTATTTCTCACAGACTTAAAAGTGTACTATTACTGTGTTAGAAGTACTTGAAGAAATATATTAATCTATTGTTATATTATATATCCTTTTGTTTTGAAGCATTTATTAAAATTACGACGTAATTTTTTTATTTCAGTTTTGATAATTATTCAGCAAATGTTATGGTTGACGCGAAGCCAATCAATCTCGGGCTATGGGACACAGCTGGGCAAGAAGATTACGATAGATTGAGACCGCTGTCATACCCGCAAACGGATGTGTTTTTAATTTGTTTTTCTTTAGTAAATCCAGCATCATTTGAAAACGTTCGCGCAAAGGTTTGTGTTAAAATCAATATTCATTCAAACACATTTATACTTATGACCTGATTGAACTTTTTTTTAGTGGTACCCAGAAGTCCGCCATCATTGTCCAAGTACACCTATAATACTTGTTGGCACAAAACTGGACTTAAGAGATGACAAAAACACCATAGAAAAATTGAGAGATAAGAAATTACAGCCAATTACTTACCCACAGGTAATTTTAACAAAAAATATTTAGCAATTCCTTTTATGCGAAAAAGTAGACAGCGATTGTATAATAATTATTAATTATTCGTTGTTCCTTTTTGAAGCATTTGTTATATATTATATTCCAATTATCAATTGCAAACTACGTACGTGAATAACAATTGGGTACATTGTAAGATTTGATTTGATCTATATTATTAGTACATTAAGTACAACTAATTTCATAATGTCATAGCCTTTTAAGCGTACTAACAATAATAGCAATATTAAATAATTTTAGAATAATATAGCAGTAGCAAATAAAATAATAATTTTGTACATACATTTGTTTGTTGAAAAAATAAAAAATGGAATAGATAAAAACCTAAACAAAAATATATTGATAAGATAAAAAAGACAGGAAAGAAGAAGAAAAGCGCAACTGTGGAAAAATATTCAAATAAGACCATTGTACTATAAAGTCGGAAGCTCTAAACGTTCTTTTGATATGTTCTGGCAATGGGTTCCATAGTCTAATAGTGTTGATAAAGAATAACCTCGACGAATTAAGGTAGTTATACGAGGGCTGTTTGATGAATACCCGGATTAGAAGCTATGTGGCGCTACTCAGCCAAAATGTGTACCATTTAGTATAATCTCTTTTAGCCCTCATGTCATTGTCATGTGACAATCCGACGCTTAGTTTTGTTTTGACACCCATTTCAAAACATCGTGTTAGTGTTTTTTGCGACCATGAAAAACAGCAGTATCGCTCCGTGATCCGATTCTTGTTTTTGAGTGGCAAAACCAGCGAGAAAATGGGTCCCATTCTCGATGGCGTGTATGGGTCCTATTCAACTTCTCGTACAACCGTTTACAATTGGTTCACAAAGTAGGCTTGTGAATAACCGCGCCCAGGTGGCCCAAATGGACTTTGTCCACGATTTTGTATTGGCGGACCACCGAGGGAAAATTCACGAGTTGGTTAAGATAGCAGGCATCTCCACTGAACGCGTTAGCCATATGCCGCACGATTTTGGGCACAATAAAAATGTCCGCGAAACGGGTCCCGCGATTGCTCACACTGAAGAACAAGCGCAATCATGCGACCACTTTAAAGACGTGCTTGGCCCTGTTTAATCGAAATCTGGAGGAGTTTCTGCGTGGTTTTGTGAAACATGGATTCATTGGTAAAAACCAGAGACCAAAGAAACAATGGGTTTTACCCGGTGAACGTACTCCAAAGAAAGCGAAGAAGAAGACCTTGCCTTCGGCTGGAAAGGTGATGGCCACCGTTTTTTGGGATGCGCGAGGCGTGATCCATGTTAACTATTTGGAGAATCACAGGAGCATACTACGTCGATTTATTTGGCCTAGTTACTTCAGTTATTAAAAATCGGACGATGGCAAAATGAATTTCAAGAACCGAATAAGATTTTCATCTTCACCGATCGCAGGTTAATTTACTTTCTAAAACATCGGTTTTCGATACGGGTTCAAAGTCTGTCCAAATCTGTACACAAATCCCTGCGGATAAAAACGTTATGAGTTCTTCCTTCATTAGATAATCGCATAAGCGCTCAAGATGTAGTTAGCACTCAGAAACACCAATAGTACGCAGATTTTTCCAGAAGGAAAGTAATTGTATTTAGATTGTCGAGTTAAATTATTTGAGTGACTTCAAGCAGTTACTTGAAGTAGGCCTGTTTCCTACGTTTATTTATGGAATTAGGGACTTCGGGTGTAAACCAGGGACATTTGAAATTTTTTATGCGAATATTCCGAATTGGGACATTTCAGTTGTAGAGAGAGCTCGCTAACTGACCTCTGGTAAAAGGATAATTTTTTATTTGCGAGGGGAAGGTACGTACATTGTTCCTAGTAAATTGCATTAAGATCACTGTTCAGAGTATCAAGATAGATATTATTGTAATCTCTAAAAAATTTACATCGTCAATCATCCTGCGTCCAATCTTAATACTTGCTGTTTTCATTTTTGTGGTTAGGAGAGGCTTGTTCGCTGGTCGTCTTCCATATAAACCTTCTCCCGTGGCAATCTGCTTATCGTTTCAGCGTTTATGTCAAAATGATGAAATTCATGCAGTTATGCTCTTATAGGGATAGCACTTTTCAAGTGATCTTTCATGCTAATTCTTTGCAATACATTTTTTGCCTGGGTTGTTTTGCGATTTGCCCTGAGTCTTCTTTCCTATCCAATGGATACAAATTTTCTTTTCTATTCTTCAGCTGCACGTTGCTTGAATGAAATCATTATATTTTAACCACAATCGGACGTAAGGATAACCTTTCCTCAATCAAAGTCAAAATTTAAATTTTGACTCGAGTCAATTCCTGATATTTCACGGACATTTCACTTTTATTTACTTATCAGTCACAGCTCAATTCAAACTGATTTTTTTTTTTTTTTTGCATTGAATACGAAGCAAGTGTAGATGGCGCCACTGACCGCTGAGTTATAGTTCGAATCTGGGAAACCTATTAACGCAGAACATCTAGTTCAACAGTACACAAAGAAAAAGAAAAAGCACATGATACATCTATGCAAATATAAATGAAAGAATAGCTCAATCGACTGTTGTAAAAACCTGGCTTTCACTGAAACAGTGTGTTATTTTTTATTTACATTTATTTCTATTAATCGCAATTTTATAATAATGATAGTAAAATTATCTCTCATATGACCAAATTTATTGTCTAGTGTCGTCATAATTCAAATAGAAGAATATAAACTTTTATTACCTGCAATATTCTATTTATCTATATACCAATATATATTTAATATAAAATTAAAGATTCAGTATTTTTTAATTTTTTCTTTATTTTATCTGATAGGGTCTTGCAATGGCAAAAGAAATTGGAGCTGTTAAATATCTTGAATGTTCCGCATTGACACAAAAGGGCCTAAAAACAGTATTCGATGAAGCTATCCGATCAGTGCTGTGTCCAGTATTGCAGCCCAAGTCAAAACGCAAGTGTTTGCTCCTATAGATCGGGAAGTTTTCCAAATAGATCGAGGAATCCAGCAATGCAGAGTTTTGTTTAATTTCTTTTTTTAAAGAAATGGGTAACAGTTTTGTATTAGTGTTAGAGTAAGGGTATAGGATAACACTCTAGTGTTCCAACATATTGGACCGCAGCACCAGTATTTTTTTTTTTTTTTTAACACTGTTAATTGTTTTTATATGTTTAAAGAAAAAGCAAACCAAATCCAAGATATTGTTGTAATTTTTTTTCAGGGTATTCTTTTTTTTTTTGTTGTTAATAAGACTTAAAATATAGAATCTTTTTTTTTTAAATAAACCAATTTGAAGTGAAACCTAGCGATCGTCGCGCAAACTAAATTAAAACGAAGAAAAAAAAAAGAAATTATGAAGAAAGCGAAAACATTTATATTTAAAACGAAAAAAAAAACATTTTAAGATATTTCTTTATATTTTTATAAACTCTATGAAACCCGCCCTCGTGGCAAGAAAAAATAAATATTAAAAACGTAGTTATAAAAACAAAATAAGCACTAAGGAAAAATTGAAAAAACAAGTAATGAAATATGTAAATGTTTATTCTTTTTTACTGGAGTATTTATAAATATTCAGGAAACATAATGGGTGATTACTAAACATCCGCGCTTTATGCCAGAAAAACATACATAAAAGTCATTAATTAAATATTCAAGTATGAAAAATAAAATTAAAACTGCAATTCTTTTTATATTGAGCGTTTTTAAGTGTTTTATGTAATTTATTTAAAAATATTAAATAACTAACAAATAAAATTAAAAAAAAAAAACTAAAAGTATGACGAATTACATAATTAATAAAAAAACAGAGAAGTAAAAGGAATAAAGTGAAATGTTGAAAACATTTAGGTTTTTTCCTACACGTGTGTTTTCTCATTTGTTTTCTCCTGACACCGTTCCTGAGCTCTGTAGCATTTGATTTGAAGTGCAACCTTAATTTTCCTTATTAAGCGTGGAAATAATTAAAGGGTAGAAATACACATAAAACTACATATTTCGTCCATATATCTCCACTGCTTCATTAACCTTATTACTATTCGTCAGTCCGCTCTTTTTCGGATCAGCTCGTTAGTGAGCCCGAGCCGGTATTATAAGTGTGATTATACTGAAGTGTCGATAGTCTGGAACACACTCGTATATTTATCCCTACCTCGTTAAACAGATTCTAGACAAACTCTTTCCACCTATTGCAAATTTCATTGTTCTTCGTAAGCAAACGTACCGGCTCCTTGTTTGCGCCCTAATTTGCTTTTAAATAAAAAGTATGATTAAGTTACTATATTTTACGGAACCGCTTGCATGAGTGGATGTGCTGGACCAAATTTTCCATTACTGTTTTTTTTTTTAAATTGGTGCGATATTTCAGCATAGACCAGAGTTTTTTGTCGAAACAGAGCATTCAGTCAAAGAACTAGCCCATCGTTATCCTCGTAAATTCCTTTTAATAGAATTTTTTATTTTTCGAAGAAAGATGAGTAAGCGCTAAAGTGATAAAGTGTGTACAGTACCGGCACCTACTATGTCAACGCCGTGTACCTGCAGCGAGCGTAAGCCGGTGCGTAGTTCCCCCAGTCTTTCCAGCTGAAGGACAGCAGGCTGCTGACCTCTTAATGACTTCGGAAATCATGTGTTCGTCTGTCGCTCAACCTGGAGAGCAGAGCTATAAATGACTGCAGTCAAATAAGTCGAAGTCAATTGACTAAAATCTTTGAATAAAAGTTATGACTGACTTAGTAATTTAACTCCATAAATGCAGTCACCAGTCATTTCGAATATTCTGACTGAGTGGCTGTTCACAAATGACTGCAGTACTTTTTCACTGATTTAAGCCTTGTAGGGATTTGTAAGTCCTTTATAATTTTTAGTCATTTTTCGCAGTTAGTAAATCTTTTGACTGCAGTAATTTTACTAAAAGGTAATTAACTGCTTTTAAGTCAATTAACTGCTTTTTAGACTATTGACCAATTTTAAGTTTTTTAACTGATATATTTCAGTTTTTATAGCATTAGATTATTTTAACAACCATTTAGAATTTAAAGTCAAACTTACGGTTTGACCTAGAATCAACCTATATATTTATAGGGTGAACAAATAATAGATGACATTGAAATTATGTGTAAAACCGAAAAAGTGTATTGTGATGTGAGTAATAAGTAAATTGTACACATAGATATATATACATATGTACATAGTCCATATGCATTATGCAGTCAATTATTGGTTTAATCAAATCAAATCGAAGTTTTTTACATGATGAATCTGTTACCACGCAAATATGCAACCGACTGACGATGATGTCAGTGACAAAACTGTTGTGTTTTAGTTTTTTTTTTCTTTCAAAGCGCCACTTGCCACTCTGCACCGGGACTTAGGCAAAGAAAAAAAATTCTTATCGCTTATCTATCTACAATTGTCTTCCTAGCTTAAAAATAATATATAGACAATTTACAAACCGTCTGGTGTGGATAGTAGTCTACCCTAGCCCTTAATTCTTAAGGTTGCTGTCTCAAAGTGGACGGTGGGCGTAAAGTAGACGAGAGTTTAAAAGAAATTGTTGCTACTTTGGGTTCCCAACTGAAATACCCAATTGTTACCTGTTGGAACTCTCTTCAAAGACGTGCTTGACCCTGTTTAATCGAAATCTGGAGGAGTTTCTGCGTGGTTTTGTGACTGTCGATGAAACATGGATTCATTGGTAAAAACCAGAGACCAAAGAAAAATCGAAACAATGGGTTTTACCCGGTGAACGTGCTCCAAAGAAAGCGAAGACCTTGCCTTCGGCTGGAAAGGTGATGGCCACCCTTTTTTTGGGAAGCGCGAAGCGTGATCCACGTTAACTATTTGGAGAATCACAGGAGCATACTACGTCGATTTATTTGGCCTAGTTACTTCAGTTATTAAAAATCGGACGATGGCAAAATGAATTTCAAGAACCGAATAAGATTCTCATCTTCACCGATCGCAGGTTAATTTACTTTCTAAAACATCGGTTTTCGGTACGGGTTCAAAGTCTGTTCAAATCTGTACACAAATCCCTGCGGATGAAAACGTTGAGTTCTTCCTTCATTAGATAATCGCATAAGCGCTCAAGATGTAGTTAGCACTCAGAAACACCAATAGTACGCAGATTTTTCCAGAAGGAAAGTAATTGTATTTAGATTGTCGAGTTAAATTATTTGAGTGACTTCAAGCAGTTACTTGAAGTAGGCCTGTTTCCTACGTTTATTTATGGAATTAGGGACTACGGGTGTAAACCAGGGACATTTGAATTTTTTTATGCGAATATTCTGAATTGGGACATTTCAGTTGTAGAGAGAGCTCGCTAACTGACCTCTGGTAAAAGGATAATTTTTTATTTGCGAGGGGAAGGTACGTACATTGTTCGTAGTAAATTGCATTAAGATCACTGTACAGAGTATCAAGATAGATATTATTGTAATCTCTAAAAGATTTACATCGACAATCATCCTGCGTCCAATCTTAATAGGAGAGGCTTGTTCGCTGGTCGTCTTCCATATAAACCTATATCCCGTGGCAATCTGCTTATCGTTTCAGCGTTTATGTCAAAATTATGAAATTCATGCAGTTATGCTCTTATAGGGATAGCACTTTTTAAGTGATCTTTCATGCTAATTCTTTGCAATACATTTTCCGCCGTCTGGGTTGTTTTGCGATTTGCCTTGAGTCTTTTTCCTGTCCAACGGATACAAATTTTCTTTTCTATTCTTCAGCTGCACGTTGCTTGAATGAAAGCATTATATTTTAACCCCAATCAAAGTCAATATTTAAACTTTGACTCGAGTCAGTTACTGATATTTCACGGAAAATTCACTTTTATTTACTTATCACAGTCAGCACAATTCAAACTGATTTTTTTTTTTTTTTGCACTGAATACGATAGTAGATAGCGTCACTGACCGTTGAGTTATAGTTCGAATCCGGGAAACTTATTGATGCACTGTGTATATACATATACAGTAAACAAAGAAAAAGAAAAAGCACACGATACATGTATGCAAATATAAATGAAATAATAGCTCGGTCGACTGTTGTAAAAACCTGGCTTTCACTTAAACAGTGTGTTATTTTTTATTTACATTTTTTTCTATTAATCGCAATTTTATAATAATGATAGTTAAATGATCTCTCATATGACCAAATCTATTGTCTAGTGTCGAGCTCGCCATAATTCAAATAGAAGAATATAAACTTTTATTACCTGCAATATTTCGCATTGACACAAAAGGGCCTAAAAACAGTATTCGATGAAGCTATCCGATCAGTGCTGTGTCCAGTATTGCACTTGACTTGTTTGATTTTATAGATCGGGAAGTTTTCCAAGAAGGTCGAGGAATCCAGCATTGTAGAATTTTTTTTTAATTTATTTTTTTTAAAGATATATGTAACAATTTTGCAATTAGTGTTTGAGTAAGGGTATAGTATAACACTCTAGTGTTCCAACCTACTGGACCTCAGCACCAGTATTTTTTTTTATTAACACTGTTAATTGTTTCTATATTTTTTAAAAAAAAAAGCAAACCAAATCTGTATTAAATCGGAAGTCAATATATACTAAACTAAAACGAAAAAAGAAATTATGAAGAAAGCGAAAACATTTATATTTAAAAGAAAAAAACAAATCAAATCGATGGTTTGTACTAGGCAGGGTGAAATGTAACCTCCTTGACCGCCAGAATGCGCTGCTACTGCCAGAAAGCTTATGGTGCCTTGAAGTCTGTTAGTATTTAGACAGACATGCCAAATTTCAGTGCGATACTATCTTTAGTTTTGTTTTGACAGCTGATTGTTTTTGATGTGTTGAGTATGGACAAAAATGATTTTCGTTCTCTCATAAAGCATTATTTTTTGAGAGGCAAAATGGGAAAGGAAACAGAAGAAAAGTTGGATAAATATTATTGGGCTAATGCTCCGTCAGATTACACCGTCAAATATTGGTTTTGACAGTTTTGTGGTGACTGCAACTCTACCACCGATCAAGTCCGCAGCGGCAGGACCTCCGATGCGGTTACAGAGGACAATGTCAAAAAAATACATGAAATGGTGTTGGCTGACCGGAAAGTGAAGGTGCGCGAGCTAGCAGATACCACAAAGATTAGTACTGAGCGCACACGCCATATTTTGGGCAGTATTCTGCATATGAAAAGGTTATCCTGCTGCTGGGTGCCGCGCATGTTCACTCTTAACCAAAAACACAAACGCGAGAGCACTTCGAAAATCAGACTTGCTGTTGCGGAATCGGGCGGACTTTTGGTGTCGATTGGTAACTGCTGAACACCAGAGAACAGAATGAGTGCCCGGCAATGGACTGAAGCCGGCACGAGTGCTCCGAAGCGGCCGAGGGGGCTCGATTGGTCGGAAAGGTTATGGCGTCGGTTTTCTAGGATTTTCATGGAATACTCTTCGTGGACTACCTCGAAAAAGGAAAAGCCATCAACAGCGAGTATTACTGTGCGATTGAAGGCCGAAATCGCTTCAAAACGGCCTCACATGAAGCAAAAAAAAATTTTGTTTTTGCAAGGCAATGTACCGGCGCAGAAGAGCATCGAAACCACGGCTAAAATCAATGACTTACGGCTCCAATTGCTGTCGCATCCACCGTATTCGCCTGATTTGACTCCCTCGGATTATTATCTCTTCCCAAACCTCAAAAGATGGCTCATCAATAAAAAATTCAGCTCACGCGAGGAAATCATCGACGCCACGGAGAAGTATTTTGCAGACCTTCCGGAAAATTACTTTTCGGACGGGAGCAAAAGGTTGGAAAATCGCTGGAATAAGTGTATAAAACCTAAAGACGACTATATTGAATAAAATAAAAAAGTATTTAAAAAAATTTTTTTTTTTCATTTCCAAGGAGGTACATGGAGGAACTCTCTGTATGACTCTGTGTGTGATATAACAGGTCGGCTGAAAAGTTCGTAGGCTATTTTTTGTTTTTTGTAAAATTCTATTTTATTATTCGACATAGTTGCTTCGAGGGCAATACAACGATTATAGCGATCATGTAATTTTTCGATACCATTTTATAGTATTAGCCCCAGTTTCAGTGATTACTTCCTCATTAGTGGTGAATTTTTTTCCAGTATGCATTCAGGAAAAAGTCACCGGGGGACAGACCTGGAGAATTCGGTGGGTGGAAAAACAATTCGTAGCATAATTCATGCAATTTTGCCCTTGTTTTCATTGATTTGTGACACTGTGCATTATGTTGATGGAACATCTTTTTCTTCTTTTTTAAATGGGGCCGTTTTTTTTTTTCAAATGTCCAACACGCTCTTTTGATATCTTCAGTCTCAACTATATCAATCAACTTCACTTTAAGGTTATTTATAATTACTTTGTGAAGTTTTTTCACTTTTTCGCACTGCGTGCATTATTTTCATTTCGCCCCATTTAAATTTGGCAACCCACTTCTCATCATTTGTTTTCCTGATGCAGAGTCCGGATAATGTTTATCAAACCAAGCTTTGGTTTAAACAGTACTTTTTGCATAATGCTTTGTTAACACACGAAACTCTTTTTTCCCATTTTTCATCATTATAACAAAAGTTGCTTAACTCACAATGCTATATCTCACGAACCAATTGTCCGACAGCTGTAAAATTTATCAACGTTTCGTTTGAAGGCCAGTACTACTATAAACCATATGCATTTTTAGCAACCAGTTCCTCAACATCAAATACTGACGCCGTGGGGCGCGCGATTTGCTAAAGAGATTCATCATCATAATGGCATTGCCTTTTTTAAATTTCTTTCTGACCAGACCAGATATGCTCTTTAATTTTCTATAATTTTCTAATTCTGTGTACTTGCTTTTTAGTTGTAAAATATTAATTTTCGTAATAAACGAGTTTTATATTATAGTCATTTGATATATTTTTCGTGTAGTAGCGCACTAACGAAAGCTACAGATTTACATCTAGTAACACCATCTATGTGTTAGCCTACGAACTTTTCAGCCGACCTGTTAATTAAATACACAGTTGGGAGTCCAAACGTTTTTCGACATAGAGTTTGAGTACTCGGAAGAGTTTTCATTGGTCATGAAATAAATTGTCGAAGCATTTGATTTTATTCAAAAAAAAAAGGCATGAATTTTGGTTCTTGCTACCAAGTTTGGCGAAAATAAGGACAAAGCTTTGGAAACTGCAGATTAATGGCACATTGACGATCATTCCGATAGACGTGTTGTTAAATTTGGGAAATGCTTTGTTGCAAAAATTCTCAGATTATTTTAATCTTAAACCGTAAGTTTATGATGCCATCGTTGCATCTGTGATATGTTTCTCTGTCTTTAAAGAAATCAAAATTTTGCGAAATAAGCTCATTAGAAAAATTGAATATCGAAGAATGTAGTAGCACACCATCTAAAAAGCATAACATAACAGACATGCAGCACCCGAGAATAAATATTTTGACTTTTTCGGGTCAGGTAAAAATTCTGAGCTATATTTTGTTTACAGTATTGGTTTTACAAAAACACATATCTTATAGATATGGATACTATAATGCTTCTTTTAGCTGCATATCAGAAGAAAACGAAGCTTTTGATTTGTACTCTGCCTAATCTTCTGTATCGATTGAGATAAACAATAAAAAAAAAAAACAAACGTTTTTAAGGTACAATACACCTGTGCCTTCATCAGCAGCTGTGGCAAGGTTACCAAACGCTCCTAAGCGTTGAGCCCTTTCAGACACCAATTTCATTATAAATTGTTGATCTTGAATGTCAAGACCTTGTTTTCAATAAAAAGAAGACCAAAAATGTTGCTTTTTCTGTTTTATATGTTATGATATAGAACATGAAGTTTCTTTAAGTTCAACGTTATTTTAAAATTTTAAATTTTGTTTACAATGTATCTATATGTACCTTTTTTGTGTCTTAGCTTGAAGATTTATCTTTTGTGTTTTTTTGTTTATACAAATAATATACTACATTATTATATGGTCGCAATAATAAGATATTTGGTATTCCAAAAATTAAATATATTACAAAAAAATTAAAATTACTCAATTAAAAGAAGGACTTGTTTTCTTACGGTACTATAATATTTATTCTGTAAGCTACCCTATTGTTGACTAAAACTATGTATACGTTGATTCCAAATTCTAACGTGATTCTTATTTTTAAATTCAAAGTTTTGATTAAAACAATCCAACGCTATATAAAACTAAAATATATCAATTAAAAGCCTTAATTTTCATGTTGAAGAGTATGAAGAGAATGCTCGAGATCTATGTGCGAGAAAAAAGTTCAAAGGTGTGATATCGCACGATCTAGGCGGCCAATTTACTTAGCAAAACGTGAAATTAAGTGCTCACCAAAATGATTTTTCAACAAGTCCATTGTTTCACGCGCTGTATGCCTCATAGCGCCATAGTCCGTTAACATGGCGCTATAGCAGTTACCATTGACGATAACATTCTGATTTGCCTCATTTTTGAAGATATATGGAGCAATGATTCCACCAGCCCATAAACCACACCATACTGTTGTTTTTAATGGATGTAATAGTAGCTCTTGGTACTCTTCAAATACCCAAATACGGCAATTTTGTTTAATAACTTACTCATTGAGCCAGAAATGGGCTTCATCACTAAACAAATTTTCACGATAAGACACCGGATTTTCATTGAGTTTTTCCAGAGCCCACTCATTGAAAATATGACAAAAATTCAAGTTGCCTGGCTTCAATTCTTGCACAAATTGGATTTTGTATGCGTTTAGGCCAAAATCCTCACGTAAAATAAGCCAAGTTGTCGAATATGCCAAGTTGTCAAATATGCCAAGTTTTCGAATACACCAAGCCAAGCTGCTGAGAAGACGACGAATCGATTCACCCGGGTTTTCGCGTACACTCTCAGCTACAGCTGCAATAGTCCCTTCACTACGTGCTGGATGTGGTCTAACCGGCCGAGTATCATCCACTTTTGTAAACTGGTATTGACAATAGTGGTTTCAGAAGGTCGATTATGTGCACCGTAAGTTCCTCGAATCGCACGAAAAACATGTCTCTCCGAACGCTAATTTTCGTAATACAGCTGAACAATTGGGAGACGCTGTTGTGGTGTGAGTCTTTTCATGATGACTTGGCAAACGATACTGAACAAAAATGACAAGGCAGTTTGATAGGAGTCACACGTGATCCGTCAAAAGAAGCCTATTGAAAATTAATCCTCACGATGAATCACCCCTTATAACAGGCATTATAAATTATATTTTATTATTCTTTAATTTTGTAACACCCTATACTGAAATTGAAACTACTTGCAATCTTTGTAATTGTACTAGATTTCCATATACCTATACAATTCGAGTAAAATTAAGTTTATGTTAAATTTTATTTGGGTTTTCAATTCGCTAATGCATGAAAATGGTTTGAAAAATTATTAAAGAAATCATATGTTAACTTTTGTTAATTTTCCATCCATAAATAACTTCTTAAATTGACAAAAAGTTCCTGAAAAATTGTACTACACCTGCGTTAAAAAAGAAACCTGCACATCTCTGTGGAATTATAGAATACCATAGTCAAACTTCAAATCACAACCATCCAAATTTTTAGTTAAATTATACTGTGGCTTTAAACAAGGATTTAATTTCGACTTAATCATTTATTCTATTTAGATTTTCTTTGTTGTTACTAAATACATTGATTGTTTCCCTCAAAGCCGTAGCAGGATGGCTTTTCCAGCAATCAATCGTGTTATAAGGAGGGCCGCAACTACTGCTCTCCTTAGTCCGATTAATTCAAGTGCTGCTGTTGCCATTGTGTGGTAAGTGTTTGAGAATTATTTGCTTTTTACAAAATTGCCAGTTGCATAAGTCTATTATGTTCCAAATTCTTACATTCATCTGCTTATGCAAAACAAGGCATATGTTTTTGTTTTGTCCGAGGGGGTGATTTGCCAAGAGAATTACGTAATGATTATTATGCATCTGATTTGAGGTTAATCTTTGATATTGTCTCGAGTGAGACCGTTGTCTTATGTCCTATGCCTTATGGATATCAAATTAGTGTGATATTTTGATGCGAAAACAAATCAAATTAACCGAAAGGAACTAATATAGCTGCCTTACTTTAAACCGACGGGGAAAAGGAATTTGTAATATATTTGAAACTCGTTCCAGCAACAAAAACCAAAGTCGTGGAGCTGCAAAATGGTATCCTGATGCGGAGTTTATGCAACAATTCAGTGGTGCTGTTATGTATCCTGATGAAGTGACATCGTTGTGGAAAGTGCCACCATGGAATAGTAGGTTTAGGTGGTGATATTTGTATTGATTAATCTTATGGAAGAATTTTAATACTAGGTCAAATTTCGCCTGTTGAGAAATCTGTGAGGAATTTAACTTTGAACTTTGGACCACAGCATCCTGCGGCTCACGGTGTACTGCGCCTAGTTTTAGAACTTGATGGCGAAGTAAGACAGTTTAATCAATTATAATAATTTGTTTTTTATATAGGCATTTTGTTCTCTCACTTTTAGACTGTTGTAAGAGCGGATCCTCATATTGGTTTATTGCATCGCGGCACTGAAAAACTGATTGAGTACAAAACGTATACTCAAGCCTTACCATACTTTGATCGGTAAGTTTGTGGTCAGGAATACTTTCGTCCAAGCAGGCTTACAAATCAATTTTTATTCTATTTTAAGCTTGGATTACGTATCCATGATGTGCAATGAACAATGCTACTCGTTGGCCGTTGAGAAGCTTTTAAACATAGAGGTGCCACTAAGGGCTAAGTACATTCGAAGTAAGAATCTGTCAACAACTTTCTGAAATTGGTTTTTCTCTTGTGAATGTTGTGTTTTATATCGAATAGCTCTATTTGCTGAGATTACACGCATCCTGAACCACATAATGGCAGTGGGTACTCATGCTTTGGACATCGGTGCTTTAACACCCTTCTTTTGGTTGTTTGAAGAACGTGAAAAAATGATGGAATTTTATGAGCGTGTATCTGGTGCCCGTATGCATGCAGCATATATCCGACCTGGTGGAGTGTCACTAGTAAGTTCATATAAACCTTTTTATTGTATTTGCTCAATGAACTAATCTGCCTCTAGTTGCTGCTTCATTATTTAAGGATCGAAAGTAAGAACAATTCATTTTTAGGCAACTAAAATCGTGTGAGACGCGTGGTTGCACAGAATACGAGTACAATAACAAGTGCAATTACACAAATAATTTAGCCCTCCTTTAAATGTTGGATACCATTCATGAACGAAGTAACCACTGAGTAGAGTAGTCATACGCTTTTGAGCCTTAGGTTCTTAAAAAAAAAAAAATCTTTCCCGTGCAGTATGTGTGTCGTGTAATGTCAATTTCTATCCACATGATTGCCATTCACATTCTTAATATACTAAATCACCAGGGCTTTCAAATTTTTCAAATCATAAAGCTGCTGGCCCTTCCGCTGAGTGTTAAATACCCCGATACTAAGAACAACATTGCTTTTTGGTCAATAATGTGTCAGGATGCAGAGAATAATTAAAAATATTTCGCCAACTTCGTTACCAAAGAGTCACATATGCACACATGTTTGTGTGTACATTTTTGTTGTTTTTCTGAATCAGAAATACAATTGTTCAAAAGGTAATTTCGTCTGTTCACATAGCCTTGCACACCTTGTTCACGTCACTAGAAAATGAGTAATGAGCTCTATGGCAAAGATTTTCAGAACGCAGTGTTAGGACTACAAATAACTCGTATGCTATGTCTGGGTTGAGACCAAAAGGTGAAATATATATTTTTTCAATTGTTTTCTCATAGACTAGGACGGGGAAAACTATTTTCTTATTAGAGGTATCATGTGTATGTGGATTTAACTTTTTTCTCTTCCTTTTGTGTAGGATATGCCAATTGGTTTGATGGACGACATCTATGAATTTGCATCGAAATTCGCGGAACGTCTTGACGAAGTTGAAGATGTTCTTACAACGAACCGTATTTGGGTTCAACGTACTGTTGACATTGGAACTGTGAGTACTGAGGATGCACTTAACTATGGATTTAGTGGTGTTATGCTACGTGGATCTGGTATAAAGTGGGACTTGCGTAAGCAGCAGCCATATGATGCATACAATTTGATTGACTTTGATGTTCCAATTGGCACGAAAGGCGATTGTTATGACCGGTATTTGTGTCGTGTCGAGGAGATGCGTCAATCCTTACGTATCATCGATCAATGCTTAAATCAAATGCCAGCTGGTGAGATTAAGACAGATGATGCTAAAGTAACACCTCCATCACGCGTCGAAATGAAAACATCAATGGAGGCCCTTATTCATCACTTTAAGTTATTTACTCAGGGCTATCAGGTACCACCAGGGGCAACATATACAGCAATCGAAGCACCAAAAGGTGAATTTGGTGTTTACTTGGTTGCTGATGGTTCAAGCCGACCCTACCGTTGTAAGATCAAAGCTCCAGGATTCGCTCATCTTGCCGCTCTCGACAAAGTTGGCAAACAGCATATGTTGGCAGATATTGTTGCTATTATCGGAACGCTAGATGTTGTATTTGGTGAAATTGATCGATAAATGTTTTAATGTTAACACTCCGTGTATTAAATTGAATTAAAATATTAAAAAAATTGATAATAACATGAATTAATTATTGCAGCCGATAAAATTATAACTACAAGTAAGTAAAGGATCTTAAACAACCTAATACTATTTATTGTATTTTAATAATACAAAAGAGTTAAAAGGCGACAATTGTTATTTTTAATCTAAAATGTATTCAAAAATGAAACAAGAATGTTTTGTTGATGGCCTGTACGTATTGGGCTAATCAGGATTACGCTTAGGCACGCAATATTTTAGAAGCGATACAAACTCAACAACTGATTGTTGATTGTTGATATACTGATGCTACCCTTTTCCGGTGGGATAGTTAAAGTAATTCCAATCTTAGAGAGTTCGTCGGACCTAGAATTCCCTAGGATGTCCTTGTACCTCGGCACCCAACATAGGTGAACGTTGAACTACTCTGCCATCTTCCTAAAGGATGATCGGCAGTTAAGGGCTGTTTTAGAAATTTGTGAGGCAGTCCAGGACTTTCATGCAGTCTGAATATCCGACAAAATGCGGATATCACGTTTTTCTTCAACCAAGACAGGACTTCTTTAATCTCCAAAATTTCTGCCTTAATTATTTACCAGTGGAAGGTGGAGAGAGAGGCTTAGATTAAGCTTATCTTGACTTGTCATTCATGAAAGCATCTTCCTCTCAGAAAGATCTAGAGGGGACGCTTAC
The DNA here is from genome assembly GCA_907269105.1 of Volucella inanis. Lineage (NCBI taxonomy): Eukaryota > Metazoa > Arthropoda > Insecta > Diptera > Syrphidae > Volucella > Volucella inanis. Next base: position 18,985,558 of record OU026158.1, read on the forward strand.
ATGAAATTCTTTGTCAAACAAATGTTGGGGCATATTGTTTGGAAGTAGAACTAGTGTAATAAGAATATTAGTGTGGTTAAACAATTTATTTATCCACTGTGGAGTCGCTGAATGGTTGCCTTAGCAGCTACTTGCTTGCTAATAACATCGTGAGATGTGAAGTGAAACATAGGGAGTAGAACGTAAGGCTCCACCTATGCATAGTCATGCTGTATTTTGGACTTTGCTTAGTTTGCTGCAGTTGACTGCATTGCCTAAGGCCGTCCGCCATACGACCAGCCCTTAGGTGAGTATCGGTCTTATAACCGAGACGTATTCAATGGCTTCTTTTGGAAGAGAATAGAGCCACTATAGCTTTTTTTACACTTTCTTGAAAATTAGATTTGCAGTCTAATTTGCTCTCAAAAATAAGACCCAGATATTTCGCTTTACAGAAAAGACTAAGTTAGTACCGCTGACTGAGGGAGGGTCTTTGATTGGAATTTTGTATTTCGCAAACAAGTTCGGTCGTGCTTTAATAGCAATTTTGAAGGCTTTATTTGAAACACCATCTAGTCCCGGTAACATCCTTAGAGCGATTCCCTGCGTGTGATATTAAGTATGGGGTTACTGTTGTGATAAATTTATTCACCCAGTATCCTACTTTCTTGGCAGGGAAACAGGGTCGAAGCTATTTTTCGCAATATTGCTAAAATTTCATAAGCTTTATTGCATACATCACTATGAAGTCGTTCGGAAAGATCTCTAAAGCAATAGTACTTGCTACGACATCCCGTGTCCGGGAATGTTGGTAAGCTCTCATCGTTTGGTGGCATATCGATCTCAGTTCCCCAACTTCAGGGGTCCACCACTATACAGGTGGTCGTTGTTTTCCTTTTCAATGCCTAGACACTGGCTAATTGCTGGCATCGATACCTGGGTTAGGAAATTCCCTGTGGTTCTTTAATTATCACCTTACTAACGACGAAGCTTAGAAGATCTTTATCTAGGGACAGCGGATTTTTGAGTTTATTAGTTGTCTATGTATACTTCCTGTGGTCAGGTGCCGATTTATAGGGTAAAGTCGTAGAACGATCACTAAGAGTAAACGAAATAGAAAGACTCATTGCATCCACGGAGACTACGTTTGCTCCGTATACTTGCAAGCCTGTTATATACAATAGAAGGGTTTTTTCTGTGTGTATATGTTCTAACACCGTCGAAAATAAGCGAAGAAGTAAACTTTTAAAAACCACTTTAAGGTGGAACAGCAATAGCCGAGGGATGCATGGCTAAGAGGACGCTTAGTTTCTAGCTTACGAACCTCAGATAACGAGCTACCTCTGATTTAATTACCCAGCAAAAGGGGGTCTGTTTTTAGATGAACTGCATATCCCAATTACTCGTGGGAATCAAAATTGATCCAACAAAAGTTTAACTTTTAGAGGAAGGAATTCGTCTCTTTTGAACGGCTCAGACTCAGACGTTTTGCGTGAAGACACAATTCGCATACTAGCGGACGAGTTCTATGTACCATCCGTTACCACAAAAGTAGCCGTAAGTAGCAAAAATCTACCTGCTACTTTAAACTAAGACCTTCAGAGAGAAGGAGAAGGCTCAAATAAGCCTTGGGACAAGGCAAATTTAGGGAACTTGCTCTAGAGAAACTAAAACCGAAAACAACAGCACAGAGCTAAAGAAACTCGATCCGACGATATGCTACAGTCGACAAGGTTCCATATAGCAATATACTGGGCCGTGTCAGGCTGGGTGTAATCCCAGAAGACATTAATCTCAATCCCCTTAGCGTTGAGTAAATGGTTCTAATACAGGAGAGAGCTATCGGTGTTTCGATATAGCTTCGAGAAGAAGAGGTGAAGCCGTCCTTTGACAACCCTATAATAGGGCATGCTCTGTCCTGTTTGTTTGCTCCAATGAAATGCAAGTTAGCAAATCAAAGAGAAACGCAGACTGAACGCAATATTAATGGAGGAGGATTAATTTTAGAAACCACACATCATAAGGGGATTCTTTCCGCAAGCCATCGACCTCGCTACTGAAAAAATTCTCGTATGTTTGTATGCACAAAACTCAGGTTTTAACACCATAACTTTGGAAGTCCTGCAAAGAGTGGAAGAGAAAAATCTCGTCCATATGGTCTTTGTTGCAAATGACGTGCGGTGAAACGGCTAAACTATCTAAAAGGTCATGTCGCTTACCGTTTCGTTAAGCTGAGGCTCATTATAAACAGCTCAAATAAGACTCCAGCTGCCTCCATCACAAATAATACCAGTAGTCTGCCAAAGAGAATACAAAGCAAAACCGTTAACACGGCTGCAGCAGAGGGTGAAAGGGCACGTGATCTCGCCTCAACCAGCCAATTAACAAAAGAACCAGCTGATGCAAATAGACAAAATAGAGATTCTTTACATCTACTGAGGAGTGAAGCAGCAAACAACGATTGACAGTGAGGACAAAGGGTCACTCCCTTGGCGACACTTTCACATTCAAGAACCTTTGGCTATTGAGGTTATGATTTTTGGCCTCAATAATAGTGAAGGAAAGTTAGAATTTGTCTGAGGAGATTTTAGACTGAGTGCTGCTCTACTTATCAGTTCCAAAAATAAATATTTTCTCATTCCAGGGTTTAGCACAAGAGATCTATTGGCAGTGATAAACATATTATCTCAGAGGAATGGATTGCAAAGTTTGTGTGCGCTTGACCTTACCATCTCGTCTCCATGTATTAGATGAGGGATCCTTATCAGAGCATATGCGCATAAGGCTCAATATAGGATGCAAAATCGGATATGGTATGGACGAACTGGAGTATTTTGAAGAAAACTTCAAAATCAAAGCTGACTCACTCACTTCATCTCTACTGTCCACAGAGGACGTACATTTAGATGTAGCTTAAAGCTTAAACGCAATATGGTTAAAAGGTGTATACTATTGTGAAACCCTCAACTTGAACAAATGCGTAAAATGTTAAAAAAAATTGCTGACAAGTCCAGATACACCAATATATACACCAATAGATACGCAACAATTTGGGTCCGCTTTAACCAACTTTAATAAATTGAGAATTGAGAAATTTCAATAGGGCTTCCTGGAAAAGGAATTGCAAAAACCTGAAAGAACGACCAGAGATCGCACTTCTCCAAAAAACCTCTTCAAATAGCTTACATCTGTTACAAAAATTGGATGGTATTTTCATAGCTAGTTGAGAGGAAACTCTAAAAATGGTACTTAAGATTAATTTCTCAGAAGCCACAAACTTATCCTACAACAACAGAATTAACAGCCTATCTGGAAATATGGAAATGTGTTCAGCATAGACAAAGCTATAAGCCCATTTAACCCATATGAGGCGCCTGGAATCTTCCAAGAACCGATTCAATAAGATGTGGTCTAGATTTCCACTATAACTGCCATATTTAGCGAAATAACCACTGGTCCATTTTCCTAAAAACTTACCATGTGCTCAGGCACCGTAAGTGTAGTCATACCCACTTAAGTATTAAGTTCTTTAAAAAAAGAAGTAAACGTAGTCTTTACCGGCAAACCAGATAAACTAAGTGAACTACCTAAATCTTATTGACCCATAAGTCTTACATAACTTTTTCTTAAAACTATCGAAAGACTTATCAATTTACACATCAAATACCGTCTTAAGAGAAATTCATCTCTGCACCGTCACCAATATGCATTCAAGAAATAAAGATCCATTAAAAGCACTGTTCTAAATCTGTGTTATCAGATCACAAGGATCAAACGACCACCTACCTAAGATTCTGTGCCTCGGCAGAAGGTTGGATATAGTGATACCAAACCGAGAGGCATGGAACTACAAACACCAAACTTAACCACTGGTCCATTTTCCTAAAAACTTACCATGTGCTCAGGCACCGTAAGTGTAGTCATACCCACTTAAGTATTAAGTTCTTTAAAAAAAGAAGTAAACGTAGTCCTTACCGGCAAACCAGATAAACTAAGTGAACTACCTAAATCTTATTGACCCATAAGTCTTACATAACTTTTTCTTAAAACTATCGAAAGACTTATCAATTTACACATCAAATACCGTCTTAAGAGAAATTCATCTCTGCACCGTCACCAATATGCATTCAAGAAATAAAGATCCACTAAAAGAACTGTTCTAAATCTGTGTTATCAGATCACAAGGATCAAACGACCACCTACCTAAGATTCTGTGCCTCGGCAGAAGGTTGGATATAGTGATACCAAACCGAGAGGCATGGAACTACAAACACCAAACTTAAAACCTTAACTGTGCCAAGTAGTATACGAATAGATCGAAGATAAATACTAGGGTGGGTGCTAGTATAATATTCCAACCACCAGAATTTCGCAACCAATGGGTAAAAGTCCCAAAATATTTCAAGCGGAAATACATGCCATTCAGGTGTGGGCAAATTTCATCATCGATAAGGGAGTGAAGGACGACTTACACTGCTTCAGTACACTAAAAAATCTCTCTCATAATAAAAAAGTAAAATTTGGTGGGTGCCTGGTCATAAAGGTATCGTCGTAAATGAAATAGCCGACGAACTGGCTAGAAACGGTTCGGCTGATTTTTTCATCGGCCCTGAGCCGTTCTATAATATCGCAAATTCAGCAACTAACTTAACTTCGCCAGACTAAAAGAGCCATCAAACCCTTTCACAAAAAAATCAAAAGAAACCCTACAATTCAAAAGGGATGATATCAAAATACTGGTTGGATTTCTAAGGTGGAAACTTTCGTTATCACAGAAAAAAGGTTTTATTCCACAAACTGCATGGAAGATATTTTATGTGCATGGCCCTAAGTGCCCTAAGGAGATGACACTTCATCAGAGAAATTTTGATACCTGGGAAAATTCTCAAAATCTCCACCAGAGAGATTTTCAATTTAATCAATAAATTGATTTTAAGTCACAGTGGAAATAAAAGAAACAAATTTTAACTTCCCAAAGCCGTGCAAGAAACTTTAAATTTCTGGCCATGTCATTGTGTTCCACCCTATTGGGATAATATACTGGACCACACATTTTAACAAAAATTGAAAGACCTTAGTTGGAAAGTTTTGTTGGACCCACTGTATATTTCTGACAATGCACCTTCAGACTAACATGTAACACTTTTGGTGACGTAAAATTGGCTTCAAAAGACGTGTTTGGAAATCACGTGCCTCTAAGAAACAAAATTGTTCTACAGTAAAGGTCTATCTCAAATGTTGACATCATTTATCAATAATTTAAGAAAAGGCTTACTTTGGTACCCTAACCCATGTTAACGAAAATTGCTCTGTTAATGCTAATGGTAGAAACTTCGCTTGGGACTTTATTTTTAGAAATACTAGCCTTTGTAACTGCGTAAAATTGATATCTTTTCTTATGAACGTAACAATTATAACAAACAAAAAATTAAAATGTTTGAAATCATGGATCATGGAGGAACTTTATCCTCCTTAGTGAAGGAGTATTAGGAAACAGGAAGTTTCAAATACACCACATAACGCGGGAGCTTAATAGGTAAGAGGAATTTCTACTGATGAAAGAATACTGGAAGCTGTTACAACTGATACATCAACTAGCATTAGACGCTTAACTTTACAATTCAATGATTCCAGACATAAAATTTCTAATGTACTGCATGGAGAAAATCTTTATCCATACCACCAAGAACTGCAAGAAATACTTCCCGATGATTTGGAAAAGAGACTTGAGTTTTCTAACTCAATGATGATTATGACATAAATCATTTCAACACAAATTCAGCGCCAATATGTGGGAATGTTAAATGGCAACAAGTTAATCGGCCTCTTCAAACTATCACTTAGGATGAATTCTACAATCTAACAGTATTATTATATTTATTGTTATTACGTATTTTCTGGAGAGAAACAAGCTTAGAAATTGGATCTCTGAAGACTCAAACAAAATATCAGCTTTATTTAAACGCATTTACAAACCTTTACAAAGTTTCTACCATTAGTATTAATAGAGCGATTTCCGTTAACATGGGGCAGGGTACGTTACGTTCATAAGGAAAAAATAATAAAAAATTATATTTATTGTTATTACGTATTTTCTGGATAGAAATAAGCTAAGAAATTGGATCTCTGAAGACTCAAACAAAATATCAGCTTTATTTAAACGCATTTAAAAACCTAAACAAAGTTTCTACCATTAGTATTAATAGAGCAATTTCCGTTAACATGGGGCAGAGTATATCAAAGCAAGCCTTTTACTAAATCCTCTATAAATGATGTAAGCATTAGAGATATACTTATTACTGAAGAACGATTTTTTTCTTAGAATATACCCAAGATCATTTCTTAAATTATCCTTGACCAACAAGCGGACACAATACCCTACAATAGTTAGTTGAAATTAGCTAGGATACATGCTAATTTTCAAAGGATTTTTCAAGTTTTAGTTTCTTTTGTACAATATGTGTTGTCATGAGCATATAGGTTGAAAATCCACAATTTACTTTTTACAAGTCATTAATTTTTGCAATGAGTGCGCTGCGTTCGATAGCTAAAAGTCAGTTAAAGATGTTCAAATTAAAGAATTAAACTTGTTTTTTTTTTTTTTAATTGAGAGGTAAATTCAGTAAATTCTTGTTTCTCTTTGGTAATAGTTTCTTATTATGTAAATAATCTTACTCTAGGCTTTTTCTATTCAAAATGTGTTCAAGGAGAAAACTTACTGAGAAGGAAAGGCAGAACGCGGGTTTTGGCTATCAAGAGCTTAAAAACTACAATGTTGTCTTAAGACTTTATCAAATTAGAGTTAACGAGCCAACAAATTTATGATTAAAAACAGAGAAGATTTTTTGCTGATAAGCCCCGGGCTACATATCCCAGATTAATGTCAATAAGAGATAAGCAAAAACTGGTGCAACTCTGCAGTTAATCGAGGTTTAATTGTTCATGAAATAAAAGAACGGCTTCTCAAACCACCTTAAGTAGACAACTTTATGATACAGTCCATGTTGCTAACTGTTGCTAACCAAGGTTCACAATAAACGGCGCCTAGAATTTGCCGAAAAAATATTAAAATACCCAGTTGGAATTTTAGAGAAATGTAGTTTTTAGCAACGAGTCTAAGTTTGAGATATTTGGAAACCGTCAAAGACACATTATTAATTATTGTTTTGCATCGTTTCCTTGTCCTGATGCTTGGAAACTAGTAGGATTTTTTTTCCATACACAAAAAACCATAACACTCCTAAATTTCAGATTTTCGAGTGATACCGACCGATTTTATCGTGTCTGTCAAAACTATTTGAAAAAGTTCTCGCAAGAAAAATTACTTGTCACCTAGACCAGTATAGTTTGATGTTTCCTACTTAATCTGATTTTCGTAAGCACCATAGTTGCCCAACAGCAATGATAAGCGTTCTTGATAATACAAGAACAGAATTCGATTTGAATAACGTCACGATACTGTACTTACGTGATTTTTCAGTGCCGTTTGACCGTGTCAACCCTCCAATTTTAAGCGAGAAGCTAATGTTTTATTTTTGGTTTTAGCTCAAGAGCAGCTGGGCTTACAAAAGATTATCTCTATAATCAAAGTCAACGAGTAAGTGTTGGTCTAAGACTATTGAAGTCTGAAAAACTAGTGTATGGTATCCCTAAAGTTTTAATACTAGGCCCCCTTTTATTCTGTATGTACATCAACGTGTTGTAAAATGTTTTTATGAGTATCGGGTTATCACCTTGTATAAATTTTCCCAATGCCGTTGGACTTTTGGTGATTTTCAGAGGATTATACAGCCATACCAGATCTTCTTCGTTGACGCCAGAAGATTTCGCTTTGATTTCGTATCTAATTTTCATGCGGTTGCTCGCTAGCTCCATCGGGTGTTATCATGTTATCAACGTACAATGCTGCGCAAGCCATCCACGTAGTCGTTTACCTCCTTAGGCTTCGTAAGGGATCCGAAATTTGTTTCACTTGGCAACCGAACTGATTGACCAAATACGATCTGCAATGACGTATGTCCTGTTGAACTATGGACCGCATTTCGGTAGCCCATTAAGAAGAGGAGTATGTGTCGATCCCAGTCCCGCTGACAGATGCCGACAACCTTAGACAGATGTTTATTTAAGATCCTATTGAATCGTTCGATCATTCCATCAAATTGAAGGTGTAGTAGTTTTGTCTTTGTCTTCCTTATTCCCAAATATTGGCACCATTCGTGGAAGATTTTGAAAGCTTTGCCCTTGTTTAGAGTGTAGCTCCATTGGGACCCCAAATCTGCTCACCCAGTTGTTGACTATCTATTCTGCTATGGTCTTAGCCTCTTGATTTGGGAAAACGAGCACTTTCGGCCACTTATTAAGGTAATCCATGACCACAAGGGTGTATGGGTTGCTATTAAATATTTGGAGAAACAGGCCAGCGATGTCGATGGCTATTCGCTCGAATGGTCCTTCGACATTGGCTTTACTTTTCGGTTCTTGGTAGCCTGACACCTCATGCACTTTTTGCACCAATTCTCGATATCTTGGTTTGCACTTAGCCAATAGAAGCGTTCTCTTACCTTCTCCAACGTCTTGTTTACTCCCAAATAACCTCCTGAGGTTTCATCATGTATTTAATCGAGCAATTGGCTGACTCTGGACTGTGGCACAATTAGCTACATATAAGATGTTGTTCCATCAGCACTTTCCCATTTTCTCTTCAGCAAACCATCTTGCACAGAAAACGAGTCCCACTATGCCTAATATGCTTTCAGAGCTTGGCTTTTGTCCGATAACTCTTTCCAGTTTGATCTTTCCTCGTGGTCCTTCTACGCCAATATAAGTTCGATGTCATTGTCTGCTTTTTAAGAGGAACGGATTTTGTCTGTACTCCAACCGTCTACTGGCTCCGTCCTGATCATTTGCAAAGTGACCTGTTCTTTCGCTTCTGCCAGCAGAACTACATTACATTGTTTTACCTGCGAGACTTGACGACTTCTGATATAGACTTCTGCCTTGCAAAGTAGACACTTCCCGACTGATGGCTTCGGGAAGCTTAATCGGCTTCATGGTAATTGTTTCTGTTGGTTTTCCCCTCCATTTGCTTGTTACTCCAGTGAAGGCATCCTTTTCGTTGTACTGATTTTTTAAAAGACTTCTTGAAGATGCCCTACTTTATCGCATTTCCAGCAGCGCTGTTCGGCACTTAGTCTAGAGCATGAGCATTTACCAGATGCTATATCCCTGACGAAATTTATTGGAAGCTGTTTGGAGCTGTTGCAGTGTTTCTCCTTGTTGCTGCATTCCTTTTTGCAATTGAACCTTGTTAACCTCCCGCATGTGGCTATCGTTTCTCGATAGTCTGCACTTAAGCCATAGCAATTCTGCTGCAAGACAGTGTAAGCCCATTGATAAGGCAGGCAAAGTACTTCTCCTCATTGTCATAGTGGTTTGCAGAAGGAGCCATTTCGAACTGCTTCTTATACGTAAATCATGAGGTCTGGCCATCGAATGAGGGAAACTTCAGCTCATTTCTCTTTGGAACGCTTAAAGAAAATTCTCGCAGTTTCTGTTGTTCAGCCTTGCTGTCCATTTATTCGAATTTTTCATCGGTTAATTCGAGTCTATTCTTTTGCTCGTCGAATTTTTGTTCAATGCTGTTCTTCTGTTCGACTAGATTTTTCTTTTGTCATTCCATTTTGGACAAGAGGAGTTGCATCATCGCAGCAATGTCGCTGCCAGTACTCGTTTGATCTTCCTCGTCAAAGTCAAAGGAGTATGTTTCTGGATCATACCCCTCTTTGTTCAATGCGTCCTAAAGTCGGAGTACTAAGTCACTTTTTCCTCCAATTTGAGTTGGGCGACATACCATACAATAAGTCCTATCCCAGTTCTGATATCAATGTAAAATATTTCCATATTCAAATATTGAAATCTTCAATTATACATAGATGACGCTGTTCATATTTAAACAGATATCACAGTATGTTCTGACGTATCTTCCTATTTATATGTTGATGATGTTCAAATTTATTTATTTAACTAGAACAATTCTCAACCATTTTGCTTCAAATTTTAACTAGATCTTAAACATATATTGTCTAAATAAGTACCGTAGCATTTTTCATTTTTCATTTGTTATTAACAATTTTCTGGCGATTTTTCTGCGAGTTTCGCAAGTTTTATTTTAGAAGTGCGCTATTCGGCCAAAAATCAGTATATCAAAAAAAACCAACGTACTTCTCTGGCTGTTGTTATATACAATAAGAAAAAATTTAGTGACACATCATAATTCAAAATTTACAGGAACTCTTGGTACGGCCTTAGACCCTTTCAAAAAGGAGGGGTCATCTGCGAAACGCTGCACAGTCGCCATGTTTAAATATAGTAAATTATTCTATAAAAATTATGTTTTACAGTCTATTATATATCGTGATGTTTGATTTATAATGTAAAATGAAACACATAAATTTGAAAGTGAACTTAACATTTTTATTCCTAGTTAAAAGAACAATTGATGGCATTTACTCTTCGAAAATGATAACATGTAAATGTTGGCCATGACTACGTCTGAGGTGGTCCATTCGGAAGGTCCAATTTTGGGCGACTCGTTCGAGCATAGCGACTGGTATCTCGCGGATAACATGGGTAATGTTGGGTTCCGAAGCGTCAATCGTAGCTGGCTTATTCCTGAAGACCTGAGACTTTACATATCCCCAGAGAAAATAGTCCAAAGGTGTGATATCGCACGATCTAGGCTGCCAATTTACCGTACCAAAACGTGAAATTAAGTGCTCACCAAAATTATTTCTCAACAAGTCCATTGTTTCACGCGCTATATGGCTCGTAGCGCCGTCTTGTTGAAACCAGAGCTCACCGAGAACATGTGCTTAGACATGGCGCGATAACGGTTAACGCCTGGCTTCAATTCTTCCACAAGTTAAATTTTGTACGCTTTTAGGCCGAGATCCTCACATAAAATACGCCAAGTCGTCGAATACGCCAAGTTGTCGAATACGCCAAGTTGTCGAATACGCCAAGTTGTCGAATACGCCAAGCCAAGCTGCTGAGAACGACGACGAATCGATTTGTCACGGTCTTCGCGTACACTCTCAGCTAAAGCTGCTATGATCTCTTCACTACCTGCTGGATGTGGTCTAACCGCTCGAGTATCATCCACTAATATAAACTGGGACTCAAATTTACGAATGGTATATGTAATAGTAATTTCAGTAGGTCGATTATGCGCACAGTAAATTCTTCGAATCGCACGAAAAACATTTCTCACAGAACGCTGATTTTCGTAATACAGCTGAACAATTTGGAGACGTTGTTGTAGTATGAGTCTTTCAATGATGACTTGCCAAACGACTTTGAACAAAAATAACAAGGCAGTTTGATAGGATCTGTCAAAAAAACCTATTGAAAATCAAAAATTGCGATGAATCACTCTATACAATAAACTTTTACCTTTGTAAGTTCGATTTAATTTATATTTTTCCTGAAAGAAAAAATCACAAAAAAACCCTATTTGAAGGCCCCTGGAGTGGCTTAACCACTTCATTAATCCAAATAAATCATATTCAAAGTTTAGTTTATTAGGTCTTGTTTCATGAAATAACAATATGTTGCTGCACAATTTACATTACAGTATATATGTAATTTACAGAGATTCGACATAGTTTTGTCTTACAATTGAATAATTATCTATTAAATTTTTAGAGTACAAGCAAATATGGAAAAATTTATCTATGTATATATTGAGGAAAATTATGGAAAAAGAACTCAAATTAAAGCAAACAAAAAAAAAAAAAATAATAATAATTTTTCATTACAGTAAATGAAAAAAAAAACATTACATGAGCTTGGTTACAATCAAATAAATTTAATTAACAAAACAAAGCCAAATAAATAAGTAAGAAATGATAACGATATTTATGAACAAAACAATAATACTATATTTGTATGTGTCACGACAAATTAAATTGATTTACTAGAGGATTGTCGGGAATATTACACCTTAGCCTGAGTGTATTATTTAGCTTGCATATCCTGGTGAAGATCAATTCAACATTAGCTCTATCGTGTAAATCTGTTGTAGAGTACTGCCAGGGAAGATTAAGCATAATTTTTAAAATTGTATTTTTTATTGATTTAAAACTATATATTTGAATCTTTTTAATATACGATAAATAGATAGATATTTATTGCTTCATAGGTAAATATACATATTTCTTTTTATTTTTTTAGGCCGAGCTTGCACAGAGATATGATGGTACAATTTTATCTTACTACTCAGAAACATAAGTTTTAGCTAATTGCATTTGTTTATCTAAATTTAATTTGAAGGAAAAACTATAAGAAAAAACCTCCATTCAAATACAGGGATAGAGTAACATGTTGTATGTTAAAGGATAAAACTTATATTAAGGAAGTATGTACAAAAAGTAGTGAATTGAGTTACAAAATTTAAGATACATGTATTTGTTTACTTAAATAAATCAGTTGATGTAAAATAAATAATATATAAATAAACAAATGAATAAATAAATAAACATAGGTGTATAGTATATTGTATGAAAATAAATTAATATATTTCAATTAATTATCAATAACTAGACAATGAATATACATAAATTTAAACAGATTGTATAAATATATAAATAAATGATAAACGGAGAAAAAATTATTAACAAATAATTATAAGCAGGCTAAAGAGTTTACCTTACTACAAGGCTAGAATTACATTTAGTACATTTTAATTGACGTGCTAATATGTTTATCAATGGATTTTCAGCATATGTACATTTTGAAAATAATTCTTCGTTGAGAAGTTCAATTCTCCTTGCAATTTGAATGACACCTGCCTTTTCATGCAAAATCATTTTTGAAAAGTTCCATGGAAGGTCAAACATCATTTTTAATACCTTATTTCGAGCGATTTGCAGTCTTTTTACAATATGTAAAAAGGGGCAGCATATGTTATCTACGCTTGAAGACTACTTTAAAAATTATCATTTTATTTTGTTTGCTCAGTAATGAACTCCGGTTTATAATAGGGTATAGCATTTAGATAGCAACATTCCACTTATTTAAGATATTTTAAATATGGTCCGCAAAAGTTAACTTTTAGTCTAAGTACACACCAAGATACTAAACTAAGTTAACCCAGGGTATTTCATTGCTGTTAATTTTTAAATTTCTCAGAGGCAAAAAACAATCCTTTCTTTTACGTGTAAAGATATTAAATAGAGTACGTGCTAAAACTGAACCCTGAGGAACTCCAGCTTGAATAGATTTTTTAGAAGATGTTGTTTAGTGATACTACAAACTCTCTACCATCTAAGAAACTTTGTATTATTTTAATTAAATGCGGAGGAACTCCAGCTTAAATAGATTTTTTAGAAGATGTTGTTTAGTAACACTACAAACTCTCTACCATCTAAAAAACCTTGTATTATTTTAATTAAATGCGGAGGGCAGTTCAAACTCAAAAGTTTGTAAATTAACTCAGTGTGACAGACCGTGTCGAAAGCCTTTTCTTTATCTAACAGAATTAAACCTGTTGATTTACCACATTTTAAAGAAAAGATTTCACATGTTTTGAAATTCTAAAAATTTGTGCTGTGATTATACGAAATCCAAGTTGATAATGTGGTAACACATTTTTTTCCTCTAGAAAGACCTAAACCTTCAATTGAATTACTTTTTCAAGGATTTTACTACACCCACTTAATAGACTTATAGGCCGGTAGCTGGAAGGAGTATTAGCTGGTTTATCTGGCTTCAAAAGAGGAAATATTTTTGCTATTTTTAATTTTTTAGGCATATATTGTATTTTGATACAAGTATTGACTATAAAATTAATAAACTAATAGCATTTATTGTTAGGTTTTTATAGGATTAAATAATTAATATTACCTAGACCAGGGGCTTTATAATTTCGGAAATTTGAAAATATAAACTGATTATCATCGTTGGTAATGAATATACAAATTTGATGGTATTTCGAACTCCATATCGTTGAACGAAGATACCTCGTTTATAGCCATTGACTCAAAAGTTGTTATGAAAAACAGAATGCTTTTGCATAAAGGCATCTGCTAGTAGTCCTGCTTTGGACTCAGCTGATGTTATAATGTAGCCAGAGATCTCGAACTTGGATTTTTCTCTTTCAAAAAATTTTGGCGATATTCCAAAAAGGCTTTGAATTTGGATTAAGAGATCTTAATTTGTTATTCCATACAGAATTTCTATATTCCGAAATATGTATTAGTTTCTTTAATATATTCATTTCCCTAAGGTCGTTGGATAATCTATTGTATTAAAAGATGTCCCGGAAGTAAACAAGTATAGAATAACCAACAAAATGTTTATTTAAGAAAAAGTAATAAAAGGTAAATAATTCCAAAAAAGGTATCAATTTTCTAGATTGTTTCGTAATGTCTATGTTCGCGGACTGATTATTCACAATTGCCACATTCTCATTCTTCCTCTTCCTTTTATACCGTCTTACAGTCGGCCTTTCCTGATTTACTGAGCGACCCCGCTCCTAGTCTTCCACTTCGTCGTCACTACTCTCGCTGTTGAACTCGTCTTCCCCTGGTGGTAGCTAACACCAAGGTTTTATTTTGTCAGATGCATACACTGCGCGATAATGTCTTTGCTTTCGATGCGACCCCGGTAGATCTTCTACAAAATATCGGTTTTTATCCAGTACTTTCGTTACCTCGAATGACCCTTTATAGCATGGCTCAAGTTTTCTTGAGATCCCTGTATGTGCAGACTCATTCTCCATCAACACAAGAATGGGGATGGTCATACATTCTTGGCTTTGCATGTTTATTGCCGTATTGTTTTTTTGCTAACTCCCGCTGTTTGTTCACTCTTGTGACTGCAGTCGTCCCCCTTTGCTGCAATTCTTCTCATATAATCATAAAATTCGTTTGATGGAGTCATCTTGAATCTGCATGGTATACAACCAATCACCTTCTTCAACACCTACCTTTGCTATTCGCATCGACACTGGGTCCTTTTCGCATGATTTATCGTACGGTGCCTGCTTAAAGCATCTATTTGGCACATTCGTTGACCTGATCGATGCTGAACCACAATATCGAAGTCCTATATTCGTAGCCACCATCTAGCGATTCTCGGTAAAAGTTCCTTTTTGTCCATTGCTGTCTTAATTGCACTACAGTCCGTTATCACTTTTATTGGCTTCCCGTATATATAATATCGAAATCGTTCTAGTGATTCTAACACTGCCAATATTTCCAACTCATAACTATGGCATTTCGCTTCAGTCTTATTCGTTGATCGACTGTAGTATGCTACTGGTTAACAGATGTCGTTATTGCTCTGCATCAGTACTCCTGCCTATCCTATTGATCTGGCATCAGTGTGAATATTATGGTCAGCGCCATTACCGATTGTGTTATTAGAACTGTTTTAAGTTGGCCCACAGCGTTATCCTGAGCGATAATCCACTCGAATTGTTGATTCTTTTGCAAAATTTTTCGAATGGCTAACTGTCGCATCTCAGTCACATTGATTGGCGTAAGGAAATTATTTACAGCTGCAGTTTTGACAGATCCTGACAATCCTTGTTTTTACTCACATTATTCACAATATTTCTCGACGTTTGGGGTATATTTGCTAGATATTCGACGATAGTTACTCGCATCTCTTTCATTGTCTAACACCTCATTGACTTAATCCTTTGCGACTATACTTAATAATTACTGATTCACTCGAGTTGTAGCGTTTCCCTAGCACACTCATTCGAAAACAATATTCCTCCATTTTCTCATCCGATCTCTTATTCACCTTACTCATTTTTAAGTTTACATCTGCTTCGTCAACTTTCGTTGCGAATGTAGCCATGTAGCCCCTTTCATACGGTTGATTATTTCTAAAAGCAGACATTTTTCGTCCCACTTGTATGCATCGATTGCTCGGTTCACTAGTTCAACGAATTGTTCTGTCATTAACGAATTGTCATTCGTCGGATCGAATTACGTAACCGTTTCTGCGATTTCTTTCATGATTATTTGCTCCGTCCCAATTCCGAATTAAGTGATTCTTTTAACACCGTGGCATTTTCCGCTAGAGTTGTTAACTGAGTGTCCGACATATGCTTCTCCGACATGGCGCCCATCACTTTCGCCATCATTTGCTTCATTTCGTCTAATTGTTCTTGCATTGAAACACTTTCTCATTCACCAGTACCTAAGGTAGAAATCCTTTCTACCTCATCAGTACTTAAAGCATCAAGCAGACGTTGTACGTGACGTTTGCAGTTTGTTTCAAAAAAAAAGAAAAGCAATTCCTGTTCCTTGTTCGTTTCGTTTTACGATTCCTGTTTAATTTTTTTGGTTAGTTTTATTTGTTTAGATCATCCCGTAATTGCACTTCAAAGTATAAGTTAAATAACTTTTTAGTTATTTGGGTTAAAAAAAAACTTTATTTTGTTCATTACAAGATCAAACTAAAGATTACTGATTAAAGACTAAAAATACAATTATTCTTACACTAGCTTAAGTACTATTCCACTTGCTCCAAACAATCATCCAGCGATGAAGTGTTCTCACAGGTGTCATCAAGTTACCGTTGCAGCGCGTGATGGAATGCGCATATTTGCATTAGTGCCATATGATCCAGACGCTCGTGTCAGCAGTCGGATGTTGAAGTACGTTAGAATGTTATTTGAGGATGACGAGAAACTTCTGTTGATGAAAGTTGAATTTTTTGTGTGTTAACTCCTCTACCCTTAATTTCGAACGCCCTTGTTCGTGGTCACCGGTCTTACATGAAGTGGGATGTCTTGCACACTATTGTTATTGATGCTGGAATGTGATCGCTATTGGTTTTCACCATTTCCTGAGATTTCGATTTTTGCCATTTCCGATAATACAGAAAAGCTTTCGTTAAACTAATCAGGATTATTAGGGTGATGTTTATATTCGAGTTGATGTTGTTTTTGATTTTGAGTAAGCCTATTTGTTGAGTGTTGACTTGTAGCTGCTTCAGCATCTCGAGGGGTAATGCTTCTTTTATGCTTTCACGTTTAGGTGTTGGTTGTAAAATTGCTGGTAGCGGTTGGTATTTGGTAACTTCTTCTTCTCTTAACAAATCTTCGTTAACTCGGATAGTGGTGTTAAAGTGCTTGATGATGAATGTGCCTTTTAACTTCAGGGTATCGTTGTTTACTTCGACTGTTCCATTAAATTGGTTTAGGAATAGTATGCCTGGTAAAATTTCTTCGACTGATGGGATATGCTGGTTGTTGGTAATGATGCAGGTTGGAACTTTGCTTCTTAAAAGGTTTGGAATGCATGTGGAATTGCTTAGGTCTATTATGTTATTTCTATTACAGATAATTATTGAATACCTTACAATTATTTTTAATTCCGAACAAATTATTTTTACATTTTAATATTTTTGAAAATGGTATTTTATTGATTTTTGTGCCGAACTTGACAGCTTTTGTTACAAATATACTACAAATGTCAATGGTAACCGTTGGTAAACTTATTTTTGTATATAAACAATATTTTTGTCGTCTGTTACTGTTTTTGCATCGACGAATTCTAAGGCTTCGTCTATATTGATAAAAGGGATATTCCCTGTTTCGAACAATTGTTCTACAAAATTAGTTTCCGTATTACTTATATATATGTTTATACTTGTATATGAACAATATTTTTTGCATCGGTGAATTCTAAAGCTTCGTCTATATTGATAAAAGGGATATTCCCTGTTTCGAACAATTGTTCTACAAAAATAGTTTCCGTATTACTTATTGTACATGTACAATAGTATTATTCAAAGTATTTCCCATCTGAAGCTATGACTTTTTCCCATCTTTCTGGCAATTTGTGGATCCCATCCCAAAAGAACTGCGCCGAATGAATCAATGAATCAAGCCAATTTTTGATATTCTGCTCTGATGTGAACCGTATTTCAGTGAGGGCGTTCTGCATCGACCGGAACAAATGGTAGTCAGAAGGGGCAAGGTCTGGGCTATAATGCGGGTGGAGTAAGACTTGCCATCCACTGTTTTCAAAATAGTTCTTAACCGGAATAGCAACGTGGGGCTGAGCGTTGTCATGATGGAAAATTAATACATCGTGTCTGGTCGCATATTCCAGGCGTTTTTCGGCTACTGTTCTCTTCAATCGGATTAATTGTATTATTGTCCATTGATGGTTTGACCCGGTTTTAGCAGATCATAATACAGCACACCCATCTGATCCACCAAATACAGAGCATTACCTTCGTGCAATGGATAATCGGCTTTGCCGTTGATTTGGCTCGTTGGGCGGGTTATAATTTTTTGCTTGGGGTTGTCGTAATGGATCCACTTTCCATTACCAGTAACAATCCGATTGTTGTTTACGCTTCAAATGAATGACATATACTGAAATGACGTACAATGACAGTAGCTTTCCAACGCATGTTTCAATGGAATAATAACAATGGAATAATACAAGTTACGCCATCACTTAGCAAATCTTATAGACCCAATAATATATAGGAATTAACAGTATTGGCTTTCGCCCAATGAATTGAATAAACAGCATTAATTACTTCTTCTTTAATTAATTTTAATTTATACATAATTTTAAGTGTTGTTTCATTATTATTTTCTTTTACAATTTTTACGATTTTATAAGTTATATCAGTAATTCGTTTATTCTCTCTATAGTGAATTGATTTATTATTGCCTGTTTATTATTACTCTTTAAGACAATGTTCATTTTTTCTGTTATAATTTCGTGGTCATGTCGGTCATGACTTGGCACCAAGCGGTGCCTAGGAAATCGAATGACCGTTTATTCTTTTTATATAGTTTTAATCTTGCCAAATGATTTTTAATCTGGAGAATTTCGTGGGATAGGATGGGAAAAAGAGGATGACTTTTACTGGAACTTGAATTGGGTGCTTCTTCTATATTGTTGACTAAATTGTGATAAGCTTCTAGATCGATAAGATGAATTATTTTAAATTGTCCATTCTGTATTTTCTCAGTTCCTATATCAATCTTAACCAGTTGCGAATTTGAGTAGTCAAGGATTTGGGTGGCGGCAGCGCAGGCTGCAATGAAGGATCTAAAAAAGGGGATTAATTTTTTATATAAGATTTGTGGACGACTTTGCCTGACTGTGTTAGAACTGTTGTGGACCTATTTTCAATCACTATTCCTTTTTTATAACGAGGTGTTAACTTTGAACCTTTTCTTTTGTTTTGCCTAACATATATTTCTTGACCGGAAGTATATTCTTTTATTGGTTGACGTTTTTTGTTTTCTGTATGTTTTCTTCTCGTGCTTTCTCTAATAATTGAGGATCAGAGCTCACTCTTCTTGAGAAGAATGCCTCTATAGGTTTCATATCTGTAGTGGAATGAATAGAGCAATTATATTCGTAGACGGCACGTTCGAGAAGCTCCGTAAAGGATCGATGGAGATTTTTCGTTTTCAAACATCTCATAATTTCGATGAGTGTCGAATGGAAACGCTCAATTTGTCCGTTGACCGTGCTAGAATAGGGGGGAGTTGTGAAGACCTTAATCTTCAATTCATCTTCTAGCATAAAATTTATAGATGCAGAATTAAATGATTTCTCATTGTCAATTACCACTATTTCTGGTAGACCAAATAAAAACAGGATTTCTCTAAGAGGCTTTCGTACATCTTCCATCGCCTTTGATTTGAGAATTCGCGCTTGTACATATTTTGAAAGCTTGTCTATGGAAGTTAGGACCAGCTTGTTTTCAGTGGAGAAGATATCCAAATGCACGATTTGTCCTGGATATTGTGGTATTGGAGTAGGTTTAATTTCTGGCTTACTTGGGTGACGGTCGTATTTATTTTCTTTACACACTGCGCATCTCTTAATTATTTTTTTTTTTTTTTGATTTTAGTGATCATTGCTGGAAAGTAAAATTGTTTTAAATTTGCGTGTTGATTATTATTTCTTCCTGCTCTGATTCGTTTGTTATGTCACGTACCTGTAATTTTGTGAATCTTACCTTATAGTTACCGAAATGGGAAGGGTAAATTTCTTTAATCATACCCATGGTATGTTCATCAGTTTTTATAGCATTTATGATACTGGGATTAAGTATTTTCTTTAAGATTACTTTGATTTTTTCTTTGTTATATTTAGGTTCAATAATTTTATGGCGGTGATATGTAGGGAAGGTTATTTCAAATTCGTGATTAGGGGTTGGACCAATTTGGAAAAGAATTTGGTTTTTAAAGGCGTTAATGGGCACATCCACGCTTATTATGAGATTCTGGGATGAACTTTCGTTGCTATGTTCTGTGAGAGTAATGGAAATCGGGAGAGTGCGTCTGCCACGACGTTACTTTTGCCTGGCTTATACTGTAATTCATAATTGTTTTCCTCAAGGATTGCTTTCCACCGCTTCATCTTACTATTATTATTCTTGCTACTAAGAGCGTAAGTGAGGTGCTGGTAGTCAGTATAAATTTTAACGCGTGCTGAGCCGTATAAGTAGTTACGCAATGACCCTAAGGCCCATATGATTGCCAGCATCTCTTTCTCGTTGGCTGCGTAATTTTCTTCAGTTGAACTAAGTGTTCGAGAAATAAACGTTATCGGCTTTCCCTCTTGGGATAAAAAAGCGCCAATAGCGTAGTTAGACGCATCGGTTGTTAGCTCAAAAGGTTTGCTAAAATTGGGATATGTAAGATCTTTGGAATCGAGAGAATTTTTTGTTTTGTTAAAGGAATATATTGCGGTTGGGTTAAGAGAAATTTGTTTTTTAGAGGATTGGGTTTTGGACGTACGTCCTTCCTCCACCCCTTAAAAGGGCTGTTAGAGGCTTCGCAAGCTTTGCGTAGTCCTCGCAAAGCGGCGGTAGTAGCCTGATAGGCCAAGAAACGATCGTAAATGTTTCAGTGTTTGAAGCATGGGGAAATTTAAAATTGTTTCGACCTTTGCAGGGTTAGTTTTTACTCCATCTGACGAGATGATAAACCCTAGGAATTTTACTTCCTGCTTTAAAAAATAACATTTGTTAAGCTGAATCTTCATATTGGCATCTTTGAGTGTTCTAAAAATTTCCTCTATGTGCTGTGCATGTTCGGTTTCTGTTTTGCTAAAAATCACTATATCGTCGTTATAGACATAGCAGGTTTTACCGATATGGTCCCGAAGAATGTCGTCGAGTGCCCTTTGGAAAATTGAGGCGCGTTCTTGAGGCCAAAAGGAAGCCTTGTGAATTCATATTTCCCATTATTTATAGAGAATGCAGTCTTCTCTATATCGGATTCCTTCAATGAAATCTGATGAAATCTGCTTTTAAAATCAAGGACGGTGAAATACTTATTTTTTCCGAGTTGTGCAAGCACCTCATTAATTTCGGGAATGGGGTAGCGGTCTGCTTTAGTAACGCTAAACAGCTTTCTATAGTCAATAACCTTTCGGTATTGCTTCTGTCCGGAGGAGTCTGGTTTTTTGATAACAATCCACACAGGTGAATTGTATGGAGATCTTGAGGGTCTTATGATTCCATCCTTTAACAAATTTTGGATTTGATTTTCCACTTCAGATTTAAGTGACATAGGGAACGGGTAATATTTACTATAGCAGTTAAATCAGTGGTGGTTCTAATTTCGCCGACAACTTTTGTGGTAAATGTAAGTCTTTCGTCGGGTTCGGAGAATAAATTTTGGAAACGATTGATGATTGGACTTAAAAGGTTTTGCTGAGTAAGACTTAAGTTATCGATTCTTACATCCATTGCGTTTAATGAGGGTGAACTTAGATATTTGAGTTTAACTTTTATAGAATTTCGAATATTCATGAAGTTACTTCCTGTGTCTATGACGGCTGATAGTTTCTTAAGACTATCATTTCCTAGAATACCATGAAAGGTGATGAAAGCTTCAAATTTTTCCTTTTACAAAGTGTGTTGAGATATTCTGATATCTCCTGCTATGGATTTAGCGAAAAAGGATTGTGTGTTTTCTAAAGGTTTTGCGACAAGAGTAGACTGTATATAATTTTTCGAGGAACCGGTATCAACTAAAAATTTTAAAATATCGCCACTCTTCGTCTTGCACTCAAAATACGGCAAGGAAGGGTCGTTTAACCTAAAAAATGGATATCGCAATGTTCCAGTTCTGTTTGCTGGTTCGAGCAAGAGGGCTCGTCCGCATCTCTAAGATGGCTATGTGGAATTTGTTCTGGTTCCTCATTATTCAAATCTAGGTTTCCACAATGTGTACATCTTCCTGACATCCATCAATGATTTAATTTTGTTGTTGTCGTCCTGATTGGTGATCTTGATGTATTTGGCGATTTTGTTGGTGGATGACTTTGGAACTGATTGATGTTTTCTCGAGGACTGAGGGTTTCGATGGAAATTACATTGGGAGTTTTGATTATGTGTCCCGTGCTTATGTTAAGGGTGATTTGAATGAACTACATGTACTCTATTCTGCTGTGGTTGGCCACTTTGATGCTGAGATTGATGTCTTCTGGCTGCGGTCTGATTATTGTGAAAATAATTGGCTTTAATATTTTGATTCTCTAGTTTAAGGCAGAGATGCAATGCCTGTGGCTCTCGAATGCCTAGAAGCCTTGGTAAATCGCCTTTAAGACCCCTTATGAAGGTGTCTAAAGCTTTACCTCTGTACGTCTGAGTTAATAAGTTTATGGATTCTTTGCTAATGTCCATGCATGTAAGTTTGTTTAATATTAAAGAGAGGTGGAAATAGACTTCATGGTAGAAACCTTGAATGGTATTGCTTCCTTGATGCAGTGAAGTCATTTGGTATTCCAAAGTGCTGATGTCGCGCTTATCTGCGAAATGGAGGGCAAGGCATCTCGAAATACTCTCCCAGTTAAGCGGCGTGTTATAGGAATCTAGAGCAGTATCTGTCTGTCCGATTACCATAGTACTTAGGTGTTCTCTTTATGGGTTCGTAGATTTGTAATACTCGACTTACGCTTTTTTTTCAGGACGAACGACGTCGGGAATTTTATCGAGGTCATCCAATCTGTTGCTGAATTCTGGGGCAATTGTCTGGTCTACCCCAGCAAAATGGTCTGCTTAAGGGTTAAGGACATTTTCGACCATACGTCGGCTTTGTGTGGCAGGTATTCTACTCACAATAGAACTAATAAGCAAGTCTAATTCTAGGGTTGATCGAATTTCAGAGATTCTATCAGAATGGGATGCTGTTGATTGGAAAGAGGAATTGGCATCTGGTACTATTGGATCAATGGCACGTACCGCCGATGCATTAGTATTAGAGGGTGCGGCGTGAGCACCTAATTCATTAATTGCTCTTAAAGTGGTTGACCTTGTTTCTTGCATTTTTAACGGTTATACAAGACAGTGTAAGAAAAATACAGAAATTTAAATTCACAAAATTCTTATTTATTCAAGAAAAATATACTTTAAAACGAATTCTTACAGAATATAGATCGCTTTCATGTTCAGTGACCCCATAGTTGCTCGGGTTGATGTTGATTGTTGGTCGGGTGGTGCGGCTAGCACATAACGTGCTTCCGTTTTGTTCAATAGTTTCACTTAGTTCGGTATTCACTTATATATTACCTTTCACAAATGTTTAACTTTGGGCTACTTTGGGGCCCTTAATTTTTCACCACGACACGACCGCGATGGGGGAGGACCGTTGGGTGTGAAATGACGAGGGGTACGGCGGCTTCTTGAGGCGTCTGACTTCACTTGTGTTTAAAAAAAAAAGTTTTTAGACGCGAAAGGCACGGCGGCTACTTAAGACGACTGACCTATTTATTCGCGAAAAGCTCCCCGGCTACTTGAGGCGACTGACTTTTATTTTAAATTATTTTTTTCATTTGAAAAAAAAAAAAACTCATTCACTTCACAACACCACACGGTCCCTGCTCGGGCGCCAGTTAAATAACTTTTTAGTTATTTGGGTTAAAAAAAAACTTTATTTTGTTCATTACAAGATCAAACTAAAGACTACTGATTAAAGACTAAAAATACAATTATTCTTACACTAGCTTAAATACTATTCCACTTGCTCCAAACAATTATCCAGCGATGAAGTGTTCTCACAGGTGTCATCTAGTTACCGTTGCAGCGCGTGATGGAATGCGCATATTTGCATTGGTGTCATATGATCCAGACGCTCGTGTCAGCAGTCGGATGTTGAAGTGCGGTAGAATGTTATTTGAGGATGATGAGAACTTCTGTTGACACGACGGCGACAATAATAACGACGAGAAGGCGACGATAAAAACGACGAGACGACGATAACAAAACTAGCGATTGTTCTTTTGGTTTTCGTTATTTTTTTATTTTTCTTGGATTTCTGATACCACTTCTGACCTAAAAAATGTTCTGGAAGTAATGAACAAGTAAACTAGTATAGAGTAACCAACAAAATGTTTATTTAGGAAGAAGTAACAAAAATAAATAATTCAACAAAGGTTTCAATTTTCTCGCTTCTTTCGACACGTCTATGTATGTCCGCTGACTGATTATTCACAACTGCCGCATTCTCGATTCGATTTTTTTATTAATATGTCTAAGATGTAACATATATAAAATATGACTTATTACTGGGCTTATAACTTAAATTAAAAGGTCAACTCAACAGCAAGCGCCCGACTTATTTCTATTGTGAGTTTTTTTTTTTTGTAATTCCTGGAACTACGTATATGTATGTTATCTTAATCTAGTACATGTTATTTTATATGAATTTGTTACAAACAATGTTATGAATGTAATAGAGTTTTTAAATAATATTAAAGTTTGGAGCTTTAGCCCCTAAAATGGTAGTTGTTTCTGCGGAGGTAAAATCAGTTGACGTCTTCAAATATGCGGTCATATTGTGGATCAATTATTGCCCGAATGCTCAGGTATCGATGAAGTGTTTCAATATGCTCCTCTAAAATGCGTTGTATTTCCTCGTTGTAATGGTCTGTTAAACTTTGTAGGATGCGTTTAGAAAGATTAACTATGTATTTGTCGAGAGGTATAATAGATGCTTTTGAATAAAGTGTTTCGTTTCTGAAGAATTTATTAGAGTTAGCCCGTCGGTACATTCCTGTGCAAATCCGGAGGACCTCTCGTTCGAAAATGAGTAATTGTTTCATCTTGGACGGAGACATTGTGTACCATATTGGACATCCATAAGTTATGACAGGACGTATTAACTCTTTATAAATTAAAAGTTTTGTCCTTTCGCTCAGCCCAGTCCGTTTCCTTAGGAGTGGATGAACCAAATGAAGCGAGAAGTTCGCCTTTCTTAGGGTCATTTCCACATGTTTATTGAATTGTAATTTTTCATGAAAATCTAAACCTAAGTATCTTATGTGAGGCTTACTGTAAATAACGCTATTATCAGGTAGTTTGACTGAAATATTCTTGTATCTGGTAACCAGTAACCGATTAACTGGATTACTTCTGTTTTGGAAGGATTCATTTTTTATCTCCATTTGAGGTAATAGTCCCAGAGATTTCTCACATGTTGTTCAACTCTGGAGGCTGCTGCTGCAGGCGAAATAGAGCTGGCGTATGTTATAGAGTCATCTGCACACAAGGATGCTCTAGTTGATTCTATGTTTTCTGGCTGATCTGCAGTTATACTGTTGAGAAGAATTGGTCCCAGTCTCGATCCTTGGGGTACTTCAGCACAAATATGTTCAGTTTACGACATTGTGTTGTGAATCTGCACGAAAAAGAATATATTATTAAGGAAACTTTCAATACATCTTACCAAGTGATGTGGAAATCCAAATGTTATTAGTTTAAATAATAACCCTTTAATCCAAACGCTGTCAAAGGCTTTTCAAGCAAGTTACAGTCGTTTCCTTTTTATTAATGCTTTTGGTGACGTCATGGTGAAGCTTCGGGGGTGGATGAACAGTGGAGTGAAAGGCCCGGAAGCCATATTGAAATGAATTGATAATTCTATTTTCTTGGCAGAAATAGTTTATCTTCATTATTACGATTGACTCCAATATCTTGCTCACACCGCAGAGTAAGGCGATTGGTCTATATCCATCGATATTGCCGTGGTTGGTTTTTTTGGGGATCGGTATTATTTTGGTTATTTTCCAGTTTTTATTAAAATAGCTATTGTTTATACAATTATTGAAAACAATAGTGAGGAAGAGAACTGCAAGACTTGGAATTTTCTTTACGGTATAATAAGATATCCCGTCGGTCCCGGCTGACTTTTTTGCATTGCTGGCTTGGATAAAGTCAGTTACCTCTCTGTAGGTTGTAAGCCCATCGTCCAGTAGTGGTTCATTGGCTTGGTTGTCGCTACTGAAGGATGTGATGCAATTCGAGTTTAAGAGAACTTCTTGGGCGCGAGAATTCACTTCTCTTGTAAATAAAGGCAGATGGGTTGGGGTCCGATCTTTAAAATTTCCTTCGAAATGGTTGGAAAAATCTTCGGCCTTCTCTTAGGGAGTTGTGACAACTCTCTGACCATTGTTAATATGGTCGGGAATCCCTCTTAATCTTCCAATGATGGAGTTGATATTTTTGAAGGCATTAGGGCCTGGCTTAATGTTTTCCAAACGTTTTTGCAAAATGAGATCCCTGTGGTATTTCACCGCTTGCGCGAACATTGCTTTGTGCATCGTAGTTGTGAAAGAACGATTTGGTAATCTTCGTTGACCGAGTTTAATGTCCTCTGTTGAATCCTCTGCAGCCTTTTGCGCAAACGTTGTCTGTGTGCGTAAATTGACTGAATGTACGGTGGAAAGTTATCGTACCGATTTCTGTTGGTGTATGGAGTCCTTTGGCGATTGATTGTATTATTTATAGCAGTGGATAACGTATTCGTCAATTTCTCGGCAATTAAGATTTCTGTCAACTGGAGGTTGCACATGATCATCTTCCACCTCCCTTTGAAATCTGATTCAGTAAATTTTCCTGAAGTTGATATGCGTCTTCTGTGGAGGATGTTCTATGACGATTTTTTGGTTGAGTCGAATTTTCAACTCCACGGCAAAGTGATCTGAGTCGCTTGGATGAGCCAGACATGAAAATTTTTGAATTCCGGATGGATATTAATGATACTGGACGTTGCCAGGAAGAAGTCGATTGTTGGTGGAGTCCTTGGAAATGGCTTCTGGGGTTGACACACGACTTCAAAGGAGTGTTGGTGACTGTTTACATTAATCCAATTTACCAATGCCAACTTATGGGGTGAACACACTTCATCTTGCCAGAGGGTGTGTCGTGCATTAAAGCTCCGATAATCTCCGATAATGCAGTATGTGTGGTCACTTGAGATTCTGTTAAGAATGTGCATGTCTCTTCTAATGTCTATAATACGCTAATAATATATAAGCGTTACACTTTATATATGTTGATATTATGAGTAGAGTCTCATCATTCCTGGCTTTATTGCTGCATTCTCATTCTTCCTCGTCCTTTTATACCGTTTTATACTACATCCTTGCCATCGGTTTCTGTATGAATTTCTAATTTTGATTAGTTGTAAAATATTAGGTGGGAGAGCGATCACTCTTTGATTTGGATTTTTGGACGGCACTGTTAGACGATTACTATCTGTTATTTTATTTTCGAAGGTATTAATAAGTGAGTCTCCTTATTGAATACAATTAATATAATTTAGATCTAGTGGACAATTACAAATACTTGAAGTGAGGTAAGATCTAAACAGATTCCAGTTAACATTCTTATAGTCTAAATATTGCACAATTTTGAACACAGGGGTAAGTAAAATATCACATGTGTAATATGAGAGTTCACTTTATTCGACTTACAATCCGTTTTAATCTACTGACAGGCTTACTTGCATTCGCCCCGATTGCACTCCTTAGGTTTGGCTCGGGTTCGACAAATTTTTTTTTCCCTACATACGGTCTCATATTGGCTGCCTCTCAAGTGCCCTTATACAGCGTCTGACTAATTTGAAAATCCTCTACGTCCGTCAGTTCGTATCTCCCGTTTCCTAATACTCTGTTAACCCTCTGTTAACGGTATCAGTTTTTTTGGGGCACCTGGCGTACTGACAAAATTCCTTACCATGACGTAGTCATAGTCTACCTAAAACCCTCTTTAAAATCTCTAGATATTCCGCCTCAGCTAGGCAGCTAGGTGCCCCCTTGAGGACCCCATCGGATTGTCCGCCTTTTTTTTTTTTTTTTATAATCCCGCGCGAAATAAATAATGTTTGATTTGTATCAAATAAAAAAAAACTTTATTTAAGAAAAAGAACTTAATTTTACTTACAAGGTTAACAACGAACTGCTCTTAGAATGCTATCTTAGGTCTACTTATACTCTATGAAATGTTTGCTCAGCTTTTTCTGCATTCCCACAGGTTTGCAAATGCAAGTGATCACCGGAAAAAGTCTGGGAACATTTCTGTAACTTTATATCTACTTGGTTCTCATATCTTTCAAAATATTTTCGATATCTGAGTAAGCTGACTTATACATAACTTCTCTGTCCTTTACTTTAAAATTCTCCTGAATTTTGTTTTTTACTTTGACATTAACAGATTGCTGTATTTTGAAAGATATAAGAACTATGGTTACTAAAACAATTAAAATTATGACAAAGCTAACATTTAGTGTATATGAAACATTTTTATGGTATTGTAATTCTTTTATTTTATTGAGATTATTTTCATTTCCGAATATAATTTCATCTAAAGTTATTTTATCAGTAAAATTTGTAAAATTTTTGTACATTGGATAGTAAAATCGCTCTTGGAAGCTCTCTTTTATGTTTGACAAATAATGATCTAAAATTTCTATTTTACAATTATTAAAATGTATTAACACGTTTCCAGTTACATTTAAATTTCTGTTGTCGCAATTTTGACTTATGTTTAAATTATTTGCATTCTTTATTAAAATGGTTTCTTCATCTATTAATATGATTTCAGTTTGGTTATTAATTTACAATTTTCTTGAAAAATACAATGTTTACTTATGCTTAATTCATTAAGATATTTAAATTCTTCATACTTATAATTGATTTTATTGTATTCTACTACCTTTTCTTTAATCGGTACTATTATTTTTAGTTAAATCTGTTTAAATTCTTTTGGGATTTTTATTGCAAATATAAGAGTATCATTCTTATATTTAGTAATGCCTTATTTAATATTTTTCATTTTATTCAAATCTATATTGTATCTTTGTATCTCCTCATCTGTTAAGATGTTAGGATGAATTAGTTCCTGTCTTGCCGATGCTACATTATCTTGTATGTGCTCTATTTTTTCTTTTATTAGTCGTACTTTAAAAAGCTGATCAAAAAATAAATTCTATTCAATAGTTCGACTGGATACATTGTTTAGTTGTCGCAAAATTATTTCCCTGTCTTTCTTAATAATATCTTTAAGCTGTCTAAATGTTCTGTTGAAACTATTATTTATTATAATTTGCTGGTTTAAATTACTAATTGAATTGTGGTTATTGATTTCTATATTTTTAAGTTGGTTTTCAATGTCTATTCTATCTTCTTCGTCTAATGTACCGAAAAGCCACTTTGATGCTTTTCCTACAATGTTAATTAAACCTCTTCTCTTTCTATTATCTCTCGGAATATTTGTTTTTACTATATTTGTTAAATGTATAAGTTCTGTTTTAAGTAGTTCTTTGTGTTGTACGTCAAGTCTGTTAATATTTAATGCTATGTCATTTAATAAATTTATTATGTCTTGTGGTTTGATCATGTGAATGATAATGTCTGTCTTAACGACTATGTCGACGTCATTAAGTTTGATTTGAGTAAATCCTGTTTGTTCCTTTATGTCGTATATATGTAAGAGTCCGTTAGTTGGCATTATTAGTACGAGTAACAATGTCATCGTGAAGAGCTGAAAATTTTGGTTGTCGTTTAATATTAGTGGTATGAACGTTTGGTAATTTGCTACGCTTAAATTTAGGTTGATGTTTATGCCTAACTGCCTTATAGTTTTTTATAAATCCTGTGGACCTCTCTTCAATGTAATCTTCGCGATTTTCGCGATATTCTTTTCTTTTTTTGACCTTAAGTTTTGTCTAACCTTTTCAAGATCTATTCTTTTCGATTGAACTTCGCTTGGAGTTGTTTTTATTGTGGAATGTATTCTCTCATTATAGTTTCGTATGGCCTTTGTTATTAATCTTTTGACTGATATGTTTTGTTTATTTAATTTTAAAATTCTACATTTTTCTAATATGGTGTTATGAAATCGTTCTATGTCAGAATTTCCGGTGTGACTATTTGGTTTGGTAAAATGTATTTCTACATCTTCCTCTTGTAAGAATTCTTTGATGTGGATTGATTTGAACTCGTTATCAGCTATAATCTTTTTAGGTTTTCCTACTTTAGCGAAGTGATTCTCTAATTCCTCTACTATTGTAATATGATTCCTGTCTGAAAGATAGTACGCTAACCCAAATTTCGAAAACTTGTCGATAATTGTTAGAAAACTACACTTCATTATGACAAACGTATCTACATGAATTATTTCATTAAGATCTGTTGCTGTTTCGGTTAGTTGAAATTTTGTTTTAATTGGTTTTCTATCATATTTAACTTGTTGGCATATCTCACATTGGTTTATAACTATTTGAATTATTTCTTGTAATTAAGGGTAATAAATTTTGTGTTTAATAGCACTGTAAGTTTCCTGAATTCCCGAATGTAAACTTTCCTTCACATGATAGAGTGATATTTGTTTTACTACTTCTACTTCGGTTTTGATATCTTGCGCTCTAAAAGAACATTTAACAAATTTAATTTGGCTATCGTCTGAAAACATTTCTCTTAACTTTTCCTAAACTACGTTATATTGATGATCTGGTAATTCTGAAATAATACCTATTTTTCCTTTTTTTATAAAAGCTTTAAAGATATCGGCTAATCTATCAAAGTCATATTCTGCTATGTATATTATTCGTTTTCCATGAATGGTTTCAATTTCTTGGGTTTTGTTGTTAGTTAGAATTATTTGAGTTTTATATTTATTCACTATTTCTTCTTTGATTGGTATGTGGTCCATGAGTTCTTGTCTGCTAAATGGATCGTCTCATCTGAATTATTGTCTTCCATATTAAATACAAAATCGGATATTGAGTCATTTTCATTACATTCAAGTGAAAAATTGTCTGTACTATGGGATTGTTCTTCTTCTTCCTTATTATGAGTAACGTCCTCGTTGGGCTTAATTCTACTCAGAAAATCCGCTACTCTGTTTTCTTTACCTTTCAAATATTCGATTTCAAATTGATATTCTCCTTGCTTTAAGAGCCATCTCTGATGTCTTGGAGAAAGATCCTTACCTTTGTATTTGGCATGCAAAAATTTAATCGGTTGGTGATATGTACAAATCTTAAATTTATTCCCATAAAGATATGGTCTAAAGTAGTTTACAGACCACATAATTGCAAGAAATTCTTTGTCCGTGGCTGAATAATTTTTTTCGTGATTATTCAGGGTTCTCGACGCGAAGCACACAGGATGTCCCTCCTGAAATAAAACTGTTCCTATTGCATAATTAGAGGCGTCTGTTATTAGACAAAATTTATTTTGAAAATTAGGATATTTTAAAATTGGATGACTGGTTATAAGAATTTTAAGTTTTTCAAAGGCTTCAATATAATTAGGGTCGTTTAGGTTGATTTTGCTATTTTTCTTTAAATATTTGGTAATAGGCTGTGCTATTTTAGCATAGTTTTTAATAAATTTCCTGTAGTATCCTGTGATACCAAGAAAACTTTTTATTTCTTTTTGTGTTGTGGGTAGCTTTAACTTTTGGATTACCGATATATTTTCGGGATTTGGTTTTAAACCTTCCTTTGTTAGGACGTGTCCTAAGAATTCTGTCTCTCTCTTCATAAAATTACACTTGTCGATTTGAATTTTTAATTGTTTTGATTTCAATACATTGAATATATCGGTTAATGATTTAATATGCTCTTTTAATGTTGTACTAAAAACTAGTATATCATCAAGGTATACTACACAGGTTTTATTTATGTAATCTCTCAGAATATCATTCATGAGTCTTTGTGAATGCCGCTGGGGCATTTTTCAAACCGAATGGCATTCTGATGAACTCATGTAAACCGTGAGGGGTGACAAAAGCTGTCTTTTTTCTGTCTTGTTCTTTAATTAGCACCTGATGGTATCCCTTAGCAAGGTCCAACGTTGTAAAATACTGTGCCTTACCTAACTTATCCAAAATTGAATTAATGTTAGGTAATGGAAACTTGTCGTCAACGGTAACGGCATTCAGTTTCCTGTAGTCAATCACAATTCTGAATTTTTTTTTACCTGAGTTGTCCATTTTCTTAGGAACAACTATTAGGGGGCTGGGATATTTAGAATTACTTTTCCTTATAATTCCTTGTTCCTCCATTTCTTGAATTTGTTTAGGTACCTCTGCCTCATGTTGAGGTGGATACCTATATAGTTTGGCGTTGATTTGTTGATCTGTTATTGTGACTATTTCGTGTTCTATTTCTGGGGTGCTAGTAAGCTTATCTCCCTCCTAAAAGAATAAGTTCTCAAATCTTTTCATCAGTTTTTCGACTTCTTGTCGTTCTTCTTCATTTAAATGATCAGTATTGATGTGTTTTATATAGTTATCAAGGGGTTCAAGTAAACATACTTCATTCACTGTATATGGATGATTAATAAACTTTAAACTTTGGTTATTTAAGTTGATGGTTTTTTCATCCAGGTTTATTAAAGTGTTTAAGTTGCTTAATAGATCCGTACCAATTATAAATTGGTATGTTCTATTACAAAGTCTTTTTA
Organism: Volucella inanis; assembly: GCA_907269105.1. Lineage (NCBI taxonomy): Eukaryota > Metazoa > Arthropoda > Insecta > Diptera > Syrphidae > Volucella > Volucella inanis. The sequence goes on from OU026158.1 coordinate 19,018,299, forward strand.
CTTTCCATCTTATTCGAGCATTAAAGGGGGCTCTTAATTCCTCAGGTACGGGTGTATGTACCTCAAATTTTATACTATCTTTACCAGTAACTGTTGTAAAATATATTGGTTTAATAGGAATTTTAGTAAATTCATCTAGTCTATCGTCAATTATACTTAGAGTTGAACCGGTATCTACTAAAGCTAAATATTTGTTTTTATTAATGGTTAAATGAATTTGTGGTAGATCGTCCGAGGCTAATTCCAAAAAAAATGAGCATTATTTACTTCCGAAGTGTATTCATCATTTTTGCTTTGTTTATAGTCATTGGGACTCGTTGGTTCTGTTCTTTGTTGAGAATCATTCTGTTGGTGGCGATATTGGCCCGAATGGTTGCTCAAATTGTCTAACTCTGGTGATTGCCTCTTTTTGTTATAAGTTTGCGATTTATTTTCCACATTCCCTATCTCCATGGGTTCAGGTCTATGTGAGTTTTGATTGTATTGTCGTCTCTGGTCTGAATTATAGTGTTGTCTAGATTGTCCTGACTTATGGTATTGTCGGTTTTGCCCTGAATTTCCCTGGTGTTGATAATCTTTTTTATGATATCCCTAATTTCTAGTTCCCTGTTCTTGATTGTCATGTCTTCGACTACTATTTCTACTTTCTTGTTTTGGATTATTGAATTTATTATGTTTTTGTTTCCTAAATTCATACCTAATGCATGAATCCTCAAACCGTCTTTTTCTCATAATTGAAATTATTTCACCTAAATCTGTTTTATCATATATTTTATCTAAAAGAACCCCTTGTGTCATTTCTTTCACCGTATGTACTAGGAGACTTTCTACACTTGTTAAATCAATACTTTTATCTTCTTTATAATAAACCCTAAGCTCATCTGTTTTATATTTAATATTTTGAATTTTACTAGATAATTCACTTACATTTGTAACTTTGAGATTGGTGATCCTTTTATATATTTCGGATGGCTCCACATCTGGTCTATATCGAAGTTTGAGTGTTCCCTTTATTAGTTCCAAATTATCCGGTTGTGGTAGATTTATGATTGTGTTTTTTGCTTCTCCTTGTATTTTTTCGTAAAAGATTGCCTTCACCATACATTTCTTCAAGTTTTCTTCTTCGACTCCTGATAAGTAGTACATTACGCTACTTATGAATGAATTGATGGTAATTTCACCTTGTCCGGTGAACGTTGACATATGCTTTACTTCTCTTAATGCTTTCTCTGTATTTTCTCGAGATGCTGTTCTTGCTTGTAAAGCTTGGAATGCAGCGGCTAATTGTTCCAATTGTTGGTTCTTTTGTTGCAATTCGGCTGCTAATTCTTCCATTGTTGGTTCGTTTAATTCTCGTCTGTTATTTTTGTAAAATTTTGTTTTGTCTTTCTTCATAAACAGATTCTTTTGCACTTTTATCCTAGCTGGAGATGGTTCATAAGCGGTAAAATGCCTATTAGAACACTGTGTTTTTTTTTTTTATTATTTTTTTTTTTCGATATTATTTCACTAGCGTTTAATCACTATTTTCACACTGTGTACTGGTTCGTTATCACTGGATAATTCTTCTTAGAACTATCCTACCGACTGCGCCAAATAAATAATGTTTGATTTGTATCGAATAAAAAAAAACTTTATTTAAGAAAAAGAACTTAATTTTACTTACAAGGTTAATAACGAACTGCTCTTAGAATGCTATCTTAGGTCTACTTATACTCTATGAAATGTTTGCTCAGCTTTTTCTGCATTCCCACAGGTTTGCAAATGCAAGTGATCAGCGGAAAAAGTCTGGGAAGATTTCTGTAACTTAATATCTACTTGGTTCTCATATCTTTCAAAATATTTTCGATATCTGAGTAAGCTGACTTATACATTACTCGCGCGCACCAAGGGGATATGAATACCATTTTACTGACTTTTCTCCAGGGCGCGGACGGGTGGTGTAGTAGTTTGAAGCTTAGGTGTATTAGGTTTCGATATTTTTCCCAGAGGTGGTTGTCAAACTGGACGTGACGAGCCAGTGCATTCTCAACTAGTGGGTCTTAGTACGTGCTAGTTGTTAGTTCGTTACATTTTAGCCCAACCAGCAACAACTCCAACATCAGTGTTATGCCTTCATGTCAGAGTTGACGCCGACGGGATTTTCATATAACTACATACAAATTCTATGAAAAGACTTTTTCAAAGAATTGCCTTGCACGGGATTCGAACCCGTGACCCTCTGCTTGAGGAGTCTATGCATATACCTCTACACCACGGCCACCCCCACGGTCTTGACATGGTACCAATGGAGTGCGCACACTCGTATTATTTTTTTTAGTTATTTATATCTTTTTTGTGTGTTTTCTGAAAATTGTAATATGAGGGTTCACTTTATTCGACATACGATCCGTTGCACTCTAGAGCTAAATTACAACCGCCCCCTGTCTACTGACAGGCTCTCATATAATGTTACCGCTTTACAATTTTTATTCATTGTTCGGTAAGTGAATCTGCCTTCTAATATATCACTTAGCACAACTACCCCACACCATACAGCCGTACAGTAGAATACCATAGATTGGAAAATCGTCTTATGAATTATCATTTCATTATCGTTTGAAAGTAATGATTTCCTATCAATAAAGGGATATAGCATTTGTATAGCTATTTTAACATTATTAATTGTTTCTAAAACAGTCAGTTTTTTATGAAGAAAAATGCCCAGGCTTTCATGCTATTAGGTAGCCGTTGATTCTTAATTGATTAGCTGGCAGAAAGCAAGGCCTTCTTTTTCGGGTGAAAAATATAGCTTGGATTTTTCCACGTCCAGTTTTATTTTCCACTTGGACAGATAGCTTCGCAATATTTCAATTGCATTTTTTAATACGTCTTATTGTTGAGACCGAACTCATGCGAAGAAAGTATAGCGATATTATCAGAATAAGCAGATATTTCACAATAAGGAAGATTTGGGAGATCAGTGTGATATAAAAATGATATGAAGATATGACCCCCTCCCCCAATCTCTCAAACAAAAAACTGCCACCCGAAGATAAAAAGTGCAGTAATAAAGTTGAACGAACTCAGTTAAAAGTGGTCTGTTGCGACTGTAGTAAAATCCATCACGCGAAATGTGTTAACATGTTGCCGGTTGATTTGGAGATGTTGAAACTGCGTAACCACAAAATGTCGCGATTCGCTATCTGGTGAAGCCTTTGCCAGTGTCAGTAGGGGCATAAGAATTTCATCTCCAAAAGAATCAAATTCATCTCTCGAAGAATCGGCCATTACACTGATGATGATTTACAAGGAACTGCAAGATATAAAAGATGCTCAAACAATACAAATAATGGAGCTTCAAAACAAAAATAAAGAGTGCGAACAAAAAATCCAAGTGCTGAAACATAACGTCAATTACCTCTAGAACCTGCTGATTGCAAACGACTTTGAAGTATATAATATTCCTCATTAATCGCCAACTTCTCTACCAGCGATTTGGCGCTAAAATTCTTTCGTGATGGAATCAATGTGGGTATAACAGAGAACGGCACGAGTACGATAACTCTATTGATAACGGTATTTTGTAGAGGATTTAAAAACTAGTATTTTTTACTATGGTAGCGGGGGGGGTTAATCTCGTCCCCTTTAGGAGTTATGGGCAATTTAAAAACAAATGACTTAAGATGGGAAAAAATTATTAAAAAACAACAAATTATTAAAAAATACAGAATATGAAAGCCCGAAACTTGTTCTTTAATATAAAATTTACATCAAATTATTCGTGTGAATAGTTTTTGAATAATTCACATTCAAACTTAAATTCTTGGTAAAAAATTAAAAAAAAATTTTTTTTTAATAATATTACTCAAAATTGTGAAATAATGTGCCAAATTGGTTTTTTGTATTCAATTCTGAATCGAATTCTGTCAAATGCACTGGATGGATCATTTTCATTGTAAGCCGAATCCCAAAACTCGTACGAGAGGTATTCTATAGGAAGATTCATCGTGAGGTTTGATTTTCAATAGGCTTTTTTTGACAGATCATGCGTGACTCCTATCAAACTGCTTTGTCGTTTTTGTTCAGTATCGTTTGTCAAGTTATCATGAAAAGACTCAAACCACAACAGCGTCTCCAAATTTTTCAGCTGTATTACGAAAATCAGCATTCTGTGATATAGATATATAGCTCGGCCTATTCGACAACTTGTCGTATTTTACGTGAGGATCTCGGCGTAAAAGAGTACAAAATTCACTTGTGCAAGATTTGAAACCAGGCGACTTGAATTTGTGTCATATTTTCAGTGAAAGGACTCTGGAAAAACTCAATGAAAATCCGGTGTTTTATTGTGAAATTTTGTTCAATGATGAAGCCCATTTCTGGCTCAATGAATACGTTAATAAACAAAATTGCCGTATTTGGGCTGATGAGCAACCCGAAGAGTACCAAGAACTACAGTTACATATATTAAAAACAACGGTATGGTGTGGTTTATGAGCTGGTGGAATTATTGGTTCATATTCCTTCAAAGATGAGGCAAATCAGAATGTTACTGTCAATGGTAACCGTTATCGCGCCATGTTAATGGACTATGTGCTTCCTAAAATTCAAGCACATGGTCTCGGTGAGCTCTGGTTTCAACAAGACGGCGCTACGAGCCATACAGCGCGTGAAACAATGGACTTGTTGAGAAATAATTTTGGTGAGCACTTAATTTCCGTTTTGCTACGGTAAATTGGTAGCCTAGATCGTGCGATATCACACCTTTGGACTATTTTCTCTGGGGATATGTAAAGTCTCTGGTCTTCAGGAATAAGGCAGCTACGATTGACGCTTTGGAAGCCAACATTTCTCATCTTATCCGCGAGATACCAGTCACTATATGTAGTGTAGTGGTATGTGCATAGACTCCTCAAGCAGAGGGTAGCGGGTTCGAATCCCGTGCGAGGCAATTCTCTAAGAAAGTCTTTTCGTGGAATTTGTATGTAGTTATATATAAATCCCGTCGGCGTCAACTCTGACATGAAGGAATAACTTGGAGTGTTTGCTGGCTAGGCTAAATGTAACGAACTAACAACTAGCACGTACCAAGGCCCACTGGTTGAGGATGCACTGGCTCCAGTTTGACAACCACCTCTGGAAAAATATAGAAACCTACTACATCTGAGTCTCAAACTATTACACCACCCACCCGCGCTCAAGTGAAAAAGCCAGTAAAAGGGTATTCATATCCACTTGGTGCGTGCGCGGAATAAAAAAAAAAAAAATAAAAATAACGAGTCGCCCAAAATTGGACCTTCCAAACGTACCACATTAGACGTAGTCGTGGTTATGATATCATTATATATGCAATATATAATTATATCATGCAATATATGTTGCATGTACTATAAAAGGCCTTATGTCTTACTTGTACTGTATTGTTCTAAAAAAGATATGGAATACTCAAAGCACATAACATATTATTAAAAGCAATAAAAAAAAACAAAAGAATGTAACTATTTTCCACCTCTATAAGCCATTATGTGTCTTACATGGCGATTTCAACTGACTCGTGGAAGGCACTGTACTATATATTATATATATTTGTATTATATCGTAGAAATAATAATTAAGGTAACAAAATAATAAGTGTCATTCCACAGACTTATATAATACATGTATTTGAATATACAAAGTTTTTGTGGGGATTTTGTTTTTACTGAAAATATATGCAATTTAATTCATTAGAAGCTTGTGATAAAAATAAATTGAAAAATAAATAAAACTACAAAAAAGTAGAAATAAGTTAAAGCGCATACTATGTTATGTAGGTATGTATTATGTCAAAGAGCCATCTTTCGACTTTATTTAAAAATAAGTTTCGTATGGTAATCAATTAAATAATGTAGGTTTTGATATTGAATAAAAATATCTAAAATGAGTTTTACTTGAAACCGATATCTGAAAGTTATGTATCCGCTGCACATGAAAAACAGTTTGAGTATTTTATGGAATACAGATGCTGTAGTCATACTGAAGTTGCTGTTTGTTTTTGAGAACAAATAATTGTAACAAAAATATTGTGATAACCAATGAAAATGTTATAAGCGCCATCTATATGTGAAAACCAGAAGACGCATCTATTGGAAGAATAGGTGAAAGTGTCTGATAGTTGATGCTGTATGTTCTCTACCTGCTGGCTGGTACAGAATGTTCTCGAAAGATGGCAAGGAGTGTAAATACCAGTATGAATAGAGATAGAGACGAGCCTTAAAGTGAACTTGTAAAAGTGATTAAGTGCTTTAATTAAAAGATAAAGGAAACTTATTGTTCTTAAAAAAGGAATGAATTGCAAATTGTATTTGTATTGAATAATTCCTGGTGTTGTTAGACTAGTTGTCTTCCAAGGGATGAGTCTTCTGCTTTTCAAATACAGATCGTGCTGTTCACATTTTAAGTGGATATCACAATATAAATAAATTTGAACAACGGAAATTGCCTTGTAAAACCAAATATAATATTTATATTGGGTTTTCCATTAAGGACTATTTATTTTTATTTTAGTAATATATTCTAATAATTTTCAAACCTTGCTCGTTCGAGTACTGAGCCAAATTGAAGACATTGACAAGCAAAATAGTAATGATAGTTCACAAAAAAAAAAAACAAAAACAAAAAAAAGTATCGTTCTTAATGGAAAGCCCTGTGGCAGGTGTCTTTATTGAACTTCCTTGTATAGAACATTCTTGGTTTGACCCTGTAGCTCAAGAATTGTTAAACTGTCAGGAGAGCTCACTCTTGAGGCAGTAGCATAAAACTGGCTATGGGAGAAACAGACTGCCCTGAGATTACTGCTTAAGATTACACTGACCAACTGGCCTTGGGATTTATTAATTGCCCTAGTAAAGCAGAGTTTGACAGAGAATTAAAATCATTTAAACTGAAAGTGCTTATCCGATCAACAACAACAAATCAATAGAGTTCGTGGATTGAAGATTCCTTCCCGCTTCTAGTGAATATTGTTTTGTACAAAGATTTAATCTGTAGTCTAGTGCCGTCTAGCTTAGGAGGTAACAAATTTCGCAGCAGCATTATTTTGCAGTCCCGGCTTTTAGATACAGATTGTGGGGTGGAATTCTTGTAGGATTGTGTAATCGGGTTGTATCTTCCATATTACTTTTACTACAGAGTTCACTTAACAATCTCAGTTGGTTGTTTTTTCAATAACGTGCTATTGATATTGGGCGCAGTGTTATTCTTCTTAGAATTTCGCAGCAGCTCTTTCTTTCAGCCAAGCTGAATGTTTTAAGATGAACTCTCTGGAACTGGGTAAATTAGATAGTTTGAAACTTCGTACAAGTCTTTTGTTATATTGACTTTGCCGTTTTCTTCTGAAAAGGCCGAGTCATACCAAGGCTTTTGTTTTGGCCTGATACTCTTTATCCGATAAGAGATAAAGGATCTCATTTCAAAGAGAACAGTGTCTATGATAACATCATCAGCGGCGTCCACGTCAATATCGAGAAAACATAACGATCAGGTGCAATTCCTTAAAAAAACTGTTAAGTCTGCTCCAATTGGCAATACGGGAAAATGCTTACGGCAATTTTTCATCTTTGCATCTTTTCTCCAACTGTGTATTCCATGTACGAGAAATTAGCTATGCAGCACATCAACAGTGTATTTATCAGGGTGAGAAGTTAAAGACAAATCCCGGCTCCGTTAACATTATGACATTGACATTGTTTGCACAGCCATAATCCTCTCCTGCAGCCATGACAGGACTTGTGTCTGAGGCCTCTACCACCTAGAACCTACTTGGACCGAAAATGTGACCTTTAGTCAAAACATGGATCATTTTTTTAATTTAATACTCAAGCTATTATATCATATCTGTCATGAGGCTTTTGTCCATGTTTTAAGGCATCTCCAATAGCAGACCATTTCGGGTGACATGTAAACGTAACACATTGGGGCCTAAAGATGAACATAGTTTTCCGCTAGCAGCTTAATCTGGTTGCATCTTATAAAGCTAAGCTTTTCTGGCTCTATCTTGTGGTACATATCAACCAGAAACTCTTTGAAAATACTACAATACAGCAAGATGTAGTTTTGTTTACCTTGTCTTTCCATTATTCTACCCGTATAAATTTGAAACGGATACCGTTTTCTTGCGAGGTGCTGTGGATATTAGGTCTTCTCCATGGGGAACATTAGTGGGTACTTAAAAGCGTCGTATGCAAGATGAGTTTCACTGATCCGAACCAAATTTGTGTGTCTGCTGTGAATAACTATGTCACGTTTTACAAAATCCTGGCCCACAATAACCAAACCGACTTCGCTTGTTGTTGGTGCGTAATACTGACATCTACGTTCAACTCTAGGCTTCCTGTCAGCATGAATAACAATTTTAAAATCCTGTCCTTCCGGAACCATTTCCATTGTCGTTTTAAAACCTCGTATACTCGTATATGGATTGCTATCAAGAAGACATTTTTGAAGTTGACAACTTACCCAGGTTTTACTACCTTAATGAGATTACAACCAATTTCTACTTCTTTTTCGTCGCTGGGATGGTAACAAACTGCCTATTCTGTGGGTTTAAAAAGTCGCAATATACTTTCTTTCTTATCCCTTTTTCTCCAAATGAAGTCATGTGGAAACATCCGTCGAACTTTCTGATATTTGTTAGAAAATGCTATAAGCCAGGGTGGGTATGAGTAGGGAGACTGTGGAATGGTGCAGGAATCTGTTCAGTAGAAGAAACATGAACCTTGCTGCAGGATGAGCATTCAATATGCTAACCAAGAGAAACAACTTTGCTATTACTGTAGTCTGTACTATGGTCATATTTAAATTTTGATAGAGACTTTTTTCCACGGAATCAGTTGTCTTTTTTCATTGTAGCTTCGAACCGAATAATTTTTAACTTCGGTATGTTTTTTTGAGTATTGGGAAGTTAGGGTTTGCCTTATGGTATCTTTTAAAAGCGTTTCTATGAACCTCAGGATCTTTATCAATGTATTTTTGAACAGGCTCTCTATGAACTTCAGATTTTTTTTTTTTTTTTGTTTTTTGACAGATCCTCATTAAAAATTAGCATTTTGTTCTTTATATTTTTTTGTCTTTTTATTCTGTTGTTGACACTTGAGCGTCGATTTTTTCTTCCCATGGCTTGAATTATTTAGGGAAATTACCACAGATAAAGAGGCAGAATTAAGTAAGATTGGAAGGACACTGAAGTAGAGGATATAAAAAAGTTTCTAGGTATAGTTATGTACATGGGTATTTTAAAATACCCATCTATATCACTATATTAGAGTAAGGACAACTTCTATAAAAACATTTATCCCGGAAATAATGTCCCGCAACAGATTCCAATTGCTTCTGAAGTTCATACATTTTGCGAACAATTCAGCAGGCGAAAGCAACCGTTTGGGAAAAATAAGTGGCTTATTGGAAATATTGGAGCAGAATTTTGTCATTGCTAAGACCCCAGGAGAAGTACTGGCTGTAGATGAGTCAATGATTCCCTGGCGTGGAAGACTTAACTTTCGCCAATACAATCCGGGTAAGTCCAACAAATACGGAGTCAAGGTTTATAAACTCTATATATATACACTAGCAGTATTTATGCCGGAAAAAATTATTCATACAATCAGAGAGGAAAACCAACACCTTCATCTTCGCACAGCACTCAAATTGTTAAAGATCTCGCAGAAAGGTATTTGGACAAGTAAAAAAATTTGCTACAGACAATTTTTATACATCTGTATCCCTTGCAAAATTGTTGCTCAGCCGTAAAACGCATCTTATCGGAACTATTCGGAAAAATAGAGCTGGCAATCCAAAAGATGTTGTAGCTAAGCTTCGCAAACACGAAACTATTGGCCGGGAGTGTGCTGCTGTGATTGTTTCCAAATGAAGAGATAAGCGCGATGTTTTGATGTTGAGCACAAAACACGGTCTGGAAGAACGTTCGACTGGAAAAAGAACTCGTAATGGCCAGGATATAAAAAAACTTGAAGTGATCTTAGAGTACAACCAAGCTAAACAAGGAATTGATGTGTCCGACCAAATGGCTAGCTATTTCACGCCATTACGAAAAACAATCCGGTGGTATCATAAGATTGCTTTTGAGTTATTGTTGACAGCAGTTGTAAATGCTTTGGTTATTTACAAAAGGCACAAAAACATACAAATTGGCCAGTTTAGACAATCCATTTGTGAAAGTCTTTGTGGCGTAGGGGTTGAAGAAACTCAATCAGGACATATCAGACAACATCAATTGAAGGAATTTGAAACCGTGGATAAAACAAACAGAAAAACAAGAAAACGATGTTTTAACTGCTACAACGAGCTCAGCAAAAATGAAAGAAGAACAGCCGCTGCAAAAAAAGCATAAAAATGTCAACTTATTGCAATTCTTGTGAGGGAAATCCATCATTCTGCCTTGATTGTTTCAACAAAAAACATTAGTTTTTTTTTCAAATTATCTTTTCTTACTTTTTTATTTTACTAATGAAGTCAATTTATTACTTTTCTTTTATTTATATGTAAAATTAAGCTGTATGTTACAAAAAAACCCATTGCGAGAAATAGGCCAATAAAACCCATAATTTTTCCAAAAATGTAAATTTTGCCTTTTGTACTATCAAAAACGGACTTTCTACTAGGTGCCAAAGAAAAAAAAAAAAAATCTTACTAGCAAGCCACATAAAAAACATCGATTCAGAAATGTACCGACTGTGACCACCAGTGGGTCATGGCATCCTGGAAAACTTTAACGTGTCCCACCGGTGGGTCACATGGTAGTCAACGTGTTAAGACTAATTTGGAGGAAAACTGGAATCCTTACAGATCCCTACAGGTCCTACAATGAGTCGAAAGTACGGACTCTCAATCTTCCAAGTAACCTACTCGAAACCAGCTCACAACCAGCTTCTATTATGAAACTCCTAGTGAGCTGAGAAACCACTGGGGTGGTTATAAACTATAGCATATAGAAGTAATAGTTTTCTATAATGGTAACAGAGTTAAAAGTAACAGCTTACTTTACAGAAAAAATATGAATCAACTTGGGCTTATTATAGACAACTTCCAAGATGTTATTACTCAGCTAGAAGAAATAAGGGTTAACCTTATCAAGCTGCCAACAGAGAGACGTATGTACCCAGGAAATCCCTTCTAGGCAGTACGAAAAGGCAAAGAACCTATGGACTCCAGCGAGACTAGAAAAAACTAGACGAAAAAACTGCCGTCCAATTCCTGCCAAAACAGAAGTTGGAGTTCATCAAGAAGAACGCCCCGTTTAGATGAAGATAAAACGAATGCTGAAGATCTTGAAGTTACAGCTGAACCAACTGCTTACGAAGCACCGACGGCTACAGGTGTGAAACCGGAACAACTTAATACACTCAATGCACTTGAGTATCAGCATCTGACGTCATCGCATAAATCCCAGACAACCGAGTCTCTTGCAAATGGCGATAACTGCAATGAGCAGCTTATCACAGCTGGCGGTTACGAGCAACAGCCCCAAGTCCAACGAATTGACCAATTGGTGTCCACGTACATCATTAGTCCCACACAGCAACCACAACCACACCTATTAATTCAACAGGACAACAAAAACCCAACCGAAGCACTTCTAAGTACACGCAATCGCCAAACTCATGCTAGAGCGAGAGAACGCTTCACATGCCGCAGGGACGTGGGCGGAAGGAAGTGGTATCAAAATTCCAGAAGTTAACGTAAAAGAATATAGTAGTGATATCACAAAGTACCGTGAATTCAAGGAGAACTTCGTTTCACTGGTACAAAAGAGCCGAACGTCCAACATTGATTGCTTCGCTCTACTCAAGTCGAAGCTAACTGGGAAAGCATTGGACACAATTAGTGACTTAGATTTAACTGGAGACAACTATCCAATTGCCTGGTTACATTGGACCGAACGTTTGAGAATCCAAGGCATGCGGTTAAATTAGAACAAAAGGCTATGTTAGCTCTACCTCAATGACCAACAATCCCAGGAAATGCAGAGTCTATAATAGTATTATACAACGCATTATACATGCATTCTACTAAAGAACGGGTCTCCAATCTCAAAATAAACAAGATAAATGGAGACCGGATCATGGCATATTTAATCCTTCGAGGCTTTGATCCTGTCACACGTGGCAGAATGGACAATTTTGTAAACTGTAAGACCAGACTTCCCACCTTAGAGGAAATGAAAGATTTCATGTTCACGGAACATCAGCACCATCTAGATCAAGACGACAACCTTCGATTTACTCAGAGAATGCCTAAAAAGATTTAATTCCGCAAACCAGAGTACATGTTAGTCTCCAACCCAATAAAGAAGGAGCAGAAGTGACAAAGAAGTATTTAATTTGCAAAGAACAACATCCAGTAATAGACTGTCCAAAGTTTGCAAATTAAAGCACTGGTCGTTAAACGAAGTACTGAATTACTCCCAAATATGTCCAGTCACATTGCTTGAAAATCGTCCTTTGATAAGCCACTCGCAGACACACTTCAGCAAACCAGCCACATTCCTCTATTATTGGAAGATCCAGTATATTCTACGGTGATATGTCCAGGTCTGGAAAAGAAGGACAGGTTGTTACTTTAAATACCTACCTTGGTGGGTGTATAGTTTCTGGAGACCCAGGAAACGGAAAAATTGAAAAACGAATTTCAACCTTTACAACACTCTCAGAATTCGCGGAGAACCTAGTAAATTTCTGAGACCTGCCCGTTACCGGAGTACACATCGGTGAAGTGTACAGAGAAAACTTATTCATTGAAAAACACTCTCGAGCATAAGAAAATGTCAAACAACTTTATAGAGGACTATCTCGCGTCAAATCACATGTCCCCATTACCCACTGAAAGGCAGCGAGACGCTTATTATAATCAATATATCAGCATCATCCGTAAAGATGCTGTCACAACGAAATTAAGGAACGTATTTAACGCCAGCACAGAGGTTTGTCTAAGTCAACTCATCCATTCAGACCCGAAATTGCAATGTCATATTCTCGACGCTGTCTTCCAGTGTAAGCAATAAGAATTTGCCTACACCAGCAACATGCAACAAATGTTTGGAAAATTTCTGATACCTGAGGCATATCGGGAATCGGCTCAGATCCTCTTGCGCCCAAACAAAATACAAGCATTGGGTGGATTTTGGCTAAATACTGTGACTTATGGCGTGGAATGTGCACCATGACAAATAATCCGAACAATCCACCAGATTGCCGATGATAACGCATCGAATCTGAAGATCAAGTACATTATTGAGAACTTTATTTACATGGATGATCCGTTTTACGAAGCCTATAGCATTAAGGAATGGCAGGAACAAATCGCTAAGATTGCCTCAACTATAGAGGGCGGAAAGTTGTCTCTAACAAAATGGTCAGCCAATAACCCAGCAATCCTTCACAGTAGAGGGGATAGTAAAAAACTCGCCTCCTACAAAGAGGTCGTCGATTTAACTATAAAAATCCTGGGTATTATTTACAATTCAGTAGAAGACACATTCCTCATCCGTATCCCGAATCAAAACGAAGTAACATAGACTTGGGTTGGATCCTACCAGTTAGCATGCTCCTCCGGATATGCATACAAGAGTTGTGAATACTCAGTTCCGCAAAATATTTGAAACCTTACCTCAACTTAATGGCACCAGAATCGTGTGCTGGATGCAAGGAACCCAGGGTTCACCAATTCAGCTTATTGGATTTTGTGATACTTAAGGGGACAGCTACTCAGCAGTAATTTACAGTCGAGTAATAAATGAGGAAGCCTACACAACCCGATTATTAACAGCTGGGGATCGAGTTACACCACTTAAGAAACGAGCAAACAAAGACACTAAACTATGCACGATCCCAAAAATGCAGCTACGATTAGAAGGAATTGTGCTCCTAACCAAACTTCTTCACCAAGTCAGAAGTAGGTTCCACTATCCTAATATCGCGGTGATCGTATATATAGATAGTGAGGTAGCCCTAAGCTGGGAAGTAACAACAAGATCGACAACAAATTTGTTGTAGAAGAGTTGCCAAAATTCGAAAAGTCATTAATCCGGCGGACATACATTACGTCAAAAATACGGAAAATCCTGCTGACACAGCTTTACGTGGACTCACTCCCAAACATCCGACTAGCTGTCGACTTTAGTTTGAAGCTCCAACCTAGTTAATGGATGACCAGCTTCCACTCACTCCTTTCAAATACGATTATATGGAAATTATCATGACTCATGTTTCTTGAAATATGGTTGATAAAGAAAACTTTATTGAGAGGTTCTCCTGCCACAAAAAAGCAAACACGTGAGATCGGCCCAATCTCCGCTGAAGAAATATTTAATGCTAAAGCAAAAATCATCCGGTTTCAGTAGCATCTATCATTTAATACCGAAATAGGCCACTTCAAGAAATCAAAAACCTTTCAGAAGAGAAGCTGGTTGGCATTTCTAACTCCTTTGTTTAGTCCGGATGACAACATCCTTCGTGTGGGAGAGAGGATTTCTCTTGCCAACCTCCTGGAAAGTCATAAGCATCCAACATATTTAACCGAATTCCACTTGGTTGGTTTAGTAGTGCGCGAACCACACTTGGATCACCACAATTGAGGAAATTCTTTAACGGAGTACTTAATAAGGGAAGAATTCTGGATTCCTGCTATAAAATCGAGTGTAGAAATGGGTCCGGAATTGTCCCATATGCACTCGATTGAAGCCCCAAAATGTCCAACCGATTATAGGAGTTCTATCCAGGGAACGTATCACCACAGCTCTATCATTTATCGGTGTCGATTTGGACGGTCTTTTCTATATAAAAGCCAGCACAATAAGGTTCGATAAAATCATAAAAGTTTGGGTGGTGGTCTTTGTCTGTTTAGTTACCAAAGCTGTTCACTTAGAAATTTGCTCGGATCTAAGCACGGAAATGTTCGTGGCAGCCTTCACACGCTTCGCAAACAGACGGTGCTGGCCATCCCTGGACCTCTCAGATTAACCAAGAATGAGGCAAGATCACCAACAACAGACCAAGGACAGACTAGCGATCCAGGAGCTTGTTTGGAAGTTCAATCCATCCTACAGCCCTAACTTTGGCAGGCAATGAAAGGCTGCCGTTAACTCTACAAAACATCTAATGAAGAAAATGTCTAATAAAACTGATCTGACCTATGAAGAATTCAACTCCTTATTATGTCCCATCGAAGATATCTTGAACAGCCGACCATTACACCCAGAATCATCTAAAGCAGAAGACGCACCTGCCCTTATACCATTCCATTTCATCCCGCAACGGAGCTTCAGGAATTCTGTAATCGATGCAATTCCAGTAACTGCCGTCTCAATCACAAAACGCTAATTAAAACTGCAAAAAATTCAACAACACTTCTGGGAACATTTCCACCAAGAGTGCCTCCACCAACTGCAGAAGAAAAAAAAAATAGAGATTCCCAGCTTGAACACTCGGCATCGGTGATCTGGTATTACTACAAGAACCAAGTATTACTCCTGCCAATTGGAAAATGAGTCGAATTATTGAATGCTATACTGGCAATAAGGTAGATGTTCAGAAAGTGTTGTTAAGACAACCAAACGGAAGGTCGAGCATCGCGTAACAAATCGTTTGGTCACTCTTTTCCCAGAAGATGCCAAAATCGAGCCTGCAGTACGCGAAAGCAGTGGGCAGCATGCTTGCACCTCACCTCACTACTTTTATGATGACTGTCCCTCGCTACCTCAACAACTCAAGCCTTAGAAATCCAAACACTCACTCTAGGTATCCATATTCACCGATTGGGAGACACTTTAGTCAAATACTCCGACTTGGAGCTCTCGGTCAAAATCTGTTTGAATTTGACCGTCGATCTGATTACCATCGACAATCATGTGAAGGAATTCTACAATTACTGCCAACAATATCAGAACATCACCTATTCCAAGTTATATCAATACTGCCTTTCCCTAGAAGAAACTGTTAGACGCGAGGCCAAGAAGGAAGGAATCACTGCAGGCTACCTCAGTGAACGAACCAAGCGTTCCATTGGGCCTATAGTTCTAAAAGGAATTGTCACATACGGTCCGCAAATACTTATGACTGCCGGCATCGCATATCAAGCAGTAGAGAATTACTAAATAAAGCATCAAATTGTCAAATTAGAGAATAAAATAAAAAGGGTATTAGAAGTATCCCGCCTCATAACAGACATCAATTACCTAGAATCTAAAGCTTTTGACGTGCAACTTCATGTCTTGCTTGAACAGCAGCAGCAACTTCGGATTCAAGAGCAAATGAACTATTACTCAGCCAGCATTCAAATCCTTATCAGCGCTATCCATGCAAATTATTAGAATATCATCACCATCAAGCCCCTCGAAGCTCTACAGACTTATGTCAATAAGTTAAACAGAGGTTTGAACTTTTGCAGGCTGTCAACTATATCAAATGCAGCCGCACTATTTACGTTTAACAGAAAACGAGGGCCATCCGCCGAAATATGGTTATCGTGACGTTCAACATTCCTCTGGTCCAAACGAGAAATTTCTCTAAAAAGGCCATTATCAACGTTCCAACCATCGAATAACATGCTTTACTTTTGGACCATGGAGACTTCGTGCAACATATTGTGCTCAGTAATGACAAAAAAACTTCCTTCTATTCAACCCAAGCCATCGATCTAGGCCACGGAATCTATGAAAATGTTAAGGAAACATAACTTAATGACTGCTGGAAAGAAGTATTCAAAAGCCCCTCTTCCCCCTCGCTTTTGAACATATGCACCTTAGTGGCAGCCCGCACGGAATTTGATAAGGTATACCGATTGCGAAGAGATTAATTGTAGATTGATTGATTGATTGATTGTAGAAAAAGCGCTGACAAAGTCAATATCATATCGTTGCAAAAGTTAATCTGGTGAAATTCCCAGGTTGCAGAATCTCCAGAACCCAGTTTGATGTCATGTCTCCCACGGTACTTAGCAGCTACCATCTTCTGCATCGCTCTATTTTTAATCATCTACGCCTCTAAACGCCCCTGAGGACAAAAGTCAGAGTTTCCTACTGTCAGCTACCTCCGCAAAGAAGAAAAGATACCCGGAAGTTGGATACGGGCATACATGACTCACCGCGATACGGCACCTTACATAAACACGGACGAAGTTTGGATTTATAATTCCTTCGAGTTTGTTTATGAAAATTCACGATATTTTGCCCAATAAGCAATTTTTATAATTGGTATCCTCAATAGTTTATTTGCTTATTTGAATATCTTACGATATTGTACCCAATACCAACTTCCATAGTATTATCGATTTGTTTATTGGAATAATTTGTTGACCTGCAAATTTGCGAATTTGCTGATTGTTAACTTCAGTAGTTTTAAGTTCAAATAGAGTAAAGAAATTAAATGAAGCGTTAGTTCTTATGCCAAGTGCGGAGTGTATGTATGTATGTGTCTTATTAAATCGAAAGTTCTGGAAATATGCAAAGAAGTATGGAAAACTGGCTAGTACAGAATGTTCTCGAGCATAAATACCGGCATCGAACAGAGGTGAAATCAGTTCTAAAGTTGAATTTGTAATGTGAGTTAAGAGTTAATTAGATTAGATTAGATAAGATTAATGTGGGAGTTATATAAAGAATCCCAGATCACTGCGACCAAAGGTGGGCCTATTGTGATATCCTCCATTTAAGGCTCACCCATGATGCCGTAATTTTTTAGGAAGGCGGCTAGATCTTTAGGTGAGCTGGCAGCTATGTCCTCCGCTTCAAGTGAAGGAAGGAAGGAATCTACCTAGGTAACGTTGACGTCTTTTGGTTAAACTTTTGCTATGACATAGTATGTGTTCTGCAGTTTTCACGTCATCTTTGCACAGTCTGCATGTACCATATTATTTTGTGCTATGCCCATGGTCATCAGGTGTTCTTATTACACGGAAGTGTCCTGTGAGAAAATCTATGGTCACTTGAATCTGACTTCTACTTAGTTGTAGTAGTTGATTTATTCTTTTGTGGTAACAGCTTGGAAAAAAGGTTTTAGCTTGTCTGTTTAATTCGGTTTCTCCCCAGAAATGAAGCTTCTTTTCTCTAGCTAGGTCTTAATGCTTACTTTTATAGTGTTTATTTATAGCCCACAGAATGTTCTTGGCACAATGAATTGTGATGCGGATCCTTTCCTGGCTAATTCGTCTGCTTTTTCGTTGCCTTCATGTCCGCGGTGTTATGGCACCCAAATCCGATGAACTTTATTTGTGGTGGCCAGTTGTTGTAGGAGTTGAAGGCAATCGCAGACCAGTTTTGATTTTATATTAAAGGCGTTAATTGCAAGTAGGGCTGCTCTGCTGTTGGGAGAATATAAATGTTTTTGTTTGTTATATTTCTGTTTAGGCTCTCTCGAATGAAAATCTCTATGCATGGATTTCAGCCTGAAATACGGAGCTCCTTGTATCCATTGTAGCGTGAATGGATGTCTTAGTGTGAAGACAGCATACTCCGGCTCCATACATGTGAGTCCTTGGCAAATGTTGGTTTCACTTGTTCCCAGTTAAGTCTGAAAATGTAACTTTAAAGTTGTGCCGAAAGTTATATAAAGTCTACAACTTCGTGCGGTTTTCTAAGAGATGGCGTAACTTGTATTATTTCATTGGAACATGCGTTGGAAAGCTTTTGTCATTGCACGTCATTTCAGAATATTTCATTCATTTGAAGCGTAAACAACAATAATTTTTATTCACTCAAATATGTCGAACTTTGTGCCTGAAAAAGTGTTTTGAAGAAAACTGCTGCTGAAAGTCATCGTACTTTGGTGGAAGTTTTTAGTGAATATGCGTTAGCTGAGCGAACGTACCAAAAGTGGTGATTATGGCTTGGAAGACGATGAACGTCCTGGGCAGCCAAAAAAGTTTGAAGATGAAGAACTGGAAGCATTACTCTATGAAGATTGTTGCCAAGCACAAGAAGAGCTCGCAGAATCTTTGGGTGTCACTCAAGCAGCCATTTCAAAACGTTTAAAAGCAGCTGGATATACTCAAAAGCAAGGAAATTGGGTTCCACATGAACTCAAGCCGAGAGACGTCGAAAGGCGGTTTTGCATGTTCGAAATGCTGCTGGAACGCCATAAAAGGAAGTCATTTTTACATCGGATTGTTACTGGTGGTGAAAAATGGATCTATTACGACAACCCCAAACGCAAAAAATCATATGTGAAACCCGGCCAACCAGCCAAATCAACGGCAAAGCCGAATATCCATGGCGCGAAGGTAATGCTCTGTATTTGGTGGGATCAGATGGGTGTGCTGTATTATGAGCTGCTAAAACCGGGTAAAATCATCAATGGACAATACTACCGAACACAATTAATCCGTTTGAAGAGAGCAGTAGCCGAAAAACGCCCGGAATATGCGACCAGACACGAGGCAATGATTTTCCATCATGATAACGCTCGGCCCCACGTTGCTGTTCCGGTTAAGAACTATTTGGAAAACAGTGGATGGGAAGTCTTATGCCACCCGCCTTATAGCCCAGACCTTGCCCCTTCTGACTACTATTTGTTCCGGTCGATGCAGAACGCCCGCACTGAAATACGGTTCATATCAGAGCAAAATATCAAAAATTGGCTTGATTCATTTTTGTTCGCCAAGCCGGCGCAGTTTTTTTGGGATGGGATCCACAAATTTCCAGAAATATGGGAAAAGTCGTAGCTTTAGATGGGCAATACTTTGAATAATATTATTGTACATGTTTTTCTTAAATAAAAGTTCAAATTTAAAAAAAAAACCGCACGAATTAAAATATATACCCAATAATTCGTCTTTTTTGAATTCATAAAGAATTGCAGAATGAATTAATTTGAAATTGGATGTATCCCTTGTGCTGAGCATGATTCTTTCATGAAGAAGTGGTGGGATGTTTAGGATAACTTCAAGCGCAGCTATTGGTTTGTTTTCTTTGCACCAGTTGCGCAGACACAGTCTAGTCTCTGTTCGTAGAGGCCTACGATGCTTTCTGTCACCAAGCGGCATACGTGACGATAGTTCTCGTTATTGCCGTGTACATCCATAATGCCATTTTGTGATTAAGTCCCCAATTTTTCCCAGCAAGACACTTGCTAGTCCTTAGTGAAGTCCTAGCCTTGTCAATAGTCCTAGAAATATGAGAGTTCCACGTTAGTTTTTCATCCAGTGTGATTCCTGGATATTTGACTTCAATTGAGAACTCTATTATTTCACCGAAGAGAGTGACATTTCTGAGTCTTTCTCGCCTTCTTCTTTTAGTGAATCTAACTACCGTGCTTTTCTTGGGATTGAATTTGAAGTTGACTTTAGTACACCATTCAGTAACTAGGTTCAGAGCCCTCTAGAGACGATCCGAGATTTTGTCTTCGAATTTCCTACTGATTAGGATAGCAATGTCGTCTGCATATCCTTGAACATAGAAGCCATTATTGCTGAGAATAATCAACAGTTCATCATCATAGTAGGGGTGATAGTAGGGGTGATAGTAGGGGTGATAGTAGGGGTGATAGAAGGGGTGATAGTACTCCTTTTGTAGCTATATCACTGAGTTTATTGCTGCCTAATGAGATTTTTATTGTTTTGTCCTCTAGCATACGTTTTATCAATTTACATGTGGTGTCGTCAACTTCCATGCCTTTATACATCTGGGAGAATTCTGTGTTGGAAAATGCTCCTTTTATATCGAGAAAACAACCAACCGGTACCTCTTTATCACTGAAAGATTTTTTAATTCTTGTGGTAAGATTTTTTAGGGCGTACGAGTATGTGGTTGAATTTCCAGGTTGATAGGCATATTGATATTTGTGAAGGGGGTTTATTTGAAGTGTCCCGTCTCTGATATGTCTCTCGAGGATTTTTTTCTATAGTTTTGGGAAAAAAGGAAGTGAGACTGATTGGTCTATATGACTTTGGTAGTTCAGACGCTCTGCGTCCTAGGTATATATTTGATAGTAACCTTCTTCAACTTTTTTGGTCAATATGCCCACGCGAATATCCTTTGCTCTGTTAAAGTCCTCTCTGAGCGATCTATTTATCCTTATCTGGGTAGTGTTATCTGGGCTTCTGGAACTATCGTTGAGTCTGGAAAGTGTGTTTCGGCTGGGATCTGTAGAGCCTGTAGACCGTTTTCGGCGTATGTGCCGTCAGGTTAGAGAGTAATCGTATTTTATGCTTCTCCATGATTCTCTTTTTGTCCTACTAATTTGTTGGTTGTACATGTTGAGTGTATGTATATTTCCATTCACTATTACGATAAACCTGGTTGAGCTTTCTAGTCTCCGTTCTGAGTTTAGCTAGTTTTTGGTTTCAACAAGGGTAAGCCGATTGCCTGTTTTTTCTTTTTCTGGGCAAGCTTGATGAAAGGCAGTAGTGATTACCATATTGAGATTACCACTAGTTAACTCAATTTTGTCTATATCTCCTGATGTTTGAATTACATCTACCCAGGTTGTCCATAAGTTGCTGGCAATAACATGGGCTGAAAAGTCAGTGCCGTTTTATAGTAAAACACAAAATTTTTGCAAAATTCAACATTATTTATCAATATAGTGTCCTTCGATACACTGATTGAAATGATTTTGCAATCTTTCGATACCAGTTTTGTGGTACGATTTCGGTTTAGCCTCACAAAATGCCTTTGTTTCGGCGATTACTTCTTCATCAGTCTTAAATCTCTTTCTGGCGAGCATCCTTTTGAGGTCTGCTGAAACTGGAACAGGAAATAGTCGCTGGGGGCCAAATCTGGAGAATACGGTGGGTGAGGAAGCAATTCGTAGTCGAATTCATTCAATTTTGCCATCGTTTTCATCGACTTGTGACACGGTGCATTGTGTTGATGAAACAACACTTTCTTTTTCCTTAAATGCGGCCGTTTTTCTGCGATTTGGTCCTTAAAACGCTCTAACAACGCAATGTAAAATCGCTATTGATAGTCTGCCCCTTTTGAAGATAGTCGATGAAAATTGTTCCATGTGTATCCCAAAATACGGATGCCATAACCTTGCCAACCGACTGCTCGCCACTCAGCTTACTGCCGACTTGACTCTGGTGTGAAGTGATGGAGCTAAATTTTATCCATTGTCACATACTGACTCAAAAATTCGGCTTTATTTCGGTTGAACAGCTTAAAACACTCCTCTGAATCATCAACACGTTGTTGTTTTTGGTCGACTGTGAGCAAATGCGGTACCCACTTTGAACAGAGCTTTCGCATGTCCAAATATTCGTGTATGATATATCCAACACGCTCTTTTAATATCTTCAGAGCCTCAGCTATCTCGATCAACTTCACTTTACGGTCATTCGTAATCATTTTCTGGACTTTTTTGATGTTTTCATCTGAAACAGCCTCTTTTGGACGTCCACTACGTGCATCATATTCGGTGCTTGTATGACCACTTTGAAATTTTTCAATCCACTTGCGAATGATTCGTTCCACTTGTGCAGATTCCGGGTAACACTCATCAAGCCATTTCTTTGCATCGACTGCATTTTTTCCCATCAAAAAGCAATGATAAATCAACACACGAAATTGCTTTGAATTCATTTTTTTCAAAATAACAAAAGTTGCTTCACTCACAACGCTATATCTCGAAAAATAATCGTCCGACTGCTGTCAAATTTATACACCTATCTTTTGAAGATTGGTACTAACTGAAAATGGTATGGGTTTGATTCAAGTGCTGCCCTCTCTTAGAAACGGACTTTTCAGCCCATGTATTATATATCTCAGTCTGTGGATTTGGGTTGTCTGTATTTTTCAGATATAAAAGTGCCTTGTTCAAGGTCAAATAGGATGTGACAATGGTCCGACATTGGTGGTTCGGATGAGATACGTGAGTTCTTAATAAAGTTTGTGCATAAAGTGAGAACTAAGAAGTCTATCCTAATGCTGTTTATGACAGTGGGGTTCCTTCCCTGGTTTAGAATTTGTAAACTATTTGAATTAATATATTCTAGTAAAGAGCGGCTCCTGATCGTATTATGGGCGTTTGCGTCGCAGCCTACAATTAGTGCAGGTTCTTCTTAGCACAGTAGTCGACGAGTCCCTTCAGTGGCAAGAAGTCCAAGTTTTTGGAGTCACCGGGCAGGTCAGCTGAGCATATAATAGCTTATGTCTTACCTAGGTTGATATGCAGCTCAGTTTTTGCGGCTATCAGATCTTTCTGCTCTGGAATAACTTCTGATGTTCTGATTGTCTACATCCATTGAGCTGTCAGTGCCACTTTTTGTTGTGGATTGACAAACTCTTTAGACTTTTTGTGCTCCATATTGCTTAAATGATCTTGCATCAAGTAGTTTTGATTGTGCGCTCGTCTGAAATCGGGGGGCTGTAGTCTTCGGAAAGGCAGTGTGGTTTTCTACTTGTGTTAATCCTTTGATGCGGATTTGTATCTGCAAGAGGTTAAGAAATAGCTTGCTCTTTTGCTCCAACAAGAATTTCTTAGACTTTTCGTCAATATAGATAGTCACTGTCTCACCTCCGCTCCTTTCCTTTGAGACCTTGAGAATACTCCAGGATTTTGTTTGGCGATCCTTGATACCTTCCTTGGCCATTTTATCATCGTCTGGGAGGAAGGTAATACAGGTGTACACGTTGGGAATTTCACTTCGCTAGATTGTACAGAGTTTGGCTTCTGGCCATGGCTTTATCTTCTTTACCGTTGAAATGAGCCAGTCTTTTGTCTCTGTGTCGTTGCAAGTGACAGGCAGCCATCCATCCCTTGGTGTGCATGCGATAAATTTGAGGGGACTATTGTTGTCGGCTTTGTTCACCTCGATCAGTAAGCATTTTTTTATCTGCTGAATTTGTTGCAGGGACAGAGATTTTTCGGGATGCATTTTATGCATTATAGCGACCTTGAATTGGGTAAATGCGCCCATATAGGACAGTTGTGATGTAGGCCGGTAGACGTAGAGAGTTTATCGCTATTTTTGACTAGTTTCTGTGCTTTTGCAAGCATGATCTCTTCCCGCATATGGTAGATCTTCTGGCGTCCTGCGGTATCATACCATCCCTGATAAGGGCTCCAATTCATCTTCTTTGAGCTCCGGTAAAATAGAAGAACTTCTTATTTTTTTCTTCTAGTTTTTTACGCCGCTCAAATTTCGCATCACTTGGTATTTTTGTACCATGAGCGTTTTGCGCTGCCATCAATGTGGATGTGATTCTTGGGGACTTCGCTGGAAATGAGATAGTGTCCTCAGTCTCCATCTCTGTAATAATTACAGGAGAACGGCGTAGATCTTCTTCATCTGACTCCGTAATTATGGTTTTATTCTGTTTTTTGTTTTGCTTTTACTTGGTCTTCTATACGTATACCACGATTAGAGCGAAAAAGGTTGGTCCGCACCCGCAGAACTTCTATACGGGTGTAAGTACTAGAGGGCGCCCGGTATCTGGACCCAGCATTAGTGACTGAGCTATTTCTGGGCCCTAAGCCAGGTTGATTATTTGCACTGCACGGATAACATTGTAATCCAGCCCATGATCGGATCTTGGTTTTCAAGTCACAGAGTTTTGGTCTCTACCAGATGAGTTTTGGTCTTTTCCCTGGTCTAGCCTCCAGTTTCTCTACTTAAGCCGCCCCACTTCGGCGAAGTGTCTAATCTTGGGGGGTAAGAATTAAGTAAAAATAAAAGATAAAGTAATTTAAAAGTGATATAGGTGTTTGAATTATGATTTGTTGTTGCATTGTGATTTTGAATAAACCAATTGTGTTGAAAGAAATATGTTCCAGTCTTTAAACCCACGTAAACAGAGTACAATAGCTTTCCTGCTCTACCAATTTTGACGAAAAAGAAGGAAAAAAGATCAAATGAACTCAACACCTCAACGAGAACCGAAAACGTAAACTATCACAATAAATTCGAACTACCTCAAGCGAAGACAAAAACTAGTTGAAAAAAATAACAATCCACTTTTTCCAACCCCTTACTTGCATGAACTAGAAAAAGATTATAGATATTGCTATAACCACTTATTTTCAACAGAGTCATTTAAAAATGATGAAAAGAAGACACAGCCAATAGAATGTTATTACATCTTTTTGTGAACAGCTCCACCTATAAACGAAGAAAAGAAGTTCTGAAATTGAATTTAAAGATAAAGTAAAGTAAAGTGATTGATAGAAGTGATAAACATTAAGAAATAAGTTAAAAGAAATAAGTTTTATCTTTTAAACCCACATAAACTTTTTACAATATTCTACCAAATCACCCTACTTCTAAAGAAATTTATTAGAAATCAAACTTCCGCCGGAGAAGAAAATCATTTATTAAATCCCCATCAATTTGCAGAGAAAGCGATGATGAAACTAACCATTCTGATGATATCACTGAGTACATTGCCCTAGCTATGACATTATTTTAATGCAAGGCTAGGAACAGAGAGTATTTTTGGTAGTTCTGTCGGAAAGTATAGCCTG
Source organism: Volucella inanis (assembly GCA_907269105.1). Classification (NCBI taxonomy): domain Eukaryota; kingdom Metazoa; phylum Arthropoda; class Insecta; order Diptera; family Syrphidae; genus Volucella; species Volucella inanis. Next base: position 19,043,732 of record OU026158.1, read on the forward strand.
AACAATACCACCCCTGAAAACGGATTTAGGTAAATTCGCGTGGGGCGAAAATTTGCCATTCGATATTCGTAAGAGGACTTGGGGATCTGCTGAGCAATCAACCTTCAACCAGATTGAGCACATTGCGATCGACGCAAAATACCCTTCCACTATTATGTATGTTCGAACGTTCCAAAGGGCCAATATCGACTCGGACCAGCCAAGGTACCAAAGTACGTTTGCGGATATCACGAACATCCCAAAGCCAATCTAATACTGTAAGGAAGTTCGACGTTGGACAGCAACAACCGCAAAAGATCGCCAAATCCTTTTCCGATCGCGTCTCCCTTAATTTTCCAGGATTAATTATCGAAGACCAGTGGCAGCATTTCCAAGAAGCCGTCAGAAAATGCCGCTTCTGATGTGTTGGGTTTCACTTGGTCGCCATAACGAAACCCCTGGTTTGACGACGAGTGTCAGAAAACAAATGGAGCTAAGCAAGAGGTATACAAATATGCGCTGCATATAAGGACTAGAGCTGCTCACGAGCTCTACAAGAAGAAAATGAGAGACAAACACCGGCTTCTCAGAAAGGAAAAACAAGGAATATGAGAAGCGCGTGGTCGAGGAAATTGAAACATGCTACTACAGGAATGAGATTCGGAAGTAAAAATATCCATGCTACGAACACAAACGCCGAAGTCAAGTCTATAGAGATGAACAAGTGTACATAGTATTAGAGTCACAGCCGATGCTGAAGATTTGGAAAGGGCATTTGTGTAGACTGTATAACGGCGATCACGAACCAAATACTGCTGTCAAGCAGAATGAACCTTCCAGCTTGGACGATGTAGACATACAGCGCCATCTATCCGACCTGAATGAAGTGAAGATACCCATATCTAAGTATAAGTCCAATAAAGTGGTTGGAGCGGACGACCTGACCGCCGAACTTTTAAAGCGGCTAGCAATGATTTGGTAAGGAAAATAGACAAACTCATCCGTAAAATATGGTCGGACAAAAGTATGCCTCACGAATAGATCCTCAGCATTGTTTTTCCGATCCTAAAAAAAAAAAGACTCTCTGAACTGTGCCAACGATAGAAACATCAATCTCCTAAACATCGTTTATGAGATCATTATGTGATCACACTACGGCAAATGTGCATAATGACGACGGAGAACGTACGCTGAGACCTTTGATGTCAAAAAAAAATTTAGGCAAGGCATGTACTATCATTTAATTTCCTTAAAATCATTCTTAAAATAATAAAATGAGCGCAAGCAGAAGAGGCAAAATCTTTCAAGTCTGTTCAATTACTCGTATACGCCGATGATATTGACATAGTCGAAAGAAAGCACCGTGATGTCAGTGGCCCTTTCACTGTTATTGAGATTGAAGCGGCGAAGATGAATTTAACCGTCCCTGTTGTTCCCAAAACCTAGAGACCACACAATTCCCACGAACTGCCTGTAAGACACATGACATAGTTCGATTATGACCAAATGTTCCACATGTGCAACCAACTATTAGTCACAATCATAGGAAAGGTAATCGAACTATGTCAACCAAGGCAGCAAAACAATACGATGTGGGATCATATTGCAAACATAAGCAATACTGATCCATTGTAGGGCAACTATGTCAAGTGCTACATAGGCTGCATATGTTGTGTTGAACAATAAAACTGTGTCAGGGTATGAAAATAGAACGCGTGGTTGACCTGGAACTAGTGACGATGAGTAGAGTTCGAGGGACTAGATTCACAACGCTTAAACTAAGTGGTTGTTTCATTAGAACAAAATCGCGATTCTAACATTGGTGGCAGCGGTGGGATTGTTAAGGTAAAGTATCTGCCTTAACTCCCAATAAATCTTTCCAAGTAACTTTCGCGTTTCAGTTACGTATGTGAAAAAAAAAATAATAATAATAGCTATCTCAGTGATTAAACATTAATAAATTGTGCCTTTAATGCGATTACAAGAAAGAAAATCGCCAGAAAATTTGGTGAAAAAAGGGAAAATCACATAAAAAGAAGAAATTGCCACTATGAGGCAATTAACAAGTCCAGCATCATCAAATCACCAGCAACATGTTATTGTAAGCAATAAATTAAGTTACTTTTTTTCTTTCTTTCTATACAATAAAAAGCAATACTTATTGTAACCAGTTTTTCTACATTCTAATTAAGCTTATTATCAAATTTTGGTTGTTGTGACCGATATATAAATTTCGGTTTTTTTTATTTTTTTTTTTTTTTGTCGGACATACATGTATGTCTAGTCTGAATCTAAACATTTCACTAAGAAATAGAAAGATCGAACGTCCTCGCAGATCTTCGGAGAGTGAACTTCCGGTTCCACGCGAAACAAAAAAAAAAAAAACGATTTTTTAACACTCCACCTATAGAAGGGGAGCGTGAAAAATCTGTTTCATCCCCTCCTCCCAAAACAAAATCAGTAAACACAATGACGTTTAGCTCATCTCATGCCATCAAACTGATACCAGAGTTCGATGGTTCAGCCAAAAATCTGGATAGATTTATCCAGCTAGTGGAATTACAATCCAAAAAGACAACTGACGACGCGCATAAGATTGAACTAGTCGACATAGTAAAATCTAAACTAACAGGCCGAGCTTATAACGCTATAATATAGTATTACGACTATAATGATTGGTCTGAGCTTAAAGAAGCACTAGTCAAAAATTTCAGAAAGTGTCGTTCGATACAGGCTATTCAGACAGAGATCTGAACAAGGTTTTCACGAGTCTGTTGCTTCCTACACGGAAAGAGCAAATGCATTGTGTTACGAGCTTAACAATGCAAGAAGATGCCTCTGTTAATAAAGCAATTCGTTCTCTTAACAGTGCTATGGTGTTGAATAGTTTTTGCAACGGACTTCGGTCGCAGCTAAAGTGAAAAGTGCGAGATGTGGAGAGCTTGACGAAGCAGTTAATATTGCGATGGAAGAGGAAAAACTACTCTCATCCACGAACCAGTACCCAAATAAATCCAACAGGTACTGCCAAGACTGCAAAAGGAAAACGCACAACGCCAGCGAATGTCGTAGTTCTAGAAACGTACATGGTTAACCTACCAACAACAACGAAGGCAGGTTTACCAAATTTACAAACCACAGATCAGCTTTCGATAACAACCAGTCATTTTCAAGTCGAACTACTCCTAACGCAACTCTTTTTCAGAAAAAACTAATATTAACACAGTAAGTAATGAAATTACGTGTAGGTTCTGTAAAAAGCCACGGCACTCTATAGAGGAGTGCCGCAAAAGGGAGTACAATAATAACAGGAATCCAGGTAATAGTCCTAATTCTAATCAGGGAAACTACAAGTGACCTGGCCCGTCCGGCATGCGGAGTCAGGTAAAAGACCTAAATCCTCGTGCTTAAACATCGTCGAACTCCAAAATCCAAATTCTCTAAATCTCACGAAAAAATCAAACCTTAAAATCAGAATCCACTATCTCAACATACCAATTCTAAAATGCTATATTGCTCAACCGAATCCAATACTCAAAATCGAAACCTAAATTCTCAAAAGTTAAACCGAGACGAAGTATCTCAAGATTCTAGAGCCAAGGAAAATACATATCCAAAATGTAACCAAAAAAGAAATCGAGAAATAAATCCTATAAATCAAAAACGAGACGATGGTGCCCAAAAGACCAAATCCAAAATTCAAAATCAGAATAATGTATACGTAAAGTTTAAACAATGTCTGGAGACAAGTAAGTTAAACATAAATTCAAACAAGAAGAAACTCGAAAATGAAATAATGAGTACAAATACTTCATTAAATCAAAATTATCGCCAAAACCGAAGCCAAGATTTTCTAAATAAATCATTAAGCTCTGATCTAAGCCATTCTTCTAACTCTAATTCTCACAACCCCAAAAATATGCAAACTCAACAAGCAAAATCAAAACGCTTTGCTCCTATAGGTTGCCTAAATAATGCCTCTAGCTTCAATAGCGAAATTAAAGTAATTCCAAAGATACTATCTCCAAATTTAATATTATGCTTTTAGATATGGCGCAAGCCTGAGCTTGATAAAAATAAGCAAATTAAATAAAGAGCTTTGGGTACACACTGACAATACCACCGAATTAAAAGGCATAGGTAACACTCCTACGTCCACATTAGCTGCACTTCTTCTAAATATAGAAATAACACCAGAAGTAAATCTAAAACACCTACTTCACGTAGTGCCAGAAAATTTTCCTAAAACACAAGATGGAATTTTGGGTGAAGACCTATTCCGTAATTTTAATGCCATACTCAATTATAAAGACAACACCCTAACATACCAGCATAAAGATAAAAGATACACAATAGACTTCATAAACAAACGAAAACCCATTACAATAACTGCTAGATCTGGAAAAATTATTAAATATGGACCAATCCACGAGCCCTCAAATCAAATGTACTTATCCCAGGAAATAGCCCCATAGGTTTATTCGGCATCAATGATAACGATACCTAAAGACGGCGGTGTATTCATATCAGTTGTGAACGCCAACAACGAAGACGTCAATATAGAAAACTTAAACCTGAAGCCTGAAAACATGGATCACTATGCAGTATATACCCTAAACTGTAGATAAACCAATCAAATAGTTGAAGAAAGATTAGGAAAACTAGAAACAGAACTGAAACTTAAACATCATAATCCAGAAGAAAGGCAGTCGAAAAAAGATATCTGCAGAAATTTTAATCACTTGTTCTTTATTGAAGGTGATAAGTTATCTTCTACGTTAGGAATAACACATTCCATTAAAACAACTGAAAACGCAGTCCCTGCAAATATACGCCCATATCGCCTAGCAGAAATCCACAAACAAGAAATAAAAACACAGGTCGATCAAATGCTACAAGACGAAGTTTTTAGACCAAGCACTAGTCCATGGAATGCGCCACTTCTCGTAGTTCCCAAAAAGGGAGATCAAAAATGGAGAGTAGTAATAGACTATCGAAAATTAAACGAGGCAACTATTCCGGACGCATAAACAATTCCCAATATCGACGAAATTCTCAGGCAACTTGGAGATTTAAAGTATTTCACCACACTAGACCTGGCAAATGGTTTCCGCCAAATCGAGATTACCGAAGAAGATAAAAAAAAAAAACGGCATTTAGTACTACCAACGGCCATTTCGAGTTCAACAGAATGCCATTCGGCTTACGAAATGCTCCACCTACATTCCAGAGACTTATGAACGTCGTACTCTCTGGATTACAGGGGATAATGTGTTTGGTTTACCTCGACGACATAGTGATCTACGGGAAAAATTTGCAAGACCATAACAAGAAGTTAATTGAAGTTCTCAAGGCCTTAGACAAATATAATTTAGAAATCAAATTATCTAAATGCAAATTCCTTCAAACAAAAGTTATGTATTTAGGACACGTTATTACAACAGACGGTGTAAAGCCAGATCCCGATAAGATCGCAGCGATCAACAATATCGAAACCCCAAATACCCAAAAGCAATTAAAGTTTTGCCTAGGCCTGTCCGGTTATTACCAAAAATTTATAAAAAATTACTCCCAAATAGCTAATCCACTTAATAAACTGTTACGCAAAGACGTCCCCTTTAAATGGGATGCTTTTTGCGACGAGTCTTTTCAGAAACTAAACAAATCCATAATCGAATAACCTATTCTCATTTACCCAAACCTTACAAATACTTTTTACATTACTTCCGATGCAAGCAATGAAACCATAGGCGCGGTACTGTCCCAAAGAGACTCATATGGCAGTGATTTACCAATAGCTTCTGCCAGTAGAATATTAAACAAGGAAGAAAGCTTTCGGTAGTCTGGGCTGTCACACACTTTCGACCATACGTGTTCGGGCGTCACTTTGAAGTCATTATTGACCATAAGCCATTAGTGTGGATGTTCAACCTGAAGGACCCTACTTCGAAAATAATGCATTGGCTCATAAAACTTGAGGGGTACGACTTAACGGTTTCGCATAAAGCGGGGCATCTAAATACTAACGCAGACGCACTGTCACAGTTAAACATGGCTGAAGTCAAAGTAATAACCCGTAATCATAACAGAGTCTCACCTAATGAACAACACGAAGTAAGCCAAAACGTCATTGCAGTTTCAGACCCACGTAAAATGAAACAAATAATGTACGAATTCCACGACACACCACCAGGAATAAAACGTACCCTGAAGTGTATTCGAAAATCATATAAATGGAAAAACATGTATGATGATGTAAAAAATTACATAATGTCCTGCGAAATGTACCAGAAGAATAAAATTACACATGTAACAAGATCCCTATGGTTAATAATGCAACAGCAAAAACCCCATTTGAAAGGGTAGTGGGACCCATCCCGATTACCGAAAGCTATAACAAATACTCACTTTCCAGAACGACCTTACTAAATTCGTTCAAGCAGTTGCAATACTAAACCAAGAAGCCCAAACGATAGCCAAAGTATTAGTAAAGAAAATTATTTGTACTAATGGTATTCTCCACACAATTCTCACCGACCAAGGCACAAATTTTACGAGTGAACTATTAAAAAACGTTTGTAAAATCTTAAAAATAGTAAAAATTCAAACTAGTCCATACCACCCACAGTCGAATGGTGCTCTGGAAAGGTCGCATAAAACGTTAAGTGATTACCTAAGAAACTATTCTAGCAAAGACCAGTCAAATTGGGACAACTACCTCGAGTACGCAACATTTTGCTACAACACAACCCCACATTCAAGCACCAAATACAGTCCATTCGTAATCCTTTTCGGTTTTGAAGCACCCGTTCCCTCCGTCTTAAACAGAAAGGTACAGCCAACATACACTTACGACGACTATATAACGGATATGATGTCAAAAATGCAAATTGGTTATGAACTTGTTCGTAAAAACCAACTAAAAGCAAAGGAGAAGTCTAAAATATACTACGACCAAAACTCTACGCAAACTATATATAACGTTGGCGACAAAGTGCTATTAGAAATCAAGAACCGGTCGAACAAAAAATAACGCCAACTTTTGAAGGACCATACGAGGTAACTGAATTATTATCTCCAGAAAATTCCAAGTTAAAAAAAGGCAGGAAAGAAAAAGTTGTACACAATAACTTAATTAAGCACTTTAACCAAAGTAATTAAAACCTATACACATTCAGACACAGTCCAATAAACATTGCTCACAAAAATCTAGTCGTATATGCAAAAGTATAAATTTCTTACGTTAAAATTTTTTTAGTTACATTATCCTTGCAAGCGGTCTGAATATGGCTATGGCACAGTCAGTACAACAGATATCGTTAAATAACACAGGCATATATTTGGAACCAGTGGGAGTACTCGACAAATCTTTCTCAAAGAGGACATTCCTTTTCCATTTCAACAATTCCCTCATCAACACCAATACTAAAACCTTAGAGAATAATATAAATACTCTTTCAGAACTGTTAAAGAATATCCGTTAGATCACTGCAGAATGACCCTACAAATATTAAGAAATCCTTTCAAAGAAATACAACAAAATAATAAGTTACTAGATGGCATATTACAAAAAAAAAAAAAGACTTAGTAAACGAAGCCTAACAAATGAAGGACTTTTTATATCCAGAAATTCCTATTCGGAACGATGGACTCCAGAGACGCAGCAAAAATCGAAAAAGCATTACAATCCCTCTTAGAAAACCAAAATAGTCTTTATCATATAACCGAAGAACAGCTCACAGTAAAAACGAATGTCTTGGAAGCACTCAATGACACAACACGTAAAATAAATAACAACTTTAACGCAATAACGGAAGAAATAAATAAAAATAGAAACAAAGTAGTTAATCTGACGAAATTTGAAAAAGTGTTACACGACTCTGACGAAATGACGAATTTAGTGACAATGTGCTCGTCCCAAATTCTAGAAAAACAATCCGAATTATTAAATGTTTTACAGGAAGCAAAATTAGGGAAACTTGACAGCAGATTTTTAAATTTAGAAATATTTATTTCGTCATTAAATCACATACAAGCTGAACTCCTGCATAACATACGATTCCCTTATAAAGTCTCTAAAATGAATCAATTTACTAGCAACTACTACGCCTGTGTATTTAAATGATAACTTTATGATCCAAGTAACTATACCAATGGTGAACGAAGAGTATAACCTGTTTAAAGCAACACCACTTCCCGTCAAATATAAAGAGAACGTCTATCGATACGTCTCCACCAGTAATGACCTTATTGCAGTCAATGAAAATTACAGACGATATATTTTTCTAAGCTCCAACGATTTGGGAAAATGTAAAATGAGTGAACCAGAACACTTCGTATGCGAACAAAATTTAGTCATAAATAACCACAACACGAATAATTTTACTATACAATTAATTTCGGGAAACCCAAACCCAAAAATTTGCGAATACAAGATTTTCAAACTTTAACACGAGATTTGGTTTACTCTAAGAAACAAAAACTCATGGCTTTATACTATGCCAAAACCCAAAAACGTACGAATTCTATATGGCGACACAACACAGACAGTAAAGCTATCAGCGGATTATTTAAAATTAATCCATATTGACGAAGTTTATTTGCAGGCCTCAAATGACGTCTATAATAGGGTCTCAATCCTTTATTACTTCAAAGACATCACAGTTACTGAAGCACTAAAAATCCCAACCAATTTAACCTAAATTTCACACCACATGATACATGTAGAAAAACTGGATTAAGACAAGTATAGTATTAATGTAAAAGATTTAATAAACAAAAACAAAATTTTATTTTCTGTAAGTAATAAACATGTATATTTTTCCATAACTATTTTCTTTTGCACCTTTATAGCTGTAGCTCTATATATTATAATAAACAAAAATATAAAAATTAAATGTGAAATAAATAAAGAAAAGTCAGCAGAAAATTTAATAACTAATGAGGAAACAGCCGAAGTATAAAAAAAAAAAAAAAAAAATTGAACCAAATTTAGGAAAATATTGTATTACAGACATAAAAGATTATATACATATATGTAATGTACCTATGAAAAAAAAGCTGTATATACTTATAAAGCAGTCAAAAAATAAAATAAATTATAGCAAGTACTGAATTCTTTACTCATTATCCTCATGCACACCAAAAGCCGAAAGATCGCACTCGTTACCTCGCACGACTTTCCTATTTTAAGGGGGGAGGATTGTTGTGCCCAAAACCTAGAGACCACACAATTCCCACGAACTGCCTGTAAGACACATGACATAGTTCGATTATGACCAAATGCTTCACATGTGTAACCAACTATTAGTCACAATCATAGGAAAGCAATAGAACTATGTCAACCAAAGCAGCAAAACAATACGATGTGGGATCATATTGCAAACATAAGCAATACTGACCCAATGTAGGGCAACTATGTCAAGTGTTACATAGGCTGCATATGTTGTGTTGAACAATAAAACTGTGTCAGGGTATGAACAAAGAACGCGTGGTTGACCTGGAACTAGTGACGATCTAGGCAAGAGGATAGGTGGAAGATGATTTGTAGAGTTCGAGGGACTCGATTCACAACGCTTAAACTAAGTGATTGTTTCATTATTGCAAAATCGCGATTCTAATATCCCGATCGAACATTGAGATCATTATCAGACTGATCTTCTGATTCTTTCCTTTCAAGTGAACCGCTTGCCGCGCGCGAGAACCTATATAGTATGCAAGTTGTTTGTAATCGGAGGTTTGAAGTTGGTGGACCACTAAGTGATGGAATCATGATTGCCCTCTGTCCTCCAGAGTTCGAGACTCTCATTCAAACTAGAGATATTTTACGGCACTAATTCGCTTAATTCCTTAATCATTCGTCGAGGAATATCATACATTACGGTGAAGGCTTACATATTGTACTATAAGTTGCCAATTTTAAAACTATGGTATTTCGTTGTTTTATGCTTACTCGTATACCGATTCCTCATGGGCATTTGTATTTAAATTCATTTACAAGGAGAATTAAATTCAAGAAAAGCCAATTCAGATATCTTTTATTATTTAAACAGTTTTGTATACTCATGAGAATCGAATAACTACCATTTCCCCACTTACATCTTTAAGAAAACCACCCAAATACATCCACAAGGAATTATATCCAATCAAGTAAAATCTAATCGATATATCGTCCTTCTGAAAATATCTCCTCCTACCTTCGTGCCTTTATTTTACAATTTACAAATCTATTACCTAAATTCCAAGGCATTGGACCTCTTAACAATTTATTGTTCAATTTGTAAAATTACAATCACGTTCGGAAAGCAATTTCCTTCCTTTTTTGCTTTCTCTGTTCCATCGAACTAAAAAAAATGTAAGAAGTCATTCCATGACGTGTTTCTCAGTCCGGGGTTTTACTTCTATACTGGTATACCCAAAAGGTTGCCTGCCTCCATTTTGGAAGGGCACGTATTGAAAAGTTTGAATAAAATAAAAATTAAAAATTCATAACGTTTCAATAAAAAGCCAAAAAGAATAGAACACTGCATAGACTGCTGTGGGGTGGGCTGGAACTATGGGCTTTTATTTTGATTATACTTAGGGACGAGTTTGCACAGTTACCGGTATGGGGATAGCAGGATGAATGGAATTTATTCGTGTAAGCCAGTCGTTTGCTTGTGGTTGGTTGTCGATGGATAAATAATACTTTTTCTTTCAAGTGGTAGTAAATATCCTACTCGTATTCATGCGAAGGTATATTTTTCTGCCAATAAAATATGCGGCGGAATATACTAACTTACGTGTGTGAGGGGCATTCTGGCATTTTCTGTTGAACAATTAGGAACTGCATTTGTACGATGGTAAGCGATTGTTTGGTGAAAGGTTTTAGAGCACACACATGTCATGTCTGATTTTTGTAAAACAGAGATTATAATTTATTGAATTCATTAACATTAACCCATTTACGAATGCATATTTACACATGGACTGTATGTCATTGATCATTAAGCAACACCATAATTAATTCAGCTCTTGACCTTGAAAATATTGTTTAATGCAATATATGTATGTTAGTCAACATAAGCGACAAAAAGTCAACATACTTACTTTGATGAAGCAAATGAAAATGAGATTATTAAATTGCATCATATTCGTGCGGTTTTTTTTTTCCAAAATTTGAACGTTTATTTAAGAAAAACATGTACAATAGTATTATTCAAAGTATTGCACATCTGAAGCCATGAATTTTTCCAACGCAGTAGCGTTTTTCGGCTACTGCTCTCTTCAAACGGATTAATTGTGTTCTGTAGCGTTGTCTGATGGTTTCACCCGGTTTTAGAAGCTCATAATACAGCACACTCATCTGATCCCACCAAATACAGAGCATTACCTTCGCGCTTTGGATATTCGACTTTGCCGTTGATTTGGCTGGTTGGCCAGGTTTCACATATGATTTTTTGCGCTTGGGGTTGTCGTAATGGATCCATTTTTCACCACCAGTAACAATCCGATGCAAAAATGACTTCCTTTTGTGGCGTTCCAGCAGCATTTCGGACATTCAAAACCGCCTTTCGACGTTTCTCGGCTTGAGTTCATGTGGAACCCAATTTCCTTGCTTTTGAATACATCCAGCTGCTTTTAAACGTTTTGAAATGGCAGCTTGAGTGACACCCAAAGACTCTGCGAGCTCTTCTTGTGTTTGGCAACAATCTTCATAGAGTAATCTTCATACATCTTCAAACTTTTTTGGCTGACCAGGACGTTCATCGCCTTCCAAGCCAAAATCACCACTTTTAAATCGTGCAAACCACTTTTGGCACGTTCGCTCAGCTAGCGCATGTTCACCATAAACTTCCACCAAAATACGATGACTGTCGGCAGTAGTTTTCTTCATATTAAAGTAATGAAGAAAAACTCCCCGCAAAATCACTTTTTCAGGCACAAAGTTCGGCATATTTGAGTGACAAAAAATTATTGTTGTTTACGCTTCAAATGAATGACATATACTAAAATGACGTACGACAGTAGCTTTCACACGCATTTTCCAATGGAATAATAACAATAGAATAATACAAGTTACGCCATCTCTTAGCAAATTGCACGAGTAAGTTATACACCCAATACAAACTTAAAAAACCGAAAGGAAATAAATGATTTTATAAAAGAAATTAACAGATTTTCTTGTTTCTTATTAAATATACGTTTGATAAAAATGAATTTGACGGAAAAACATTAATTTCTTATGTCAAAAAATAATCTTAAAGAAGCATGGAAAATTATTAACTCAATACTTGGAAAAAAATTAGTAAATATTGGCGATGTATTAGCAGAAAACTTTGACACAAATGATTTTAAAAACCTAGCAAATTACACCAATTTTCATCAGAAATAAAAAAAAGTTCACATATGCGTTATGAGTCTTACGCCGGAACCTCCAGTAGTATACAACGTTCAATGTTTTTTGAAGAGGTCAGCATGAGTGAAATGTATAAAATTTTTTGATTATTGAGAGAATAATCCATCAGTAGGAGACGGTATACGATTCATGCTAAGAATGGTAAATCTGAGCCAGGCAAACTTAAATAGTCCATTGTCCGACCAATCAAAATAATATCAGAAACTACGCCCAATATCAATTACAGATAAAATTTTGGAGAAAGTAATTTCTAAGAGGCTATACCAATATTTAGAGAAGTTTGGTATCTTGGTGGTAAATCAGTTCGGATTTAAAAAACAAAACCATCAATCGCCTTATGGGAAACCTTGCATCACATGGGCATTTATTATTGGAAACCGGCTGAGTCGCCTTTACTCTATTCTTCATGAGCTATCGGATTCCAGCGGACGTTCTTCGGCAATGCCACTACAGCTTGGTGGAATCACATCTAGGGTATGATATACTGGCCTGGGGTAACGCGTCCTAGTTGCAAAGGCTAAATCCATTCATAATAGCATCTAAAATATGGTAAAAAAAGAGAACGACATCATGACATCAGATAATTCCTAAGAATTCGCCAACTGCATAACCTGGAGATATTGTCGGCCTTCAAATATTACAACACATATGAGTTACCAACTCAACATGTAGTCAACACACGAAAACGACAACAGTGTAAATTTCTGGTATCAAGATATTGAAACTAGTATGGGCACAGAAAATATGCTGTTCCAGAAATTTTCCACGACATTCCAATATCTTGACAAATCTTCCGACATCTGTTTTCTTAAAAAAATGTTAGAAAAGTGTATTTAAATTATAGTATACGATATATGTATAATCGTACCAATTCCTTAAACTTCTCAAAGCATTTTTGTAACTGAACCTTTTTTTTTCAAAAATAATAACAAATGACTAGACTATGCATAGAAATGGTTCCAGGTCTGGTCAAAATAGTACAATCAGCGAATGTTATTTGAGAAAATGTTGTTGGCAAATGTTTGACATTTCTAAAAATCTTTAGAAAGTTTATATATTATTTATAAACGAAGAAAAATATTTGGAAGCATTGTTTTATATCTGCTAAGTAGAATGCATATATATGTATACTGACTTAACGTACATCGCTATATTATTGTTACAATTTACACGCAAATTATTTTTAGCGGATAACGGATGTGCAAAAAACACGGCTTTTCTACAACAAAATATCGTAAAAAAACTCCACAATAAGTCAGCAACAAAAATCTCTTTTTTTTTCTCCTTCAGCTGACTGAACCGTCCTTAGTGTGCCTTTTCGGATTTTTGCATTTTTTTTTTGCAATGACACTTACAGGACACTATAAAATTGTCAAAAATACATTTTTTGAGCGCTGTAAAAGAGTTTAAACTTTTAAAAAACTCACTTAAACGTATTGTCAGAATTTCAATTCTACTCCGGATTCAAAATACCATAAAAATGCAGTCAACGGTCGTCTGTCGTTTCCGTAAAGTTTTCACAAGGACACTTGGGAAAATTAAAAATAGATTGTTTGACGCAAAATGGATGCACAAACAAAAATATTGAACCCCAGCGCAAAACATATACATATATGTCAATAGGGAACTTAGCGTATATCGGCGAACGATGACGGCTACACTGAAGATATTGCAGGGAAGCCTGCGCGCGCCGTGGTGACGATGCCTCGTACACCTTTAACTAATGATGCGCAAGAGAGAACATCGCCGTAGGATTAATTCAAAAAGCTTGGGCTACTGAGGGTACGATTTTTGGCTTCAATAATAGTGAGCGAAAAATATAATTTGCCCGAGGAGATTGAGATTTTAGATTGAGGGCTGCTCTACTAATCAGTTCGAAATTCAAATATCTTCTCATTGCAGGGTTGAGCACCAGAGACTCAGTAGCACCGATAATCGAACTAATTTAAAGGAATGAACTGTAGTACAGGATCTGATCAAACAGTGTCACCTTAGTATTTGACGTCTTGATCTGGAATCCGATGCCAACGCCCACAACAACATCTGGGATAGCAGCGACAACAATAGGAGGGGCGAGTTAATTTCAAATTATATTTTAAACAAAAATCTGCTTTTATGTAATAGGGGTTATAAACCGACTTTTATCAATTCTATAAGAGAGGAGGTACTTGACTATACCATCATCTCGTCCCCATGTGTCAGATGAGGGATCTTTATCCGACCATATACACATAATGCTTAATATAGGATGCAATATCAGACAGGGTGAAACTAGATACATAGAGAAACTCACAAACTGGAGTATTTCCAAGAAAATCGCGCTGTCAAAGCTGACTCACTGCCTTCATCTCTGCTTTTCATAGGAGAGGTAAATGAGGCAACGGATCAACAAAATGAAGCTAATATATCATCATTTACTAGTAACTGCAGTTGCAAGTTGAAATGTAATATGGTCAAAGGGTGTGTACCATGGTGTTACCTTCAACTTTACAATTGCGCAAACTGGAGAGAAAATTTTTTAACAAACTCAAATGCATAAGCAATTGGGACCTATACAAGTCCGCTTTTCCCAACTTCAATAAAGAATTGAGAAAGCCCAAGAGAGCTACCTGGAGAAAGAATTACGAAAACCAAGAAGAACTACCAGAGGTGGCACGCCTCTAAAATGTTCTCTAAAAAAACTTTTCAAATAGCTTAGGTCTGCTACAAAGAGTAGATGGTACTCTTACAGCTAGCCAACTGCGCTATCAAATCCAAAGGTAGATGACCCATGTGGGAAGTCGAGCAATCTTATGATAAAAAGCAAGATAGTCAATTCAAAACTGAATGGGGCTTTTGCTAAAAGATGTGTCAGCATAGGTAAGTTGCAAGGCGCTGTCCCTGCACGACTTTTTTGAAACTTAGTGGTAAATGAATTGATGATATACCTAGATAACTTTACTATAGCGTCTCCAGTTAGCATTTGAATACCACTATAGAACTTGAATAGCAAAATCTTAACAGATTAACCTGTTAGGCGGATCGGTATGAATTGGGAGTAAGCCCTCATTAAACATATCTTGTCCTCTTTTCCAGGAAACATAAAATTCCAATCATAAACCCTCCTTCAACGGTACTAACTTAGTCTTTTCTAATACAGCGAAATATCTGAGTCTTATTTTTAAGAAACTTACAGAAAAAAAATCATTGGGAACAAATGGGGTCTTCAACCTCGCATTAATTTGTGTGATACTCAAACTTGTAAGACGTGTTTTTCTAATTCTCCTTATTCACCCGTTCAGTTCTTAATTACAATTTTCGTAAAATTGCATTTTCCGGTTCTTAACTTCCAGTACACGAATACATTTTATTTTTTTGTCTGCAGGAAGATTTCTGTGCGAAGCAATAACTCAACCTATATACCCTCATTGACCTTGCGGAATTGCAAATTAAGTGATCGATGATAACAATGCTGACTGGGTAACCTGCAAGGGCATCTGCGGTAAAGCCTTTCATTAAAGAATTAAAGATTAAAGAATTTTCTGATAATCTCGTTTTCTTTTGTGATGAATGCAATAGTATTTCACTCTCGCATGTGCTTTTGGTAATATATTGTCTAAGCGACTCAAACAACTCCTACCAAGACGCATTCGGCAAAAACATTACAATGTGTTGAGGAATTACATAACTCAGTGAAGGACTCAGTCGATGTTATAAAATCCAAAGTAAAATACATAGATAAACAAATTGTCGACCTAATTAAGTTAGGCTCCGGGAGATCCAGGAATGAAGAAGCTCCCTTGCGTCACCTGGATAAAGTGTTGCGTGACATCAAAGCTACCTGTTCTGCGCAGGTTATAGCCAATCAAAAAATGTGCGAGTTGATAAGTTCTCTGCTTGACGACATTGGCATTAATTTCCAGTCACACAAACAACTCTTTACTAAACAATCAAAACCCATGCTCAAAGTTATCTTCGTTAAATTGAATCTTCGTCGGTGATGAACTTACTGCGACTCGATCCCTTGTATGCGATATTGAACATCAAATCGCAACAATAAACAGAAAACTTAGTCAACCCGGAGCTTTCGCGTGTGCTGACTTCCTAAAGACTATATATAAAAAAAAAAGAAAAACAAAAACCAAAATTTATAAACGCGGTAGATTACTTGATACCAAGGACAAAAAAATGTCCTCTGATAAAAAATTTCATGCAAACATGAAGAACCCTCCAAAAAAGAATTCCAGAAAAAATTACTGGAGTCCGTTGCAATGTCTGCCGGATAGTGATACTGATAATATGGACGAAAAAATTTCGACAAAAACTAAAGTTAAGTGTATGTGTCACCTATTAAACTCCTACAAAAAGTAATGATTATGTGCATAATTTGGTATAGCAAAAAATTTTTTTTTCATTTCCAAGGAGGTTACTTTGCACCCCATCTAGTATGTTTGACTAACTCATACTCACCGTATAACAGTTTTTGTCATACGAAGTTGAATTCGAATTGATTTTGATTGTATCTCGCCCATTTTTGATCTTGACTGTCTCGCAATACAGACCTCTGGACTTGGTATTGTATAAATTTATTAAATATATGTTTTTACTTTATCGCTGGAGCTGAACTAGTGCAATTTTATCTCTGGTCTCTTGTTTTTCATTTTGCACACATCGACTACATCGACCATTCGTTCTTCAACATACAGAGAGGTTTGCAAAACAAAAATAGCATGAACCGCCAAAGGCTTCCAATCGGTTATATATCCCTTCATCTTCTCACATTAAGCAGCACCATATTCCCATTGCCTCTCTAGCAGACTTTTCATCACTGCCGCAGCGATGTCAGCTGATTCCCGTCTAACACAACGCTCCAAATGTATGGGAAGTACACTCTCCAAATGTAAACAGCAATGTCTAAAAACGCTCCCGTCATCTCAAGCAACATTTCCTGCAATGTGTCTGGCAATATTCCAAGCAATAATTCGAACATATTGTTTACAGCTGAAGAATTAGACTCATAAACAATGGAATTAATAACAAATTTATCTGCTTGTAAAACTAAGTTTGAACAATTTAATGCTATCACTCGTTTAGCTACTATAATAACACAGACAGACATTTAAATATTATAGCATGGAATGCAATTTCTTGAAAAACCAGGATTTACGACTATCCACACCCGTTTTTAAATGCTACGGATGTGTTAGAATCGGAAGAGTTGGTGGGGGTGTGACAATCCTAATAAAATCAATTGAGCATTCGCTTTTGCCAGTCATAAAAACACGATACATAAAAAATCTAAGAATTGAGTAAAAGTTGTTAAATCCAAGAGAAATTAAAGTGTATTGTGTTTACTTTCCTGGTGGTAGAAAAACATTATAAAGAAGGCTAGGTTTTAAAAACGATCTTCGTAAATTGTGTTCAATTAATTCAGAATTTATAACTGGTGGAGACCTTAATTTAAAACATAAAGATTGGGGTTGCTTAAGAGCTAATTCCTGGGGAAACCTTTTGTCTGATTCGTGGCTTTCTGTACCAATATCAGTGCTATTTCCTTCCTGGTTCTAATCGTTGTCCTTGTGTTCTTTATTTTTTTATATCCAATGTGTCTTAAAAAAAAGGGTCTCCCTTTTCAATAAATGATCTAAGTTCGGATCATAACCCAATTTTTTGTCGACTTCTAAGGTCGAGGGTCGAAAAGGTGCAATGTGCACTCGATTTGAAAAATGCAAATTGGGGTCTTTTTCGGTCCGAACAAAACTTAAGCCTGCAAAATAACCAAATTAGCTTAACCAACATTACATGTTCAGGCGGTGTTTATTCTGTTGTCATTCAGGTTACTGAGCAAATACTTAGTGCTGTTGCTAAGTGTTCCCAAAGTGCGTAAAAAAGTTTTTCTTGTTAAGTTGTTTTCCTATATTCTTAGACTCATCAAGATTAAAATGCTTACCGAAGGCACTGGAAAATATATAGACAGCCTTTCTATAAGTTTCCAGTTTTGCAGCTCAATAAATTAACATCCAATCTATCCAATTTTTGAACATCGCAACCAGGAGTGGATTTCGAAACTAAGCTCTGTGGGTAAAAACACAAAACCGTTTTGGAATATTGTAAGGGTAAAATAAAACAATTGCCCTTTCTTTTGTTTGAGTACAGCTCCTACTCCTTGCAAACTCGCATCGGTGTAAGTATCGGTTGAGAGCACAATATATTTTTCATTTCATCAAACGATTTTTGACACTCTTTTGTCCAAATAAATTCTCGTCCTTTTATTAGTAGGTCATAAAGTGAGTTTTATTGCTATATTTTTATATATATTATATTGCTATATAGTTCCGAAAAAAATTTCGAAAATATTAATATATCATCTATCTAATTTGCGGTGCAATCTGTGAGTTTGTGTTTTCTAATAATATTGATTAGTATTCTCTGAAAGATCGCTGGAGCTGTTTTAAAGCTGAATGGTAAACCTTTTTTTCTATAATCCCGCGCAAGCACCAAGGGGATATGAATACCCTTTTACTGGCTTTTTCTCCAGGGCGGGTGGTGTAGTTTGAAACTCAGGTATATTAGGTTTCGATATTTTTCCCAGAGGTGGTTGTCAAACTGCACGGGACGAGCTAGTACATCCTCTTCAACCAGTGGATCTTAAGTACGTGCTAGTTGTTAGTGCGTTACATTTAGCCCAGCCAGCAACCACTCCAACATCAGTGTTATGCCTTCATGTCGGAGTTGACGCCGACGTGATTTTCATATAACTACATATAAATTCTATGAAAAGACTTTTTCAGAGAATAGATTCCTCGTACGCGACCCTCTGCTTGAGGAGTCTATGCAAATACTACTACACCACGGCCACCCCCATGTCCACTGGAAATGCCCTTCTTGTGTCACAAATGCTGTTTGTGTCTATCTGAGATGCGCAGAGGTATAGACCAAAAAACCAAATTAATATCAAATGTAGAAAAGAATTTACAACTTATTGTTCTTATCATTACATTCTCAGTTAGCGGGAAGGGTTGTGATAGCGGCACAACAATATGTTTAGATCACGGAAATCTTACAAATACAAATTTCTTTTGTATACGATTCCTCTATTAGTTTTTTATCTAGTAACATCGCGACTTGTTTTTCTTTCTCGTTCTTATTGTCGATTGTACAGCGATACGACCGTTTACTGCAATATTTATCCACCAATAAACTTATGCGTGCTTCATAATCATTTATTGTACCGAACTCATATTTATCTTTTGCGAAAATCGAAGAATTTTCTTTTATCAATTTATCTATTTTTGATTGTCGATCATAGTTTAAATGGTTAACACAAATAATATATTGTTTTTCATCAATGCGCTCATTAAAGTTTACTTATTTTAAGTATCTATTTTCATAAATAATTTCTTCTTCTTGGTTTGTATTTTTCATATTGTTAGAAAAAAATATCTTTTAAATTTTCATCTATGATTTCATTACAAATAATATTTGTTTTCGGAATTTGTTGACTTATTATTAGTTTTTCGTCTTGAGTTAAGAAAAACGTTTTATGCAATCTAGTCCAAATAAAAAGTCGTAATCAAAATTCTCTTTATACATATAACATATTACAAAAACATTAATTTTTTTTTCTAAGTTAAAAATTTTTGCAGTTAGAGTTACTAAACCTCTTGGTTTTTTCACACCATTAATTGTTTTTAGATTTGTATTCTTAAACTTGCCTATTCTGTTTTCTTTTAGTTTTAACAGTCTTGAATTAATCAGTGGGTCATTTGAGCCTGAAACATAAATTTCAAAAACTTCAAGATTTAATATTTCTATTAATGGCGTCACTTCAAGTTTTTTGGTATTCATTTTGTAGTTCGCATTCTTATTCTGAGTTGTTGATGAGTTTAATTTGGTTTTTCTTTTCTTGTTTATTTTCTGTTTTGCACCAACAAGACACCTGTATTCAGTTTCTCACAAATGCTACATCTTTGTTTTGTTTTGCTACCACTTTTTCATTTCTCTTTTCTATTAAGTGTTCACATTTATTGATTTCATTGAATAAATTTGCTGTTTATTTAACTGAATCCCGATAAATTTTATATGATTATATTATCTGGTAGGCATATTGCAATAAGGTTGATCATTGTTTTGTCGTCAATAGACTTGTTGACTTCTAGTAATAGTCTTTCTTTTTTTGTTGCATATTCTAGCTTTGAACCAACTTGAAATTTAAACGAAAAAGCATATTTCATTTGGGACCAACCTTTCTTTCTAAATGTTTCGCAAAATGCTTTTTTCCAAAGTATCCAAGTTAAGCTTGCAGTGAATTTAATCAACATACTGCCATACCAGTCCATACATTGCTTTTCAAGAAAGTGTTTTAAAGACTTTCTTCTCGTCTTGTAGAATCTTAAACCTTTCACGTTCTTTCTCAAATTTCTCAATCCGCTGATCAGAATTATATGTTTTGTGAGAGAACTTTTCTATTAAGAAATTTTCAGTCAGCTTCCCAAAATTTTCAGGTTTTGATGCAATTTTTTCCAAACCAGTGTGTGCAGGTGCAGTCTGTTTTTCTTAAACAATCTCCTCTAGACACTCATCATTAACTTGTAAATTTTCACATTCATCTAAATAGTTTTTTTCATTTCATCACTCAGTGGGATCCATAAGTATCGTAGTTGATGTCTCTTTTTTAATGAATTCTTGATTTTGCAAATACAAGTAATGCAAGTATGTTTACTCATAGGTTTTGATTAATCAGGAACCTCAAAAATACGTGCGTCGGAGGTCTCAATTGCGGTTATGCAAAAGATATTCGATTTTTCGTCTGACGACCAGAGATTTTAAATTCACATATTCCACTCAAAATTCCCTCATATTCCTTCACCCGCCCACATCCCAAACCAACTCATTAGTCCTCCAATTATATAGCACCAGCTTCCTCCATTCCACCCAAGCCCCTTCAAATTTCGATCTAAAAACTGGAGCTAAATATCCCAATTTCATTAGATCCCATATCTTAAATCCCTCATCTGAAAATTTGTCTAATGGCTCTTCAATAACAGCTGCCTTGAACTCAACATCTTCATTCACCAGCCCTATTTTTGACCCCCTTCTGCCTCTCACAGTTAAAATAACTCAACAAACTTTTGACGCAACAGAATGTCGTTTTGCACTTTCTAGACTCACAGAAAAAAAAAAAGACGTACGAGAACATACGTTTCCTTCTAGCGTGTCTGCATGACAAGCCCGAGTAAAACTAAAACACGCTTCATGGTCTCCATACAGCAGGAAGGTCTTCCTACTGACCTTACAAGTCTAAGGAACTTATATATCAAGTTCCACGAGATTTTCAATATGACTCAGACAACCTTGCTTCTTTCGATAAATACGTTCACTCAAAAAGGATCTCACACCTTCAACAACTTTCAATATCATATTGATAATATAATTACAAAGGCAAACTAATCACTTGGCTTCGTTAAAAAATGGTCCAAAGAATTCTGCAACCCGTACGTGACCAGATCGTTATACTATATATCACAAAGTAGATCGTCAAGTTCGAGTGATAGAACCTTCATTTTTGTTTATTTTAAGTCAGAGTGTCTAAGGTAGCTTAAGCTTGTATTAGGCGAAATAAATGGGTGCTACATCATCCGCGTATGCGGATCGTGACCAACATGCACCATAGCAGTCTAGACAGAATGCTACCTTGCGGGCAATCTCTCTTTACTCCCACCATCATCTATTGGCTATAGTCAGCATCCACAAGCAATGTCCTATTTATGTCCTTGTGTTAATTTTTTTTCGATATGTAAAAAATCCAGTCTCCTGCAAATTAGTTTTAAGTGACATGTTTATAAGTTGTCTGGTTTGTTTTTACCAAGACGTTGCTGATATGCGTTCCACGAAGGAAGAGGTGATCTGTAAGTCTGCTTATTAGGTGGACAAAGCATTTAGCGAGGGTACCGTTCAGGTTCTGAGCGGCTATTCAATCGCCAAGAATTTCATTTATAATGATATACATAAACGAAATTGCTAATGATGTAATTCTGTTTGCATCTAAGTAGGTTGCAGATACAACTATTCTTCTCCTTTCTCTTTGTGGTCAGCAGCACTAAGGTAAAAGGCTTTCGGGCTGATTTCCTTGGAATTCCCGCAAGAGTTGTTCGTACACCTCGTTGGAGGTGTACTCTGAATAAGCGGAGGTATTGTAAAGAGAGGACTGGTTTTACAAAAGACCAAATCAGTAGCCGATTGCGACTTCGGCGGCTACGTTTTCAAGTTTAGACATTTTAAAAGTTTAAATATCTTTAAACTAATAAGCAATTAATCCAAAGGCAGTGACTTTTTTATTACAAAGTTTCTTTTAAACATCTTATCTACCTATACCAGGTTTACCGGTATGAAGTGAAAAAAAAATATTTTTTTGTGAAAATAAAACACTAATTTTTAATGGGAAAGTAAAAACATTTTGTTCAAAGTATTGACCATTGCTAGCTACACATTTTTTCCATCTTTCAGGCAATTTATGGATTCCACGCCAATAAAATTGTTCGTCTCTTGAAGCAAACCAAAAAATCACCCAATATTCGGCTTCCTCGTAGGATTCGAAGTGCTGCTCAGCTAATGCGTGTCACATCGATGAAAACAAAGGGTAGTCGGAAGGAGCCAAGTCCGGTGAATACAGCGCGTGGGGTAGCAGTTCCCAGCCAAGTGCTTTGGTTGTAACCTGAATCAGTTTTGCTTTGTGTGCAGGTGCATTGTCATGGAGCAAAATTAGCTTGCCGTGTCTTCTGGCCCATTCTGGTCGTTTTTCAGTTCAGATTGATCATTTGTTGTCGGTATCGATCTATATTAATGGTTTTACCAGGTTTTGAGGAACACGTGGTACATCACACCTTTCTGGTCCCACCAGACACGCAGGTGTTGTCCGGATTAACCTCTTATTTTTTTTCATTTAGGATTCTGAAAGTAAGTAAATTTTTCATCGCCAGTAACAATTCCATGAAAAACTGATTTTTCATCGTGTCTTTGAAGCAAAATTTTACAAGTGGTTTTTCGGGTTTCCATCTGTCTTTCATTCAATTCATGTGGCACCAAATTTTCCAGACTTTTGGATATTTCCCATAGCTTTTAAACGGTTAGAAATCGTTTGTTATGCAACATTTAACATGTCTGCCATTTGTTTCTGACTCAAAGTGTCATCTTCATCCAATATTGTTTGCAATTCGGCGTCTTCAACATTTTTTGGTGGTCTTCCACGTTCTTCATTTCTCACATCAAAATCGTTATCTCTGAATCGTTGAAACCATCTTTTGCATGTTGCTTCTGACAGAGCATGATCACCATATGCCTCGACAACCATTCGTTGCGACTCTGCTGCACTTTTCTTCAAATCAAACCAAAAAATAATGCTTTCTGCAAGTCATCATTTTCTGGTACAAGATTCGACATTTTTAGCACGATAAAAACATATGATGTTGTTTGCTCAATGACTTGCTGTATACTAAATATGTTTGACAGGTGTTATAGCAACCAAGCAAAAAAAAAAATAAAAATAAAAATTAAGGCCCGTTAGAGACATTTATATTACATCTTGACGCTCACTTTACACCGGTACACCCGGTATTTGATTTTGCATTATAAATTAGTCTTTTTAAAATTCAAATTCACATATTAACAGTATGTGTGCGGGCATTGCGGTGAACACCTCGTCGACGGCGATTTTGTAGTGTGTTTGTCGTGCAAGCGAACGCTTCACTTTGAATGCTCTACGGTTACAGAAAAGTCGTGAAGCACCATAGGCACGAGCCAAACATGCAGGAACGGTGGAGATGTCCACTTTACGGCTGCAGCCAGCAATGTGGTAGTACCTGTTAGTCAGACTACGCAAGAGCAACCGTCGAAGAGAATGCGTGAACTCAGTAGCCCCTGTAAACAAGCTTACAACAGCTCAACTGTCAACAACTCAGCTGTTGTATCGGAAATCTGTCTTCTGAGAGGTGAAATTAAAAAAATTATGGCAAGCTGCGATTTCCTATCCGCTAAGTATGATAATTTTAACATAATAAAAGAACTAAATATATTTCAAGAAACCAAAAAAAAAAAAGATGACGTAATAGAAAATTTGCAAAGACAGATCAGCACAGTTGAACAGGAAATGATCAAAAACAATATCAACATAAAAAACATTCTCTCTACACTTCAAGAAAACCTAATAGTAGTAGTAAAGGGAATAGTAAAACGGTCGACTGTGAGATTAACGCCACCGACATCCCAGGCATATGTAGGTATACGCACAAAAACAAAAAACCACAAACGATCGACTATAGTTGCTACTCGTACACTTGCATCCAGCATGAACAAAATTAATTTATCAAACAAACACGCTCCACTCACTCTATTATACTAAAAGCGGTACTGAAAAACACCAACAACGCCTCAAGTTTGAGCGCAGCTTTGCCCGATGCAAGATGCTACTCTCTACGTTAACAATCAGCTGACAAAACACAACAACACGTAATGTGAATGACAAAGGAAAGAGCGAGACAGAAGAAGTGGAGATTTTGATGACGAGTGCGGGAGTGCGGCTAGACGAAACGAGAGTACGCAGCCGATTCTGATAAGTACCGTTGCCGATGTGGCCAAAATTACTCGCACTCAATAACTGAATCGTGCGTAAACAAAATAGACCACCATAAATTTTATACCAAATGGACACAATACGTGGTTTTGCGGCATCAATATACAATGTAAATGAATTTAAAGAAAATAATTGTTGCTGGCTTAGTTTTAATGTAAGATCTTTGAAAAAGAACTGGAATGATTTCTGCCTTAACGCCAGATACTCCATCAATATGTTAAAAATAACAATTTTAGTTGAAACTAATATAGATGAAGAACAAAAAGGACTTTACAGTATAGATGGTTTTGAAGTGGAGTTTCTGAATCGAGATAAAGGTAGAGGAGGTGGAATTCTTATGTTAATACGTAAAGAATTACAATATGAACGAATAACATTTAAAAGTGTGTCATACGAAAGTATCCAAGTTAAAGGGAGTAATATGTGTAAGTATGTAATAGGAATATATGTATAAACCACCAGGTAAATGCCGAAAAGCATTTATCGAAGAATACAGACACAACGTTGGACAAGTGAGGAAAAAGGACGAGATAATGGTAATGGGTGATATGAACATTAATGTGAATGATGTGAAAGAATATCTTGAGATGCTGGCGTCACTGGGATTGATTAATGTGATTACGGAGTATACCAGAGTAAGCCCGAATACTGAATCAAAATCAACGATTGACCACATTTTAACAACGCTACACATAACCAAATCGATTTAGCTGTAATTGAATGTTATATCAATCTTGTAATTCCCACAAATGAAAAAAAATTTGCTGTTAACGAAAATTCTGTCAGTCTGTCCTACATATCTAACGATAAGGCTAATGAGTTAATTGTAAACACAAACTGGGATGAAATCTTGAATGAAAGTGATGTTATCTTACTTTATCAGAAGTTTCATGATAAAATGAAGTATATTTATGATGCAGCGACATCAATGAAACAAATAAAAAAGTGAAGAAAGTTTAGCCCATGGATATCTTCCGAATTAAGTGGGAAATGTAAAAAAGGGACAAACTTTACAGAAAGTGGAAAAACAATAGACTAAACAAAGCATATAAACAAGAATATAAGACCTTCAGAAACAGACTGAACAAGGAAATAACGGCCCAAAAATCTATTTTTTATAAATCCAAGTTCAACCAAATAAGATCTGACCGCAGAAAAACATGGAGGTTAGTAAATGAGATATTGGGGAAAACTGCTGTAATCAGACCGATATACAAAGCAGGTACAAAAAGCGACCTTAAAAATTACCGGCCAATATCAATTTTAAAGATTAGATAGCAGCGAGGTGAAGTAGCAGGGCGCTTAGGGGTATAAGTTATAGACTGACACTTATTGACCTTTAGCTCAAGAGAATTCTTCTGACACCAAGTACAAAATCTATCGTAAACAAATATGTGTGAATTCTTAATGATGCAATCAACATCATTAATGGTCAGAATAAATAATAAGGGACCGAGGTGTCTGGACACCAGAAGAGGATATAATTGGGTCCTATGGACTATGGACCTGAATAGAACATAGTACTCGTAATGTCGATCATATAAATAGGGTTGAACCTATGTTATAAAGCTTAGTTGGAAACCAAGAGCCTTTAATTGTAGAACAATTATATCATGAGGAATTCTATCAAAGGTCTTGCTGAAATCGGTAAGAAATCACGTAAACATCAACTTTTAAGTAAGTATACCAGACCTTATTTCTCTTGTTGCGAAGAGATCGCAGTTCTTTAGGGTGGTAAAGCTGAGGGATTCGTTTTGGCTAAAAAACTGTACTGATTGGTAGAGACGTTTGAAAATGTCGGTATAAAAGGATGCGAGAGCATTATTAACTGCAAGTACAGGATTATCGTAGAGAAAGTTAAAATTGACCATATTGAGGAGGTTGTTCAGTTGGGCGTAGTAAGCCCTATGATTAAAACTTTAAGAATGCTCATAGGAAACGGGACTAAGACTATTGTTATACGACAGCGTAAAAGAAGGGAAGGAGGGTAACTATCCAACTTAGAGAGAAGATGTCATTGAAAATGGTATAGGGTTAGACTTAATGTTCTAGAGTTTTGCTTACTAGATTTAGTGGATTTTAAATTACTGTATTTTATACTGGACTGAAAGGTAGTATCCTTTCGATGTTTGTTGATTCCTGTATTCAGTTTTAATCTTTCCATGGTAATTTTACCCAGATTGTTAACGACGGAAGCAGGGTCAAGGAACATCCATTCATCGTGGATTAAATAGTTGGTGTAGAAGCATCAATTTCCGGAGAGGGTGGTGGAGGAGAAGATAATCCAGGAGTTATTGGCTGTTCCATAATTGCGGATTCATACCACTCAGTTAGAATCGAGGTGTTGTATAATACAGTCAGTTGGGGCTGGGATTGCAACGGTATATCGTCGATTTTACTGGAAGTTATCCGGATGTGATGAGCAATTTCGTTTAACAGCGCACGTAATTCGGTATTTATTAGCAGCTGATAATTATTTGGTGGAGTAGGAATGCTGCTTTTGGATGTATCTTTAAGATGAAAATCGAGAGAAGAACATAAAGAATTTAAAGAGTCAGTTATTGTGGTGATATAGGATTTTGAAATTGATTTAACACTATTGGATAGCAAGTTTTTTAAATCTTCACTAATCTCGTGTCTATCGTTTCGTTTTATTAAACCACAATTTTGAGCCAACTGCATAGATACGTTTCTAAATTGATTCTTACTATATATCGGAAATTGCTCAAGGGAAATTGATAAATTTTTAACAGATTTTAATATGTCATCATATTTGTAAAATTGACTTTAAATTGTTTTCATGGTATGGTTATTCTCTGCCGCAAAATTATTGACCAACTCACCGAGACAGTTAATTGCAAGTAAAGTGTGAGAATAAGTTATGTCCTTACACTCATCACAATAAAACAAAAAGTTGTTCTTTAAAATCTTTTGGGTACACGATGGATCTCTTACTTAAGCCAATGCGAAGAGCATGGAACGACTTACTACAAAGGCCACTGCAAATCACCATAACAGCATTTGGATCATTTGTTAGGGAGCAATTCGCACTTCCAGATAATTCAGACATGATGATAATTTAATTAGATTCGGTCAGTTGAAAACTTACACAAAATGCGGTGAGTGAAAATTGGGTTAATTATTAATTTCACTTTATTACTATGCTTTTTTAATCGATTTAAAGGGAGTAAACAAATCGAGTCAGCAAAACAAATCAAAACGCGATGACCGAGAAATAGCTTTGTGCAAAATATTGCAAATAAGGCAGGTAGAAATTAAATGGAAACAAATTAGCGGAGAGAAATTTAAGGACGTCTGAACTTAATGAATGTCGAGAAAAAGATAAGCTCTCTTTGCTTCAGATTTTCATCTGAAATTTTCGTTGCATATCATTTCCCGTAGTTGCTTTAAGCAGAAATAGTTGCATTTCCTCTCTTGTTTTGAGTTTGGGAACGTCACGTACAGCTTCGACATATCTATCAGATCTACCTACTCGTATGTGCCCCGTGTACGGAACTCGTAGCAAAAATGCATTTGTCTCAGTTGAGTCGGAGACAATGTGATCTGGTCCTGTTCAGAATTGTGTCCAAAGTCATCAAAAATTGGTCAAAATTACCTGCATAATCAAAAACTCTATCGACATAAGAGATACCATCGAAAACGGCTTCCATTCGCCGCTGCCAGATTGCAGGTATGTTAGTAGATCCATACATTACGCGAGTAGGTCTTACAATCCGTGTGTAAATTCAGAGTCAAAGTATGACTAAATTCTTCGTCAATTGGTTGGTGCGTATATGCATCTGTGACATCATTGAATTGAATTCCTGGTCAGCTCTCGGGATCAAGTGTAATTTATGGTGCGTGTAAAAAGAATATAGGTTTAATAGCGAAAAGTGTTTTCTTACTGATGATACCACATGGGGCTCCTGTGTCTAATATCATTTCTATGCTGTGGCCGTAAATTTGTGCCTTATAGTCTTTTTACCAATAAGTAATTGTGACTAGAACCCTTGTCTTTTCCAACTGGATCGATGTATTCACTTGTGTCTTAAGTCTCCGAGGGTGGTTTTGAACTGTATTCCGCGCAGTTTTAGACCGGAATACCTTGCATATATGACCTTTTTTACCACAAGTGTGGCATTTAGCTTCGATGAATTTACAGCGAGTGCGTTGGTGTCGTCCACCACAGGCCTTACATGTCATCTTACGTCTAACTGGGCATTGAACTTGTCGAGTTGTAGGAGCTGAGTAGGGTCAATTAATCTCGAGAAGTTCTCCAGACAAGTCCTGAAACTAAAGGATACTCCCTCCCACCCCTCTACCAGCACCCTCTCAACCACTCCTTTCCCCCCTGATGAAGGTGTCATAAGAATCGTTTCGATGATCAAGCTAGCTAAAAACCAGGTTGCTTCCTGCCCTCTTATTCAACCTAGAGGTAAGAAAAAGCCTCACTGGGACCGCTTAGAAACACTTCCAAAAAGCTTTTCAACCTACTAAAAAGCGCAAGAAAAGTAAGTGACTGGGATTTATACAAAGAATCTCTCAAAATATATAAAACAAAAGTGAGGAAGGCAAAACGACAATCCTGGAGATCATTCTTTGACAAAATCACAAAATCTCTGAGGCATCGCTGCTAAGAAAAATCCTATCTA
Organism: Volucella inanis; assembly: GCA_907269105.1. Lineage (NCBI taxonomy): Eukaryota > Metazoa > Arthropoda > Insecta > Diptera > Syrphidae > Volucella > Volucella inanis. The sequence goes on from OU026158.1 coordinate 19,073,367, forward strand.
GAAATCCTATGATACTTAATTATTTGAAAAAAACCGATGGCACTGGACAAACTCAAGTGATGATTCACTCAATCTGCTGCTGGACACTCACTTTTCAGGTAGCTCTATATTCGCGGCCAAAGTAACCCAAACAGTACTACGGCAACCGTGACCAAAATGCATGGTCTAATTACAAGAGACAAACTGCTTTGGGCAGTTTCTGTTACAAGTCTGCTTGTGCGGACGGTAAAGAATCTGCCGAGCTATAAAGTTCCTCAGATATTATCCTGCCTACGCTAGAGAATATCATGAGGAGCTGTGTAGAACTGATCCACATTCCACACGACCCTATGCGTGAGGAGTCTATGCATATTCCACTACACCACGGCCACCCCCATGTTGTCCCAAAGGACTTCAGACCAATAAGTCTATCATCTTTCATTCTGAAAACTCTAGAATGACTAATTGATATCCATGTACGAGCTAAAATTGATCCAATACTTTTGCCAACAGCTCAACATGCCTACTAAAAAGAAAAGTCGGTGGAACCGGCTTTGCATTCACTGACTAGCCACATCAAACGATCCTTACAATATAGAGAGTACACAATAGTTGCTTTCCTAGACATAGAGGGCGCCTTTACAAACGTCAACACTTCCGCAATCACGACTGCGCTGTCAAATCTGCAGGTAGACGACTCAATTGATTAGTCTTATGCTAAATAGCAGGATAATCAACTCCAAACTGGGTGGGGCTTCCCCCCCGGCGGTGACCTTTCTTGCCTTCTTTTAGACATAGTCTAAAACCCCTGATATACCTGGAAGCAGGTGGTTGTAGGGTGATTACCTATGCGAATGACGTTGCTATAATCGTCTCAGGTAAACGTCTTAATACCATCAAAGAACTCCTTCAGCTAAATTTTAACAGATTAACCCGTTGGGCAGATCGTTGTTAATTGGGAATAAACCTCTGATCTGGTCCTGTTTTTAGGAAATATAAAAAAAAATTCCAATCATAAACCCTCCCTCAATAAATGATACCAGTTTAGTGTTTTCCGATACAGCAAAATATCTGGGCCTCATTTTTGACAGAAAACTAAACTAACTAAAACTAAAGAGTCAAGAAAGCTCCATTAGCTTTATTCTCTTGCAACAAAGTCATTAGTTACAAATGGGGCCTTTAACCCCGCATAACCCACTCGCTATACATCTCGGTCATAAGACCGTCACTCACCTACGGGGTTTTGGCTGGTGGACGGCCTTAGACAAAACAGTCAACTGTAGCGACCTAAGCAGATTTCAAATACAGCATGTCTATACATAAACGGAGCTCTACGTTCTACTTCCTCAACGGCTCAAGACATTCTGCTTCACTTGACCCCCCTCGACATCATCAGCAGGCAAGTAGCTGTAATTGCAGCTATTCGACTTAAAGCGACTACACAGAGTAGAAATAATTTGTTTGACCACGCTTATACTTTAATAAATTAGGAACCCTTACAGAGAACATCGATAACACCATACTTGAACTTTGGTTTAACAAAGACTTTTATATAGGCTTTCCTTTCCCTCTAGGTCCTCTGGGAGGAAGGTGCTTTCATGGAGGACAAATCAATCCACTTTTACACAGATGGATCTTAGATCTTAAACCGATAGCAGGGGTGGGGGCGTTGTTTTTACAGATAAGCTAAATCTAAGCGTTTCCTTCTGTGCATCTTTTGTGCTTTCAGATATGTGCATCTTTTTGGATAGTCAGGCCGCAATCACGTCTCTGGATTCAGTCTCATTATATTCTGAAACCGCCCTTGAATACTGATCATCTCTGAAGCTTTGTTGGGTGACGAGCCGCAGAGACATTTAAGGGAATTGTAGAGCGGACGAGCTCGCAAAATTGGAACCACTCTACCTATTATACTTGAAAAGGCATAGGTATACCAATAGCTTCGTTCAAACTAATATTATATCTGGATGCTAATAAAAGAACAGACCTTAGGTGAACTGTTGGACCAACATGTCTAGCGACCAAACAGATTTGCCCAAAGTTGAATCTGAATCGCTCTAAGAGTCTGATTCTTCTAAAGAGGACACATCTCAGCGCAATAATAGGTGTCATCACCGGACACTGCCTTTTATGCAAGCATTCAAGAATTCTTTGCACCTTTACAAACGGTTTTTACAGAAGCTACATGGGTGAGGAGGAAGGGAAGACAATTCTCCACTTTCTCTTTACATATCCAGTTCTCTCCCAGAGAAGAAAACTCTACTCCAACGATCTAAAGAATATAGACGTTAACAGTGTCCTGCGCTTCAGCATAGCCTCAAATTAGTTCCATGAGAAAGAGGATCACAGATCCACTTGGCATCACAATGGGTCAATAGGCCTAAGTAGGTTGGTCCTTTGCAACCGCCACTCTTACTTACCTACCTACCTAGCTACATGTTGCGAGCTGAAACGTACGTTAACAAGGGATGCAGCTGACACGTATGTCAGTTCTTTTGCCTATTCACTTCTTTGCTATATTACATATTTTTGGCTTTTTTTAAAGAGCCACAGGAGCGAAGTCCATAAAATTATTATTCCGTAAGCATTCTGTCGAGAAATATGTCATAGGTGTAGGGCACAGCTCCTTGCCTCAGATATAGAGCGAAGCTTTCGAATGATTGCTTGCATCCTCATCATGCTGTACAATTTGTTTGGATTTGATACTTTCAGCATACTTATTGTTAACTATATCTAAATGTTAAATGAGTGTCCTTTCGATTTTATTATATGGCAATAATAGTTTTTAGACTTACTAGTATTTCAACAGCATTGTTGAGTTGTCTGCCCATGTGCTTATGAGCAAATTAGTGGTATTCAGTGGGGTCGACCAGTCAAAGTGTTTGAAATAGTCTTCAACTGAGGTTAGATCTGACGATCTATGATATATTCCCCTACAGTGAATGGTGGAGGACTTGAAGAAGCGGATTGCGAGGTCGATGGCGATGGCGTCCTTAAGAAAGTTTGCATTACCTCTGAAACAGCTTTTTGAATATCGTCGGCAAACATCCCCGAAAGGGACTAATAATAGTTCGGGCGATATATACATTTTTCCTAGTGGATCCCACTTCTGACACCACTGTTGTGTATGATTAAATGGTTGATATTATTACAATTAAAACAAGTATGACATACTCGTAAGTAAACGAAATGGCTGATATTTAATTCTGCTTACATCTACTTAAGCTAGAGGTATGTTAACTAAGGTAACATAAATAATAATATCGTACCTAGGAAGGTGTTTTTAGTGAGTAAGAATCTTACTTGCTTGCGATCCTCTTGAATCTGTTTGAATCTTTTTTGTTGAGGATATCTTTAAGAATTTTTAAACGAAAATCAGTCGATGATGGATCGAAAAATAAAACACAGATGTTATTTTAAATAACATAATCATTAATATTTATTATTTTGCATTTTTTCCTGTTTTAATTTGTTTGTTTTAAATTCTTTATGTTTAAATTTCTTGATTACATTATGTGTATAGCTGCAATAATGATAATAATAATAATAATCGTAATATTAATAATAAGATTCATTTTAATGACCATCGTTATTGACGATAATTAATCGAATTCAGATTAATGAATTTACTTAACCCTTCTTTTATCATTTGTTCAGCCATATCGAATAACTTATACTAAAACTTATTAATAAAAAATATGTATTTTATTATAATTTTAACTGAATTTTGTTTTCTTGTTTTTATTTTCATTTTTTATCTGACGAAATCAAATCTAGATATGAATAAACTTTACTGGCTATTTCTATAATATTTATGTATTTTCATTCATTTACGTAACATGTTTATATGGTGTACCCATGTCCAGATTTATTTTTCTTTTGCTTATTTGTACGTTACGTTTTTGTTTTTGTTTTGAGTTATTGCCCATTTTAGCTGACTGTTTTCGATTATTCTAATTTTATGTGCTTTTACTTTTGCTAAGGTTAACAAATTATCTTGTATCGAGAGGATGACATCGTACGACTTTATATCGTTTTTTTTTTTTTTTTTTTTGAGTAATTTAACGCTACGCATCTTACGAAAAAGAAAGAGGACAAACGATTTGTTATTACAAATAAATTGTAATTTTAATCTCAACATTTAAAACTTAACTTAATTTTTTTTTTATCTGTTTACTCTAAGTTAAATTGTAATTTCATAATTATGTATACATAAACAAGTATTTAAGATTGTAAATGTTAAAGGACAAAATTGTGAAACAAATAAAAACAATTATCACCATTTTATTTTTTTTCTTTTCTTTTCTGTTTCTTTATTTCGAGTATAATATTCCTTATATGCTAACACTTACACGAAAACTAGAAATATATGGCTATTCCTTAGTTCTATAACTATGCGTATTGGCACAAAACTCATAGGGTAAAATTACATACAATTTAATAAAAGTATTTTTATAAATAATAATAATAACAAATATTCAATGTTTTTTTTTTTTTTTTTGAAACATAACACAAAAATGGCACAATTATTCTCCCATCTCCATACATGGAGTAGAAATTTCTTTTTATTTGAATAATTCTCTTGGGCCCTAGTATTTGTTTAAGAATTTTCAAGAGCTTAGCGACCAAAAAAATTCGATATTGCAAAACAATGGCACTTATTTCGGAAAATTCTAAGTCAAAAAAATAAAATAAAATAATAATAATAAAAATTGTGATAACATAAAACAATCATGTTACTCTTAAATAACTCATATGGCTAAAACTTTTTTCGGTGAAAGTTTTCTTGAACTTAACGTAAATTATTTCATATATATATATATACCTTTATATATCTATACGTGTGTATATATGTATTGTATGTACAATATATGGCGTCCTTTTTCTATATATATATATATATATATATATATATATATATATATATTTGCTTGTGTACTCGTATGTATCATAAATCCAATTTTCTATTGCATATGACTGTTTACATTGAAAACGAACTTTGTATGTAATATGATAAGTGATGTACCAGTATGTTTACCAAAATCCCATACCCGGATGCGGCGGATGCATTGCTGGCCACCGCAGAAGTTCTCCTCAGTCATCGTCACGCGAATCAAAGCTGGTGGCGTTTCCTTCAGAAGAGAACCCAGATGGTGATAAGCTATCTGGGGGATAGTAATAGTTGTGTGCACCGCCACTGCTGCCACCAGCTCCAATCCCTGGAGTAGACCCCATAAGCAAACCGTTTGATGCAGTTAAGCCAGATGGTGGTGAGGATGACGTTCCTAAACCTGTCGCATTGACAGTACTTACTGAGTTGACGTTGCCAGCTCGTAGGTCTGCTTGTGGACCGTTAGCTGCAGCTGCAGCAGCTGCTGCCGCGGCCGCTGCCGCTTTCATATCTTGAAGGTAGGCGACATTTTCCGAACCGTCGCGACACCAAAGTTGACGCATTTCAGCACGTCTCGTCCTCATAAGCATTTTGTACTCGGATATTCGCATTTTCTTACCATCGACAATGCAGGTGCGTTTTGGTCGTGGACGATATCGATAGTCGGGATGCTGCTCCATGTGTAATTTTGATAGCCTCGATTGTTCCTCGTAGTAAGGTTGTTTATCAGCATTTGACATTGCCTTCCAGCGAGCGCCAAGTATTTTAGAAATATTCGAATTGTGCATATCCGGGCAGGCTTTTAATATTTTTCGACGTTCATCTTTTGCCCAAACCATAAACGCATTCATGGGTCTTTTTATATGGGGCTTACTAGATTCTCGTTCACGTTCCATTCCACCACCTGAAACATTCGACGAATTAAGAGCATTATTTCCTCCGCTGGTATTAACAGCATTCGCTCCACCAGCACTATCTCTGCTGATTCTCGCCGCTCGCACCAAGCGTACTTTCTCTTCATCTATTGCCGAGCTTGATGTCTTGCCACCATGATGTGGATGGTGTGAATGGTTTTGTCCACCAACAACCGTGGAATCAGCGGATGTCCACATTCGACAGGCCGAAAGAAAATCAGGTTGTTCTTCCACCATAATTTGGCCGGGTGTTTGTGATGGTGATGGTCCTGATGAACCGATTGAGCCAGTTCCTCCATTAACTTGTCCATAGTGGGAGGGAAGGAAAGATCGTGGCATGCCTCGAATGGAATTATTAAGGTTAAGGTGATTCTTGGCTTGCGCTGATGCTTGACTGGATGGATTCAGTACCTGTGGCGGAGTAAGAAGACACTGGGATCTATCATTTGGCGACATGTTTGACTGTTGTTGATGCTGATGTTGAAGATGTTTGTAATGTTGAAATGGTATCGAATGTGGGGGTGATGATTTTGGTTTTGTTAAATTTAATGGTGCATCTGGATCGACCGGTGACTGTTTATGTGAACACTGTGACGGCGATGGCGATTGATTAGATTCCAGAGGAGAGGGTGGTGAATCCATATTAAGGGTTCCATTGCCTGATGATGAAGCAGCCTCTGCGAGGGCCACTTGAAGATGAGCTAAATTTGCTGAGTCCCACATCGGTTGCACTGGGAGAGGTGGCCTGAGAAAAGCGGGCAAAAAGGTAACCAAGGATGATGGCTTTGTGGAAAATTGTGCATTTAATTGAGATTGCAGTTCTTGAAGACGGGAATCATGTTGAAGGCGTTGAAAATGTTCTTGTTGTAGATTCTCTGTCATATCCAGTTGGGTCTGAAAGTAGAATGAACAAAAAAAAAAAAACATTAATTGAAAAAGACACAATTCAAAACAATTTCAACAATATAATTTTTTACTGCTAAAATAATACATATCTGTTAACTTTTTTTTGTAATATGAGCGCACTTAAGGGATTTGAGTACCCCTTAAAATGCTTGCACACAGCGTTGAACGTTTTAAATGTTTGAAGGTTATAATGACTAGGAAATGAATACCTCGGCGGAGCATTCCATAAGCGAGTTGTATGGCTTAGGAGAGAATCACAATATTTCAGATTACTAATGAGTATTCATAGCAAGACGGCTGTTACGATCAAAAGTTACGGCGGGGTGTCGAAAGACTGTGAAACATTGTCATCACTTAGAGTTTTATCGCACGATTTTGGATTCTATCTAGCAAGTGCAAATAGGTCTTACGGGCACCTAAGCAGATTGGTCATTGTACCCCAGTTTATACTTAGGCCAGATCAGAGAGGGAAAAGTTTGGGGAAACCTGGACACTTCGCAGCATTTTTAGCGACATTGAATATGTGTTCATTGCAAAGTAAGTTGTCATTGATACACATACCGTGGTTTTTCGGTTTCCACCATTAAATTTCGCTTGAACGACAGCTGATAACATTGGATTTTGGAAGAATTAAATTCCACTCAGTTAATAGTTCATCAGTTCGTTATGCCGTTAATATCGAAATTTAATGAGCCTAACATACACTACCGTTCCTGTTCTTCATCCGAAGAGCAGTGACGTAAGTCCAGGAACGAATATGAAAAGCAGAGAGTAATGTCGTCAGCAAGAGTATATATTAGAATAGAAGTAGCAGATAAGAAAATATTTATGAAAATTAAAAAGACTGTCGGAGGCTGAAGGGAGCTCTGAGACGACTGAATATCAGGCTAGAACCGTCCGAACGTACCGGAACGACATTTTAAATCCATTGAAGAAGAAATTCATTGATCCTAAATGCACGCATTTTCGACGTAGCGACGAGGACGAAAATGTTACAAATGTCAGCGAGCGATAGAAAACGTAATCTGAATTGGTTAAGCGAATTAGTTGGTGTATTCAACTAAGGTCCTTAAAAACATAGAGGCTCAAGTCCAGTCAAGGTTCGAAGAAGAGTTCGAGCGAAATATAATTGAATCACTGATTTGGATAAACAAACTTTAAGCCTATAACGTAATGGATAATCTAAAATTGGGTCCAAAAGACTGTTTTAGCAATGCAAATACGTGTAACAAATACGTATTACGTTACGTATGGATTTCATAAAACAAGTAGGTTTGTAAAGCTTTTCTCTAGATAAACTGAAGATTTTCATACGCACATACATACATACAAATATAGTATGTTATACCAACCCTTAAATTTTCACATTAAACGTCAAACTATGATGTACTTCTTTTGAAAAGCATATTCTCGCTTGCATTAACTTAAACACAAAGGATTAATTAAACCGTTATATGTATCATATAATGTTTACTTTTACAAACAGATATGAATAAATAACTGTCTCAATTAGATGGATCTCTTGCATCTGTATGCTAAATCGTAGCAAGTTTGTTATATGTGGAGTGGATCCAATAAATATTTGATTGGGTGTCTATCTTCCTACCCACACATTCTCTGGCACTTGTCTCTCCTTTAAGTTTTAATCAAAAGAGCTTGAATATTATTGTCTCCCTCTTAGCAAAAAATAAAATAAAAAGAAAACAAACACTACCAATCCCAAGTGAATAGTTTATTGCATTTTCATTTTCGTTTATGTTTTCATTTTATGAAGACAGATTGATGTCACATATAATTTCTCTGTCTATCATTACGGCTCCTAGCTACATAAGGACGACACACCACCATCGGAACGATTGAAAAGGATAACAAAACTGTTATGACAATGAGCCATTGTCAATATGGTGCTGTTTTATTCATCCGCCCGTCGATGGATTCCCTTAAAAAGGGTGAGCTTTTTAGATTGCTAAAGGCACTTATATATGGATACATGAAAACAAAAGGGTCAACTAGGTATAAATAAGCGTATCATTCCAAGGAAAAATAAAGCATATAAATACATATACATATATGTATATGTGCATGAGTACGTTTAAAGATACAAACTATGTACATATGATATGGATGCTAAATTGATGACACGACAGCAAATACGAGTATAGTGACAACGACGACAAGTACGACGGCGATTATAATAATGATGAAGATGCGTAGAAGGCAATAAGATGAACATTTGATTTTCGTTGAGGGCGAAAAAACAAGCTTAAGTCCCAAGGGTGGCTTTTGAGTCCTTAGTTGTTTAACGTGACTGTTGTTTTTATTTTACTTTTTTTGTAATCTCTCTTTTAATAAATATGCGGCACTACAAACCTAATGGGGAATCAGATAAATTAACAAAAGAGTGCGTTAATAGATTTCATTTCGACGACCCGTAGACGTGAGAGCATACAGATTAAAACAATTTTGTAAAGATTTTTGAAACATCTGTACGGGATTTTAACTTGCTTGTTATGGTTTCTTTGATGTTTTTATCCTGAATATATGTTCATAAGTGTGATTGTAAATATGTATACGCAAAACAAATATGGCACATGTACATATGTATATATTACATTTTTGCATTCAGACCAGTTGGTTTAAAGTAGCATATTTCATGCACAATATAAAACATCATATACAACCGACGATATTGTCATTCAGGTCTCAAAACTTTGCCTATTTTACCTCCTAGAGGTGGAGGATTTATTTTCCTATAAACCCTCATATACACTACAGGCTAAAAATGTAACATCGAAAAAAACTCCGTAGTTAATAATTGATGGTTAGTTGGTGTAGAAATAGGGTAGGCACTAAGGAGTATTAACTTGGCTATGCCCAGTGTTATAACTGTTCCTACATATCAATCGTGCTTCGTTACTTCCAATCATCGGATACGGATCGATGTATTGTTCGACTTGTCAAACTTATAAGAACGAGTTCTGACCAGCGAACAAAAGTAGCACCACTATAAATGAGACGGGATGAAGGTGAAGTAAAATCTCAGAATAAAACAAATAAGACCTTATCCGGGTTACTCCGACATATTTGGAGCTCATGTGGTGATTTGCCAATCCAGCTGGCCAAAATTTAAAAAAAAAAAAAGTTTAACTACTTGACTTCAAATTATGTGTTAAGTTTCTCAATATAATAGGTAACTGTAACTCATGTTTAAGGAATACTCATCTAACTACCTTATTATTAGGAAAAGCTAAGCTTGAAAGTTAGTTGTTGTCAACAGGTGAATAGAGATAACTCGGAATAGCGTATTTTTTGTTTGAGTTTGGTTGATGACTTAAAACGCTATGGTAATTTTATTGTTATATTTTTTTTATTATTAAGCTTTATTTGAAGGTAAAATATAATAATTTTTATTTAAAAATTTCCATTGGAAATACATATTTAAAACAACAATTTTCTGTGGGAAGGTCAAACATAAAATATTGTTGTTTTGCAAATAGACTTAAAGTTAATTATTCCTCATAATTCTGGTCTGAAACTAAATCGCAAAGACGTCGTTTTGGCATTAAAAATGGACAGATATAGTCTTCAAGATATACTTGAAGATTTGAGAAAGAACTATAAATAAATATTAATATTTTATGCTTCAAGCTAATCGAAAAATGGGAAAAAAGTGGAAAGCATCTCAACCGTTTTTTAACATCTATTTCAATCTGGCTTGATGAACAAATATAAAACATGTCCGTGCCGTTTCTAAGAGAGAGCACTACTTGAATTAAATCCATACCATTTTCAGTTAGTACCAACCTTCAAAAGATATGTGTATAAATTTGACAGCTGTCGGAAGATTAGTTCTTGAGATATAGCGTTGTGAGTGAAGCAACTTTTGTTATTGTGAAAAAAAAAATGGATTCAAAACAATTTCGTGTGTTGATTTATCATTGCTTTTTGATGGAAAAAAATTCAGCTGATGCAAAGAAATGGCTTGATAAGTGTTATCCAGACTCTGCACCAGCCGAACGAATCATTCGCAAGTGGATTGAAAAATTTCAAAGTGGTCATACAAGCACCGAAGATGATGCATGCAGTGGACGTCCAAAAGAGGCTGTTTCAGATGAAAATATCAAAAAAGTCCACAAAATGATTACGAATGACCGTGAAGTGAAGTTGATCGAGATAGCTAATGCTCTGAAGATATCAAAAGAGCGTGTTAGATATATCATACACAAATATTTGGGCATGCGAAAGTTCTGTTCAAAGTGGGTGCCGCGTTTGCTCACAGTCGACCAAAGACAACAACTTGTTGATGATTCAGAGGAGTGTTTAAAGCTGTTCAACTGCAATGAAGCCAAATTTTTTGCGTCGGTATGTGACAATGGATGAAACTTGGCTCCATCACTTCACACCATAGTCAAGTCGGTAGTCAGCTGAGTGGCGAGTAGGCGACGAACCTCGTTCAAAACGATCAATAACTTAACAGTCGGCTGGCAAGGTTATGGCATCCGTATTTTGGGATATACGTGGAATAATTTTCATCGACTATCTCCAAAAGGGGCAGACTATCAACAGCGACTATTACATTGCGTTGTTGGAGCGTTTGAAAGACGAAATCGCAGAAAAATGGCCGCATTTGAAGAAAAAGAAAGTGCTGTTTCATCAAGACAATGCTCTGTGTCAAAAGACAATAAAAACGATGGCAAAATTGAATGAATTGCTTCCCCACCCACCGTATTCTCCAGATTTGGCCCCCAGTGACTGTTCGGAGACCTCAAAAGAATGCTCGCCGGAAAGAGATTTAAGACCGATGAAGAAGTAATCGCCGAAACAGAGGCCTATTTTGAGGCTAAACCGAAATCGTATTACAAAACTGGTATTGAAAGATTGAAAAATCGTTTCAATCAGTGTATCGCCCTCGAAGGCAACTATATTGGTAAATAAAGTTGAATTTTGCAAACATTTTGTTTTTTTTACTATAAAACGGCACTGACTTTTCAGCCCATGTGTTATGTTGCGTGAAATCACAGACACAGAAGGAAATGTACAAACAGCTATAAGAAACTGTTGTTTAAAACAAAAAACGAAAGGTACAATGTCTTGTGGATTTAACCTACCAACAGGAAATAATAAAAGGTCTCAAAGCTTTTAAAAAATCAAGGGAGTGAAAAGAATTTTTAAAAGAAAAGACTAGGATTTAAAAAGCAATACTATCCAACGGAAATTTAAATCACCAAAGAAAGGCTTTGTTTGGCTCAAAGAGATGTTTTACTCGGTTTAGATAGAAATCTTCTTAATATTTATTTTAAAATGCGATGGGGCTCAGCAAAAGCAACATAAATAGAAATTTTCATCGGAGGGCCATGCAATGAATGTTTATTTAGTATTTCAATAGTTAAGTTAAGTTTTAAGTTGCTCTCTAGGAAAAAAAATTATATGTTAATATCCAGCTCCTTCTTCTAAAATAAATTGCCGTCCAACCAAGTTTGTTTTTGTCAAAAATTCCACCGAGTTAAATTCTTAGGAAGTTAATTTAATCAAAAAAGAAATTAGAAACTTGTCTTCAACACTTATCAGCAAAAGCGAACTAAATTTTCTACTTTTAGGCTTACTATGATAGGTAGATACATAGGTAAAATTTGTATTGCACAAATTGATGAATTTTTATTAAACGTGCTTAATATGTGAGCTAAATTAACCATCTATAGTTTTATACAGAGTTGTCGATAAAAGACCTTTAACTATTGGAATATTTCCACTTCATTCATGGATTCGCTTTATGTAGTGTATATTGCAGATAGCATATAAGCTTTTTATCGTGATCTGGCCTGCTCGAGAAGCGTAAAAAAAAATTCAATTGAGATTTTGCAATGAGATTGGTTTGTTTGTAGACATGCCAACAGAACAGGCAAATTATACAAACGAAGGTAGTACTAATAAGCGGTTCTTCCGAGCAGCAGAAAAAAAATTCCAAAACCACCAGAATCATCTGAAACTGAAACTTTGGGTAGTGATTACGCTATTACTGAAGATTCCTTTGAAATCTTTATTGTCGAAATAAGAAATTTATATTTAAACGAATACCCATGATTTACTATGCCAGTTATGGTCCATAAAAGGACAGATGTCGGAGGAAGCTCAAGAGCCAAGGAGTGAGGACACAAGGAAGTTTATAGACATATGGTATTCACTAGAATAAAATCAAGAGCGGATACAAACACAGATCTTTCCAATTAATTCTCAATTTCTTTAGATCCTTTTTTTGCCAGTTTGCGTCACACTCCTATACGAGTTCGAGGTGTGACAACAAAAGAAGAGCTTTTTATCAAATATTTATGATGTTTTCTGACTCTTTTCGCAAAAAGAGGTAACATACATTATCGTGAATTCCTTACAACACCTAATCTATGATACAAATTGTTTGGAAATATATAAATTTTTTTTACTGTACATTTTAATTTGTACTTTCAATAATTTGTAAATTCGACTGGACTCAACAATAATTTGGATTTTAACTATCTTATAGTTATGTACAATATTATATTCAAATTTAATTGTGCTCTCATACTCATTTAGTGATGTATAAGGTATAACAATAAAGTTAATTGTTACTTGCAAATGTAACATTCTCTCACTTGTGATTCAACCATTAAAGAGGTACATACCATCAAAACCGTTTCGATTCTTTTACTTGTAATAAACTTATTTTGTATTCGCATAATTTTACAATATTTTTGGTCCCTAATCGAGCCGGATTAGGTTTTCGCCAATTCGAAATTTCATTTAATATCACCATCATCATGAATATTCTAGAGAGAGTGTCATCAAATTTATCATCAAAAATCATCGATTGAAGTACTTCATGCAATCTTGGAGGAATATTGAGACATCCGTTAATTAATTAATTCATTGTTGGACGAACGATATTTGTCGCTGTTGCGGTATCGAACATTTGATTGGACTCAGAACATGTGTAAGATAAAATTCGCGCATGTATGTATGAATTTTGCATGACCTATTATTGTATTTGAATTTTGAAGTAGTAAACTCAGGATTTTGAATTTACAATTTAATATAACAATTGACGAGATATGCCTATTTTACCGAAAAACTCTGTGAGGCTGTAAAATTAGAAGAATTTGAAGTTCGTATCAAGAAAGTTGATGAATTATTCGACAAATTTAATGCTACTCAAGTTCAAATCCAAATATTTTATAGTTAAATCGGTTCTACTCTCTGAAATTCGGGAAAGAACAAAGTCTGATATTAATGCTTATACAGCTTACAAATCTTCGCATTTCGAACCTGCTTCGAAAAATATTAATAGTTCAAATTAAAGCAGTCACGTTAATGATTGCATTCCTAAACTCTATATTGAACCGTTTGAGGGTAATTAAAAGGATTGCCCTGCGTTTCGGGATATGTTTGAGAGTTCTGTCCACCAAAAACTCCACTCCATTTTCTTCGTTCGTATCTCCGTGGCGAAGCTCTTTATTTGCTTACACATATCCCAGTATTCGATGATACATACGAACGCGCTACATCATCAATAGTTTATGAGAAAAATTTAATCAACTACTGGCAATTCAAATCCCAAATGTTAAGGTCCTGCAAAAATTATCAGATGATGCAGATGAGGTCGTCCGGGGTCTATATTTAAAGATATAGAGGCAAGAAGAGATTTTATAAAAAATCTAAAGCTTTGTTTTAGTTGTCTGCGAGCTGATCATGGCCAACATTTCTGTCGGCACCTATATTTTAACAAATTTTGCGTCGTTGTTACCAACTATTTCATTTGAAGTGAATAATTGGGATTGTATATCCAGATTGGAATTAGCCGATCCATATTTTAATCAGTCTAATTCAATCGACGTCCTACTTGGTGCAGATAAGATCTGAGACTATTTTCGGTTGGTTCCTTGGTGGGTTGGACATCGAACAAGGGATATGGTCTAATCATACACTCCTTGACCTCGACTCGATTTTAACAGCGCTTTGGACGATCGAAGAGGTCAATTCAAAATCTATTCTTTTGCAAAAAGATATCGAGCAGCACTTTCGTGTAACACATCAGAGGGATAAAAATGGGAAGTACATCGTCAGACTTCCTTTTCTCGTTTAAAAACTATGGAACAACTATTTTTGGCAAATAATATACACAATTTTTACAATATTCACAATTTCTTGATGAATACTTAGCCTTAGGACATATGGAGAAGGTTACATCATCAGAAATATCTAAATCGAAAACATTTTATTTGCCACACCATACAGTTGTTAAGCAGGACAGCGTGTCTACAAAGCTTTGTGTACTGTTCGACGGTTAGTTCAAAGACAAAAACCTAATATCGCTAAATGACTCGCTCATGACCGGTCCTCCTATTCAGCGCAACCTTTTCTCTATGTTTCTCCGATTTCGACGCCATAAATACCATTCATAAGTATTTACCGCTGATATAGTTAACAGTTTATACTTCCCAACAGAAACATAATAAAACCATAATTGCAGCTAAAGTTCAAGTTGCACCAATTAAGCAACTTACCATACCGCGGATATAGCTGTGTGGTGCTCTTTTGTTGGTACGGTTGCTCGACGCTGTGCAAAATTCTCTAAATATAAAAGGCTCAAATGTCTTCGCTTGGTGTGATTCACAGGTTATTTTATCTTGTCTGTCGTCTCCTGAAATAATAATTGGTGAAAAGGTCTTAGTTGGTTTTGAAAAACCAGCGATAAATGGCCGATGATAACTAATTTTCCGGAACATAGGGGAGAAAAAGAATCGCCAAACATGTATAGTCGTTACCAACTTTGATTATTCATTCGAAACTCTAGCATCACGAGTATCGTCGTGGACAAGACTCATTCGTATTGTTGCCTTCATACTAAGGTTTATTTCAAAATACAGAAAATTATCTGAAAAAAGAATCCATGTCCTCGCTCCTCAAGAATTTTATTGCCCAAAGCGTAGAATCATCAAATCGATTTAAGATATTTACTTTGGAAAATACATTGTTTATTATAAAACGAATGGAAACTTCGGTAAGAAATGTAAAATACTTAATCTTAATAATGAGCAGATACTTTGAGTGGGAGGAGGCAAACATTACGTACAAAGTAAAACACCCAATAATTATCCCAAAAGGTCATGCTGTGAAAACACTTATCGCAATCGATGCCCATCCGAGAGTATCTACGCTATTTGCAGTAATTCGCCAAGAATATTGGATTATCGGATGTCGAAATCTTCTACGCAAAATTACACATAGCTGTATCAGATGTTTTAGACAAAGAAGATCCACAATAACGCAAATTATAGGAAATCTTCCAGCGCAGCGTTTTTAATCAAGCCGACCATTTTTACATTACGGATGCGACTGTGCTGGACTTTTACTACACTTAGATTAATTATGCTAAATATTAAAATCGGACGTAAGGTTCACATTTCGAAGGGCTATATACCATATATCCCTATTTGTACGTCTCGTGACTAAGGCAATACATTTGGAGTTGGTGAGCGACCTCACCACAGACGCATTCTTAGCTGCCTTTCGTCGATTCACACAATACTCAGATAACGGCACCAACTTCCACTGATCTGCTGGAATGCTTTCAGAGATGAAACAACTCACGTTATCACAACATCATAATTCTATCGCTTGCTTATGATGTCATCACTTGGCATTTCATTCCTCTGCACCACATTTAGTATTAAGCAAAACCTTCGGCGTGTTATTGGGTCAAATATCTTAATATTCGAAGCTTTACTAAACTCTTTGTGTCAACAATCTGATAATGATCCATTAAGTCCAGCACATTTTGTTCTAGGTGAATCTTACTCAGCTGTTCCCGAACCGTCACTAGACAACATAAATCCAAATAGGCTCTCCTGTTGGCAATCCTTACAAGCTAAAGTACAAGCGTACTGGAGACGTTGGAGCATGGAGTACCGGTTGAGGAGGATGTACTAGCTCGTCCCGTCCAGTTTGACAACCACCTCTGGGAAAAATATCGAAACCTAATACACCTGAGTTTCAAACTACTACACTACTCGTTCGCCCCTGGCGCCCGCGTCCTGGAGAAAAAGCCAGTAAAAGGGTATTCATATCTCCTTGGTGCGCGCGCTGTATTATAAAAAATAATCAACGATTTGGTCGTCATCAAAGATACAAACCTACCACTGCACCGGGGGAATGGTCTATGGGTCGAGTTGCAGCTATTCATCCAGTCAAGGATTGCAAATTTCGTGTAGTGACCTTAAAAACTGCCAATGAACAATCACTTAGACCAATACATAAGCTAGCAGCACTACCTGTATGCTGAAACTTCGTTCCAGGGCCGGCGGAATGTTTGGAAATATTTAAATCCATTTATACGGTACATACTTTCCGATTTAAATTTTTTTCTTTAAGTTTAATTTCAATACATTATATATGTATTAATATTTACCAGCCATAATCTCTTGATAATGGAAATCAGTTGCTTACCTCTTTTGTTTTTAAATTTCAGTCTTTTTATAAAAAGTCTTTATTTTTTTTATAACCATTTATCTATTTGAACTCATTAAGTAACAAATACACATTTAAGCCAGAAGTCGACCCAGTATAATTTTAAAATTTTGTCCAGCTATTTTTTCGATTCACCAAAGTATGACCTTTGGTCATACCTTGTATCAAGGTGCGGTTGTGGATATCCCGAACATAGCAAATACGAGCCAATGCTTTGAGGAGGTGCGACGTCGGCAAGATATAGTCAAAGGAAATGGGAATTTCGGCTTCTCAGGAGGAAAAAGAATGACCATGAGAAGCGCGTGGTCGAGAAATTTGAAGGATTCGGAAGTAAAAAAATATGGCACGGACACAAACCCCGAACCCAAGCGTGTAGAGACGAACAATTGAACATAGTAATAGGGTCGCGGTCGATGCTAAGGAGTTTTGAAGACTGCTGAACTCTTTAGAGCGGCAGACGATGGCTTGATTAGGAGCATACACCAACACATTTGTAAAATATGGTCAGACGAAAGTACGTCCGATGAATGGAGCCTCTGCAGTGTTTGTCCGATACTCAAGAAAGGAGACCCATCATGAGAGGTCTCCTCTGAGAAAGAGGCATCACTTTTGCAAACATCGCCTACAAAAACATAATTTGCGCGCTCTCAATTTATTTGATTAATTTAAAGGCCGCACATGACAAAATCTATAGTGATGACCTATCCAGAGCAATGTCTATTTTAGTTTTGGCATCCCTGCCAAACATTTTCGTTTGTGCAAGATGACGAAGGAGAATCCTCACTGCTCTACCAAGGTCGGTAAGAAACTCACCGCGACCATTAATGTCAAAAAAGAATTTCGACAAGCCGATGCGCATAACAGCACGAATTTCTTTTAAATCGTTTTTAAAATAATTCAATCCCCGATGATATTGTCATAAGCGGAAAAAAGCAGAGTGATGTCAGTGGCGCTTTCGCGAGAAAACAAAAATCCTTAATAAAGAATTATACCGAATATACTACCACTATATAAACTCTACTATACTATATATATATACTATATATATATATATATATATATATATATATATATATATATATGTATATGGAGGACAAGACAACCAATGCTTTTGTTAAAAAGTGTTTGAGTCCAACCAAGGGAGATGGCGTAGCAGGGGAAGATCATGTCTAAGGTTGCATGCATAACTTCAAACCTCGACCAACTTAGCATACATGTGTAGAAGTTGATTAGCTGAAGCTCTGGTCCATTTCGTACCGTGATGCCGATTAACTAAATAAACAATGTTGTGAGAAAAGACGAAGTTTTGCTAACAATCCCCAAAATATAAGCAAAATCAAATAAGAGAGAGAATTTGTCTTACAATCAATCTGTAGTCTAAGGAAAAACCTACGTTGATGTACATATAAATCCAAGTACATATCAATCCATATAGCACTCTTATGTGCATGAAATATTTATCAGCAATCTTGTTCCATTGCTAACAGAGTTAATGAATAAAAATGTAACGTAAACGAATTAAAAAATTATAAAGCTTGTAAAATCAATTCAATTACTTATCAATCGTGGTATATGTATGTATGTATAATTTCATCATTACATTTCAATTCTTTCTGTATATACATATTATATAACTTCAAATAGATGGATGGTACTTTGCGTCTATACGAATGCAATCCTCGTACATCTCTCAAGGATTGTAGAAAAGTGAAAAGAAAAAAATAAAAAATGATTCGAGAAGAGAGGATAATAATAAGAAGTGTTTCATCGTAACTCTATTGGGTGAGAATATAATGAAATGAAAGTAATGAAAAAGTCCTTGGTAACTGTAAAATTGTGTTTGTATTCCGGTAATCATTATTATTATAATTTTTTTTTGTTAAATAAAATCTAAAAAAAAAAATGTAATAAGGAAACAAGTGTGACTAATAGGATGAAACACCATTGGAGGTGTGTATAAGAGAACTTAATGCTCTGTTAACATTCTTAAAGCAGTGATGACTGAAGTGGCTTTTTGAATTATTTACACACATATGTATAAATATATGTAGGTACGCATATGTTCGGGTGGATTCGCGAATGCCTGAACGCTTAGTGCAAATCTATTGATTCAGAAAATTAAAATTAAAAAGAAGAAATATGCTGCAGAATTCCAATAACTGGATGAGGAAATGTAGCTCTATTTACTGCTGAAAAGATGATTGCTTAGAAAGTGCATCCATCTAGTGGATCGATAAATTGTGTTTGTTTCCAGTAAGCGGGGCCACGAGTAGGGTTGGTATATTATTTCCTTTTGTATTCAAGTTTATAGATTTTGTTAAGAATGTACATGCTTATGCCTATCATCATTACCATGCAGCATGAGAGTCTAAATGAATTTCTAACTTAAATTATGTCACACCCAGTATTGATACAACTACATATGTATGTCGTTACGATTTTTTCCAATTAGCACGCTAGGTTAAAGAACCTTTCAAATAGGGTTGATATTCTTACAGAATGGGGCTTTTATGAAAACCTAAAATGTTAAACAATTATGTAGTCATTTAACTTAAACGAAATATCCTCCTCGATATTTTAACATGTCTGGGCATCCTCCCTATCGACTTTGATACTGAATTGGTTGTCAAAGGACTCCTTGATACGAATAAGGTATTAAGGAAAACTTTCTGTCCTATCAATACTTACATAATTTGGGTTCAAGTTTAATGATTATGGTGGCCAAAGAGTAAGTTAGATATTTGAATAAAACAAAATGAGTAAGCGGCTCAGTGATAAAGTTCCTGCAATATCAGGACCCACTACATCAGCGCCTTTCACAGAGGTAGTGCACCGCCGTGCCATCATCACTATCACGGCATACTTAAGTGCTTGGCAAAAGTGTAATGCGCCGTTAGGATGCATATTGGACCGACTCCATACGTTTAGAAGTAAGTTCGTATATTACGAGTACGATATTCACGCCTTTGATATTCAACCTTCTGTTTCTTCGCAGAGAATATACGGAAAAAGGAATTAAATATCCTTAAAATAGTTTCCTCCTAAAAACAATTATACTTAGATTTACTATTATTAATTTTTAGTAAATTTTTTTTTTTTATATATCATACAATGTATATATTTGTTGTTTTCTATAAATAATTATTGTTCTTTTATTATTATATTTATTCTCGTATATTGAATTTTAAGTTTTATTTTTTTAATTGAGTAAAAAAAACTTCCACTTTTATTTCCCTTAAACTAATCTTAATGCTAATTTAAAGAGTAAGTATCGGTAGCATCGCTTGCTAGTGTTCCAGATGCCTTCCTTTTTTCGCGGTTCAGCGGTGACTCAGGATCCAGGCGATATACTGTAATTTGTACGAGATCCACTGAGGCATTTCTACAGCCTTTTAACGGGGTTACACTTAAGGTTTTTGGGACCCGGAACTCACTCTAACGTATATTACTTGCTTTACTACCGGATTTTTTGATGCCGACGCAAACAGAATGCACTATACCGGGTCCCTTCTCGGGCAACAATTAAAATAACAAACTCATAAGTTTTTTAGTTTAAAAAGTAAGGAGTTTCAATTACACTTTAAATACACCCCAAACTCTAGCAAAATTTGAATAAATTTAAATACTAAGGTAGAAATAATCAATATAATGCATTAGCGGATTTCCTAACGTACGATCTATGACAGGTGTAACTGGGGCACTTATAGTTCCTGGCAGTGGAATACGTTGCTCGTTGATTGTTGTTGAAATTAAGTGCCGTTTAACCGTGGGAATGCATTTTGAATCTGGAAATATGACACAGGTCCTATGTCCGCCATGTGGTGAACGAATTTTGGGAAAAGAATGTGTTCACGCTGCCCTATCGTGAACTCAACGTATTGTTCGTTAACTGCTCCGCCCTTAGATTTGAACGTCCTCGTTCGAAGTTGTTATTTTAAAGTGGTGGGGGAGATCTTCTATTCCTAGAGTTAACACGTTGTCTGTTTCTTTTTATTATTCTTACGATTTAATATCATGCATCCAAATATTCTAATTGATGTAAATGTCAGGATGATGAGTATCGTTGTTGTCAGGATAACGTTGATGGACAGGCTGGCCTTACTTTTGGTTTCCAGGATGTCGATTTGTTTGGTACTGTTGACATAAAATTGTTTCATTAATTTTAGGGATAGTACCTCTTCTATTCTGTCCTTTTCGGTTGCTGGTTGTAAAATTGCAGGTAAGGGCTGGTATTGGGTGACTTCTTTCGCAATTATTTGTTTCCCATTTACTTCCACTGTGGTGTTGAAATGCCGTGTTATGAAGGTGCCTTTGAGCATGGTTCTTGATTCTTGATTTATGTTAATAGGATCATCGAACTGGTTTAACAGCAGAATTCCCGGGGACACTTCTTCAACTTCTGGAATGTAGTCGTTGTTGATTAGAGAGCAGTTAGCCTTTTTGCTCTTCAGGAGATGTGGGATGCATGTTGTATTACTAATATCTAAAATATTCTTATTATTACAAATATAGATACTATTATATGTCTTACATTTATTCATTATACCAAAGGTTTTTCTTTTACATTCTAGGATAGTGTTATAATTGATTTTATTAATAATATTCATTGATTTAACATGTCTAATGACAAAAATATTACAAACATCTAAACTTACTGTAGGAATATTTAAAAAAAATATATTAAATTCTAATTATTAGTTGCGATTCGTATTTCTGCAAATTCGAGTGCTTCGTCAATATTGACAAATGGAATATTATTTAAAGTTAACAATTTTTCTGTAATATTTATTTCAGTGTCTGATAGTATAAAGGAATTGGCAATATTAGCTCTTGCCCAATAAATGGCGTAAGCAATGTTAATTATCTCTTCTTAAAGTAGTTCTAACTTATATTTAATTTTTAATACAGATTCGTTGTTATTTATTTCATTTTCTTTAAAAATTTTAATTATTTCGTTAGTTACATTTGACAGTTTATTAATTTTGTTAATGGTCATTTTATTAATTATTAATTGATTATTATTATTTTGTAAAACACCATTAATTTTTTCTGTTACAATTTCAAAGTCGTGGTGATCCGGGGAACCCGCGATCTATTTCCACGCAGTGCCAATTAAATCTATTTAACGTTTACTCTTATTATTTATTCTAAGCCTATCTTATTATGACTTAATTCTAAGGACTTCGTAGGAAAGGATGTTGTATAGGGGATTTTTTAGAGTTGTGTCGTAAGCCTCTATGTCGATTAAGTGTATAAATTTGAATGAGCCGTTTTGAAGTTTTGCTCGTCCTGTGTCAGTCTTAATCAATTGGAAGTTGGAGTAGTCCAGGATTTGTACGCTTGCCATGCACGATGGCATCAGTATCCTATTGAGAAATTTGATTTTTAATAAGACTTTTGTGTATAGTCCTGCCTGAACTGGTTATAACTGTGGTATTTCTATTTTCTGCAACAATGTCTTTTCTGAATCTAGGTGTAAGCTTGTTTCCTGTTCTTTTATTTATTCTGACATAAATTGTTTCGCCAACTGAATAACTTTTTAGGGAACATTTTTTCCTATTATGATATTCTAGGTCATTTTCCTGCCTATCTTTAATTTTTTTGATATTTTCTTGTCGTACTCGTTCGAGTTCTCCTGGGTTATTAAATAATTGTTTTCCGAAAAATATGTCCAACGGTTTCTCACCAGTGGTTAAATGTATTGAAATGTTGCACTCGTGTATTGAATTATCTAACACTTCACGAAAGGTGTTATAGCGATTTTCAGCTTTAAGACATCTCAAGACTTCTGAAAGCCTTGAGTGGAATCTCTCCACTTTTCCGTTAACAGAGCTTGCATAGGGAGGGGCTTTAAAGACTTTTATATTGAAAAAGTTTTCTATCATGTATAACACAGAACTAGAATTAATGGACTTATCGTTATCAACAACTATTGCTTCTGGTACGCCGAATAATAGAATGAGTTCTCTTAAGGTATGTTTTATGTCTTCTGCTGACGTGGATTTGGGTATCCTCGCTAGGGCATATTTAGAGAATTTATCTATTGCCGTAAGGATAATGTGTTTATTGGTAAAGTAAATATCTATGTGGATTATATGGCCTGGATATTGGGGAATCGGGGTTGCTTGCAATATCGGCTTGTTTGGATGTCGATCATACTTATGTTCTTTACATATTCGGCAAATTTTCGTAATTTTTTCTATTTTGGCTCACATCTGTAGGAAATAAAACTTTTGTAATATTTGAATTTTATTTTCGCGACCGTTACGGTGCACTCGGTTGTGTTCTTTAATGATTTCGGTTTCCTGCTCTGTTTCATCGGTTAAATCTGTAACAAGTTTCCTAGCAAAGCGTATTCTATATTGAACAAAATGAGTGGGGTATATTTCCTGAATCTTTCCTAGAGTTCTCTCATCTGTTTTAATGCCATTTGTGACGGAAGGGTTAAGGTATCGATGATGTATTTATTTTCAATGCTAAGGATTATTTCATTTTTAAAAGCATTTATTGGCTCGTCTGCTGTTTGGATGAGGTTTTGTCCAGAACTCTCGTCACTGTGTAGGGTTGGCGTAAGTGAATTGATTTCGCTAATTTGGGGTGGTCTTGACAAGGCATCCGCAATAACATTGGATCTACCAGGATTACACTTCAATTCGTAGTTGTATTCCTCAAGTATAGCCTTCCAACGTTTGAGTTTATTGTTGATGATCGGTGAAAATTTTTAAGACTGTTGGACCATAAAGGTAATTTCGTAGTGTATTTAGAGCCCATACTATAGCCAACATTTTCTTGTCATTCGTGGCATAGTGTTCTTCGGCTTTAGTGAGTGTGCGGAAAATGAATGTAATTGGTTTGTTTTCTTGAGCAAGCACAGCACCAATGGCATAGTCAGAGGCGTCTGTGGTTAGATGAAATTGTTTTTTAAAATCCAGAAAGGTTAAAACTACATCTTCTGAGATAAGAGAATTTTTTATTTTTTCAAATGCGTTAAGAGCTTCGTGATTTAAATGTTTTGACGTGTGTCCATTCTCCTCTCTCAAAAGGGATGTCAGGGGTTCAGCGATTTTGGCATAATCTCTAATAAATCTGCGGTAAAAAATTGACAGACATAAAAACGATAGCAAGTCCTTGAGTGTTTTAGGACAAGGGAACTTAACTATCGCCTCTACCTTAACTGGATTTGCCTTTATTCCTTCATCTGAAATTATTATCCCGAGAAACTCAACATTCGATTTCAGAAATTCACATTTGTCTATTTGAACCTTAAGATTAGCATCTTGAAGGGTTTTAAAAATTATTAAAAGGTTTTGGAAGTGAGAGTCTACATCTTTACTGAAAACGACGATTTCATCTATATAGATGAAGCAAATCTTCCCTATGTGTTCCCGCAAGATGTAGTCCAGTGCCCTTTGGGAGACACACAAAATCGATCTGCAATTGTGACTGAATTCAGTTTCCTGTAATCGATTACCATTCTATATTTTTTTTCTCCCGAAGCATCAGCTTTTTTCGGTACAATCCATATGGAAGAGTTATATGGAGACCGTGATGGTCTAATAATACCATTGCTCAGAAGTTGATCAAGCTGTTTATTTACTTCGCCTTTAAGAGATACGGGGTATGAATAATACCTAGAGTAGATAGGGTCATCCGTAGTGGTACGGATTCTTCCCTTTACAGTAGTTGTAAAGGTAAGCCTTTCATTGGGATCGAGAAATAGGTTGGGAAATGATTTAGTTAATTGTTGGTCTTTTTGACTTTGGAACATGTGATCAGTTCTTATATCTACAGAATTTATTGACTCAGATATTTGCTGTTTTAACCATATTTTTAAGTGGTTATCAATGAGCATGTAACTTTCTTTTGCATAAATTACTGCTGAAAGTTCTATCAGAGTATCGTTACCGAGAATTCCACGGAAAGATCTAAGAGTGGGCAGAAGGAAAAATTTTATATTAGTTGACTCAATTCCGAATAAATTAACGACTTCAGTGACTTCAACTTTGCCTCCAATAGAGTTGGCATAAAAATTGTCTTTATTAGGAATGATGTTTTTTACAAGTTGGGATTGCATATAATTCCTATTAGAGCCTGTATCGACGAGAAGTTTCATAATTTTGTTGTCACTCGTCCTACACTCAAAGTAAGGCAGAGACGAGTGGGTTAATCTAAAAAAATGTATATCTGCAAAATCAATCTTCTTTTCATTATTATTAACGTTATATTGGCTATTGAGGTATTCGTCAAGGGTTTGGTTTTCTGTCTGGACGATCTGTGACTCAATTACAGAGTCATAATTTGCAATTTCGGCAGAATTGTCTGATGGATACTGTTCACTAATTTCAGTAGTCACATGGAAATTCCTTTGCAATTTGTTGGGAGGAGCGTCGCGTTGTTGTGAAGGGATCATGGGTCCTTTTGCTGCAGGAGGCACGTTCTTAACTTGTAGCTGGTTATTATTCCTAGTTTTAATAGTTTCTGCTTCCATTGGTTCTACCCTTGGCATAGATTTCGGGGGATATGGGTTAGGAGACCGGTTATCTCGTTGATAGTTATACTGGGCGTTGTGTCCGGAATTTGGTCTGACATTTTGTTCGACGTTCTGTTGATGGTGATATTGCTGGTAATGGGGAGCATCTGGTCTTGGAGGGGGATGCACTCCTGATTGTGGTAAGTATACAAGTTGTAGGTAAAAAGGCTTACTTTTAGCATACAGAGCTCTAAAACGTTGATTTTCGAGCTTCTGGCAGAGGTGACCTCAGGTGACCTCAGATAGGTCGATCGGTTCTTTAATACCCAACAATCTTGGAAAATCACCTCTTAATCCTCTTACAAAGGTGTCCAAAGCCTTATCTCTATAAGAAGATGTCAATAAGTTCATAGCATCTGGGGAGATGTCCATGCTTGAAATCTTATTCAGAATTAGGGACAAATGACTGTGAACAGATTGGTAAAATTGTTCCACGGTGCTATTGCCTTGAACCAGCGTTGACATCTGGTACTCTAGAGATCCCAGATCTCGCTTGTCGGCAAAGTGTAATGTCAAGCATTTAGACATTAAAAAAATTCCAGTATAATGGGGTGTTGTAACTTTCTAAAATAGCGTCCGCGTGTTCCACAATTTTGTTTCTTACAACATTTATAATGCCGTAATATTTTGGCGTTCCTCTAAGGTCACTATAAATATTGAGAATTCGTTCGACACTTTTGCGCCATGAACTATATTCTCCCGGGGTTCCGGAAAATTCTATAAGACTGCGGACTACGTCTGGTATTTTGTCTAAGTCGCCTAGATTTGCTCTATACTGTTCATCAATATCTTGCTCTATTTCCCTAGAAATTATTGCACTTGTGTTTACGATAGATTGGACTAAACTTTTGCAAACTTTGGTAACTATTCCTGTTATCAAATCTTCTAATGTTTAGCGCTGGAGGGTTTTGGTTGGATGTTGAAGGATGAGGAGTAGGATTGTTAGGGTTTAGGATTGGTGAAAGAATAATAGGGTTAGTCATACTGAGTTTTACTTTTACACGTACTTTACTTTCACTTCTCATTATAGATATAATGTAAACTTATTTATATACAATATGCAAATTTTTGTTAGGGATTTTAGAAATAATTAAACTATAATAATATTTATTGATGTCTTAATTCTATCTTACAATAATACTGTGAACATTCCACCGCTGGCAAAGGGGCTCGTTCCTGTTTGCTCGTTAGCTACTAAGGGTCCTTTCTTCGCACTCCCTCGATGGCTGCGTAATTAAATTTTAATTTTTGCACGTTGAGTTTTTCGCGTGAGTTCTGGGGCCCAGATTATTGTTTAAGAATTTGCACTTCACTTTTTAAAGAAATTCGGGCTACTTGAGGCCGGTGTTTTTTTTTTGCACTAAAAGGGGTACGCGAACTACTTAAGGCCGGTATCTTTTGTGGGTAAGTGCGCGAACTACTTGCGGTCGATATTATTCTTTCCCTGGGCCCCACGTTGGGCGCCAATTAAACAATAATTAGTTCATTGTTATAAAAAACAAAAATTTATTAAACCTCTCACATCGAGCGAGAATTAAGAACTAACTTAACAATAATTTTATACTTCCTAAGATACTTATGTTTCTAATGCATCCCAATGTCCCACGGTTGCTTCAGACGCATCGTCTGTATTTCCTTTGATCGTGACGAACGAATTGTGGGAAAAGAATGTGTTCACGCTGCCTGTTCGTTAACTTATGTACCTAATAAAAAGGACGAATTATGACATAATTTGCCCAGTCATGACAGAAAAAATATGGTAGCCTAAGATGTCAGATTTTTTTTTTTTTGCATAATTTTGCCTCGTGGGAATGAGTTGTATCTGAGGTGCAAACGAAAGCCCAGAGAAACCGGTTTTTAATAGGCATTCATGCGCTTATTTATGATAGGTATGATTGGTTCTAGTAAAATTGCAAGATACGAATACGCCCATGTGCATTGTACAAATTACCGATTTATTATACTTTCATAACAGCCAGTACCTTATCAAATAAGTTAGACAATCAAAGAAAAAAAACAATCCTATTGTACTGATATAGACAAGTGTTTTTTTTTATTTCTTGTTTTGTTTTACAAACGTAAGCATACGCAAATATTTGTTTCAGAAATCACCTTTTTGTATTTAAGTTGAAAATATCAAAGCTATTCAAAAAGAATAACAAAACCCACTCTACAAACGTTATATCAGAGTCTCATCATCGTTATTGAAGGCACTCGTACCCTGTCATTGTGACAAATGCGACTACACAAAATTTACTTATCTATTTTGTTTATCGTCATCAGCATCAGCCAGCAGCAGTAGCACATCCTTGTCGTGATTGTACAACAAATAATACGAATAAAAAAAAAAAAAAAAAAAAAAAAAAAAAAAAAAAAAAAAAAAAAACAGAGCGCAGAAAAAGTACGGAAAATAAATAAGTAAACAGTATGTCCATTCCCACTCCTTGATTCGTCTTCAATTATATTCATTCCCCTTGATGGAATACCTACAGAGTAGAATGCAGCGCGAACAGGAGCTAGCGCTACTGTTTTATCTATACCACGAAAACGAAAAGATCAAAGGACAACTGTTGGGCTTTGTTTTTTATAGAAAATTTGTTCCACCACCTTCCGTCCAGGACGACAGATTCATCCAGTAACAATTAGTCCCAATACCGATACCCAGTCCCTGTTTCGATCCCAGTTACAGCTACAATCCCAATTCAGGAGGCGTTTCGTGTTCCACTTCTTCTGTCCTTTCTACTCTTCGCACAAGTCCCGTTGGCACTTTCTTTCTTCGGTATATTTCCTAAATGTGTATGTTTAATTCTGGAATAATTTGTTTGGTTTTAATGTATACATAGTTGTTTTTGTCGTTTATTTTGTTTAAAATTCGACATGCGAAAATACCCATCCTTTGGGTGGTAGGCGGTAGAAAGTAGTCACAGCTGAAGCCATGCTTGTTGTCTTTTTGAATTTTCTTTGTTTATTTTCTGATTAACGCATTCATCAATATAAATAAAATGAAAGAAGAAAATCCAAGTCAAAGAATTTGATAAACATACCGGAATTTTGAAATTTTGGTAGGTACGGTTATAGTTTTGAAGTGTTTATGTCGTTCGCTTGCTGTTATCTCTTCCGTTATCTAATTGGGTTGTTCTTGTTAATTAAATATAACAGGAATGAGGACTTGATATCTCTGAGAAAAAGTTTGTCCTGAGGAAATCAATCACGTATATATACGAGTATACATACATATGTTATGTATGAATCTCTTTTAAGACTTTAGATAACTAATGACGGCTTAAAATAATATAAGGATCCAACTGGTTTATTTTTGAAAATCTATGTACTATATGTACACATTCAAATTGATTGCTTTTATTCTTTCTCAGCAAGAAATGTGATACCTTTAAAACCCTTCAACACTGAGGCTACAAATTTCTCCTTATTAGTTTACGGGTTTGATGTTTCTACGAAAGAGAAACGTTTTTCTTAGGATCTATCGCTGATATCCTTCTGTACTCTTTTGTGTCATGCAAAAACTATTTGATTCGATTTTGACAGGAATCGGATGAATTCCCCAAATTAAAACAACTGTTAAGTAAAATACCGGAATAAAACTAATAAGACCATATCAAGGCTATTTCGTCATATTTGGAGCTCAGGCCGGAAA